>CM060662.1:27747787-28287787 GCA_030686955.1 Odontamblyopus rebecca | reverse complement strand
ACTGCTGTTAATGCACTTGGGACCTGCTGCACCAGATGTTTATTTGATCAAGCTGTTAAAAGTTATAAAACCAGTATCATTAACTCTACATAGTCTCTCTTTGCTCAGACACAAATGTTTCAAACAGATGCAGAGACAAACCCAAACAAAAACTGAACCGAACTGTGAAAAAAAATGTATGAAAACTGTATTATAAATAAGTGAAGAGTGAAGATTGTGTGTTCTCATACAAACTAGTTCAGATATAGCTCATTCTGCTATTCAGAAATGATCCAACTTTGTCTTATTTTTGTAATTTTGCGTCTCTTAAAGCTCCCTCCCCGTCTGTACTGCCTCATGTCCGGGTTCAATGAAGACATGTCCCGTACAGGGCAGTGGACACACTCTGCAGATGTGTGTTTCTCCTGTGTTGATGGATGCTCCGGTCCTGACACTCCCCTGATGTCTCACTCCTCCTCTGTCCCATCAGCTCTGCCCCACACAGTAACTCCACCGTCCCAATGATGGATGAGCCTCTTCAGCTGCACATGGGGCACCAGCTTCCACCCTGATTCATCATAAAAGACAACCGCTACAAGACTCAACACATATTCACAAATGCATCGTTTGCTGAAATCCTTCTATTTCCGCTTTGCTTCTTGGCTCACCTTTAGGACTTAAAAATATAAAGAGTTGAATCAAAATTGCAGTTGCAGTTTGAGTTGATGCAATTATCAAATCACAAAGAATTATTCTTAGGATAATAGAATGTCCTCTGCAAAAAACTATATTACAAAAAAATCTTGTTCAAACTCAAACTTCCACAAACACATTCTGAATTTCTTGGCACTGCCGTTTTTATACATTCAGTCATCTCTGAAACATTAATGCTCTAGCTATGTTAAAAATGTGCAGTTTGCACAGTTTTAAACATATATTGCAATAATTTTCAGAAAGAAAACACTATTTGATTTTAAAAGCATGCCCACCCTCCCATATCATTCAAATTTCACTCAAAAGATGCAGTTTGCAGATGCTAAAATAATACAAGGTGGCACAATTGATGAATGGGCAAGACTAGTACGTTTTTTCTTTCCCCTTTCCTTTTTTTACAAAAGCAAGCAGCATACAAATCAAATCCTATTACCTCCCTCTGGTGCTGCAGAATTGAGGTTTTGAATTGGGGACAGAGGAGGCTAGACTCCAGCAGAGAGCATATTGAACGGACGATAAGGGCCTTTTGGGAATGGAGGGCCCTTATTTCCAACACTCAGAGAGGGTCAATGTAGGGGCCCAGCTGGGAGAGTGTTAAATCGCCTTTGCTGGAGTTTCCTACTTAAGATACAAGGATGCAAAGGGGGATCATTAGTTTCAGCATGGTGCAGTGGAGAAGAAGGTGAATGGGTTTAAAAAGGCCGCTACCTCAATCTCAGAAGTACTCCTTGTTAGAAAAGTGCTGTGACAACCAAGCAGGTGCACTTGAAGTACTGAGAGAAGGGTACAAAATGGCTTTATACAGGTTGGGACAGAGGCAGCCAATGTTCTTTCATTATTATTTCATATTTCCAAAAACTGTGGAAAGAAATCAGCCTCATGAATAACCTGGGCTAATGTCCCATAGGTTTAAGTACTTGTTTGACCTCAAATATGCACCAAATATTGCACAGAGCCAGCAAAAACCTCCCTTGTGTCAATCAAACAACTGCAATAGAAAATAGATAGATTGCCGTAGAGTAAAAGTGGCAATAAACTGAAATTATATAGCGTGTTGTATGATAGCCAAGACTCTACATTAAAATGAACGTGGAGACTTTTGACACCCATATAAAGCGCTACTGTCAACTCGCTGAACCGTGGCTCGGCTCTCTCCCTCCCTCTCTCTTGCGCGCCGTCTACATCATTGTTAAAATTCATGGTGCAACTGCGCGGTGCACAGCCTATTCCACCCACATTCCACAACTGCACAGCGCTGTCAGCGAGCAAGTTTCTCCGACCCCTCACCTGCGGGTTAACAACTCCTGGCCATTTGTTTCCAATTGGATATTAAGGCATTTTCAGTCTCGCCATAAATAACGGTGCAAAAGGAGTAGCTTCTAAATCATGAGGGGAAGCCTATGACAGCGCACATTCCTCTATATTACTATTACTGCTGCGTTAACGCTGCTACCCGCACGTGATAATGCCAGGGAAGTTATGGCCATATCTTCTTCAAAACATGGACTTTATAGTGAAAAGTTTACATCTAATTTGTACCTGTTATTAAACAAAATCATGTAGGGCTTCGACTGACAGGTTGAAGATGTAAAATAGATTTTATAGAGATGGCAGGTAGGAAAAGAGAGCCAAGATAACCAATGCCATGGAGCTGAAAACAAGTTCCAAGTTCACACAACCCACACGTTTTTTAGAATAAATTGTACTTATGTCTAGATAAATTACTCAAAATGATCTTAAATTACGCGCAACATAAAATGTATTTCTCTTTGTTATCCGTTTTATGATGGCGCATTTTTATTAAGTCATAAAAACTTTACGCACAAGTTTAACTCCAATTTTACTAATCCAAATCGAGCATTTATCTAATTTAGAGATATATGAATGATGTGTAGCCATTCCTACCGTGAGAGCTGAGAACTTCTGAGAGCTTCCAGCGCACACCAAACTGAAGAAGACAAGCAGAGGACAGGCGCGCATCCTGATGCAGTGTGGCAATGTACTTTCTCCAAATTACGCACGGGCCAAACTTCTCAGTCTTCAGTCCGGACAGTCTGAATATGTGTCTCTGGGCAGTTGTAAATGTGTATGATCCACAGTAGTCCACAGGAGTTCTCGTTATGGTGGTGACGGGCGTGTGGGTTTATTCAGTCTCGTCTGCGCGGTTTGGACTGCCACTGCGTTTGTGTAGACACTCTCCTTATTTCTGGCAGCGCGATAAACCCCCCCGTGTCCCTGACCTTTTCCCCTCCCTCGATGTGTCTTCTCGCTCTCTCCAGCTCTACTCCACACCCCCTCCACACTTGTATTCTGTGCGCTAGATATGATCCCTTATCGGATGCAGGCAGTTTCCAGTCTGTAGGTGGGGAGGTAGGTGACTCCGGCTGCTGCTGGTAGCTGAGCCAAACACGTCAGGTATTCTTTTCTTTCACCTCTTTTTTCTGTGCCTCCAAAACCACAACAAGTGATCCCTTTTCAAGAGCCGCTGTGATGGGGCTGCGCTGGCAGACAGAGGAGGGATAGAGCCGTCTATAGGGAGCGCCTGCCAGAAGTTCTCACAGCGCATGGCTGAACATTCACTGTCAACAAGATATATGCACTTTTAATGACTAGTCAAGAACTCTTTCATAAATCCAATGCGGTAAATAAACGTCAAAATATATGGTATTTAACGTCAAAATATGCGGTTATGCAAGCTACGTTTCAGGTTTTCCCTAACCGAGTAAGATACACATTTAGGGGTTGCATTTTTTTTTTTATACTGTAGGACTTGGATGCTGTTGCTAAAGACTTAGTATGATCAAGAGACTCTAACGCCATCAAACGGCAATCATGCGTAACTACATCAAATACAAGTTCAGTTTTACTCCTCGAGTCAACTTCAAACCTGCAAGTTTTCATGGTTTGGCATTCTGCATATTCTATACAGGGATATCCGAACCAAACCTCTTAGATGCAACTGTATATTAAAGACGGCAGGAATATATTTCCCAAAGACGCCAAAAAGAACATGTTTTATATTAAATTGTAGGTTTGTATCAAGCTTTCTATTCACTAACAAAAATATGTCATTCCAAAAGATTTGAGTGCGTGAGCATCGTGAGCATTCCCAAAACACATCATTTCCCACAATGCTTTGCTCTAGTGGCGTTCGAACGTCACTCGCGTCACTTTCCGCTTCCTCTTCGGTCCCGGCGAGAGCTGCGTGGTTTAGCGGCGTTAGCCTGCTCAGCACATTCACTCTTTTCACCGCTCTGTGCCGCTCTTGGATATATAACTACAAAATGTCTTATCACGACGAGGAGGAGGTGAGCTTACTCTTTCTCTCACTGCGTATAACTCTGCGTCAAATGTCAATTGTCAAGCCAACTTTACAATATCAAACATTAGCTAGCGGCTGTAGCATGTAGCATCCTATACCATAATATTGAAGTACCGGTATACTACATGATCAGTTATAGATATGCTAGAAACTTATTGATAATAAAGCATGTTATTAAACGTGAATGGATGCGGAATATCTAGTATTGTCAAACCTGAACAAGTAAAGGCAGTGATGCTAGGGCAGTGTTGTGATAAACAATGAGTGACAGATGTTTCTTTCCCCTCCAGTACGATCCCTACGCCTATCCCAATGACTACGACCTGCACACAGGTTAGTATTGCGTCAAGTGTCTTATGTGCAGTTGTAATGCTATTGTCTATCTCATTGTTTACTCCTAACCTGTCTATTTTTCCAGGCGACCCCAAAGCAGACCTGGCCTATGAGAGGCAGTACGAGCAGCAGACCTATCATGTTATCCCAGAAGTGATCAAAAACTTCCTGCAGTATTTCCATAAAACCATCTCTGATCTGATCGATCAGAAGGTTTATGAGCTGCAGTCGAACAGAGTGTCCAGCGAAAGCATCGAGCAAAAAATCTACGAGATTCAAGACGTCTATGAGAACAGGTGCACTGCTCAGACATTCAAGTGTTTCTAAATGTGTGCTATGATTTTGACTTCTTTATTCACCTGTTTTCAGTTGGAATAAGCTGACAGATCGTTTCTTCAAGACATCTCCATGGCCAGAAGCAGAGGCTATTGCATCTCTTGTTGGCAATGGTGGGTTCATGCATCATCTTTTACATTACAAACAAACTATTAAATCTATAATCTAACTCTAAATTGATCTTTTTTTGCAGATGCAGTGTTCCTCATCCTCTACAAGGAATTGTACTACAGACACATCTATGCTAAAGTCAGCGTAAGTAATGGTTTAATTTAAGCCATTATTAATCACCCTAGTACTTTTTTCTTTCATACAAATTGTTTTCTTTCATATTAGGGTGGCCCTACCCTAGACCAGAGGTTTGAGTCCTACTATAACTATTGCAATCTCTTCAACTACATTCTCAGTGAGTATTTCTCTTGAAAAGACATAGCTTTATTTAAACTGTTAGTTAAGAGAAAGAAAATCATTTATTAATGATGATAATTAACAGACGCCGATGGCCCGGCCCCTCTGGAGCTTCCGAATCAGTGGCTGTGGGACATCATTGACGAGTTCATCTATCAGGTAATTTGATCTAATTTCATGTGTGCGGTTAAATAATTATTACATGTACTCAATAATGTTGAGTGAGTTACTTAGATGTAACTTAACTAATACAATTTGGGGAAATAAAACTGTTGTTCCATTGTTCAGTTCCAGTCCTTCAGTCAGTATCGCTGTAAGACGGCAAAGAAGTCTGAAGAGGAGATCGAGTTTCTCAGGAGCAACCCAAAGATCTGGAACGTCCACAGCGTCCTCAATGTGCTGCACTCCCTCGTTGACAAAAGCAACATTAACCGCCAACTCGAGGTTTACACCAGTGGAGGTACATTTATTGTTATACACTGTGTAAACAACATAGTCATCCTCATTCTTACAAGGGGTATCTAACTTCTACTATAAATTAAATGATTGGATTTTTTGTATTAATGTTGAAAATGTGCTGCAGGTGACCCAGAGAGTGTGGCTGGAGAATATGGGCGTCACTCTCTGTATAAGATGTTGGGATACTTCAGTTTGGTGGGGCTTCTCAGATTGCACTCTCTGCTTGGTGATTATTATCAGGCCATCAAAGTCCTGGAGAATATTGAGCTCAATAAGAAGGTAAATTAATATGCCCCATTAACTTTGACTTTCTATTTATCAAAACTGACCAAATTGCTCTTGTCTTTCAGAGCATGTATTCTCGTGTGCCAGAGTGCCAGATTACCACCTATTACTATGTGGGCTTTGCTTACCTGATGATGAGGCGTTACCAAGATGCCATTCGGGTCTTTGCCAACATCCTCCTCTACATCCAAAGGACGAGAAACATGTTCCAGAGGTCTACATACAAATATGAGATGGTAAGTACTATAAATTGCTATATCAGTCTTAAGCTAATCACATTATCTAAGAAGCTAAATGACATAATATATTTCCCCCATCAGATAAACAAGCAGAATGAGCAGATGCATGGGCTTCTGGCCATTGCCCTCACTATGTATCCAATGCGCATTGATGAGAGCATCCACACTCAGCTGAGGGAGAAGTATGGGGACAAAATGCTGCGCATGCAGAAAGGGTAACAGATGTCAAATTACTTTTCATACAGTAAAATGCAGCCTTTGAATTGACGGTTTCTTAATTCTATATATTTACTTCCCCAGAGACCTGCAGGTGTTTGAGGAGTTGTTCAGCTTTGCCTGTCCCAAGTTTCTCTCTCCTGTGGTGCCAAACTACGACAACGTTCACCCAAACTATCACAAGGAGCCCTTCCAGCAGCAGCTCAAGGTGTTTGCAGAGGAGGTGCAGCAGCAGGCGCAGCTCTCCACCATCCGCAGGTACAGATCATGCTTCAGAGCTGTTCTCGTGCACCTGAAGGAATTAGTTATAAATGTTGAATGACAAATGTGTTTGCAGTTTTCTGAAGCTGTACACCACCATGCCTGTGGCCAAACTGGCCGGGTTTCTGGACATGACTGAGCAGGAGTTTCGTATCCAGCTCTTGGTTTTCAAACACAAAATGAAGAATCTGGTTTGGACCAGCGGCATCTCTGCTCTGGATGGAGAGTTTCAGTCCGCTTCTGAAGTCGACTTCTACATCGACAAAGTAAACACATTCATATAAAGGCTATCATTAAATTGTTGTAAATTAAACCTTTTGCTCAAGGCAGTTTTCATTGGCCTTGAAATGACACTAGACTTATCTTTGTGTTGCATCTCAACAGGACATGATCCACATTGCTGACACCAAAGTTGCTCGTCGTTATGGCGACTTTTTCATCAGACAGATCCACAAATTTGAGGAGGTATGTTGTGATCATCTGGTGGCAGTAGCAGCCATTATGCCCAACACCCAGTCTTACATTTTATGTTTTTCTAATGCAGCTCAATAGGACCCTGAAGAAGATGCCCACTGGGACCACATCTTCAAGCAGCAGTGCAGCTCGGGGAGTCTGACCAGAAAGATTTTGAAAAATAATATTGCTTTTTTTTCTATGTTACACTGAGAACAATAAAAGGATGGAATGACATACTAATTGAGTGTTCAAGTTTTTCTATGGAAAAATACGTAACCACTAGATGGCAGCATTTACGTATCAGAAAGCTTGGTTACTCATCGATAGCTTCAGAAACTTATTTTGATAATATGTTGTGTTTACTCCAGTTTGAGACCATTGTGTAATCCTTTTATTACCACATATCATTCAGTGACATTTCCCAACATAGATCTCAGGGCTGGTGACAATGACAAATAACTTACAAAGTGGAGGTAAAAAATAATGTAAAAACACCACTCTTCAAAAACAGGATCAGCCTCATATAAACAAAAACATTCACCACCAGAGCACAATACACATACTCTTCAGACATCCAAAAGTGTTATTTCCTACCTATTTTGGTAAGCCAGCATTATTCTTCAAAAATATCTTGAGTCCATAACATTTTTTATTTTTTCTATAAAATAAAAAAATAAAGCAACCACTGCCCATTTTGAGCATTTAATGTTTTACTCCCTCTGGTGGCAGTGAAATGTCTCTGTGGGCACATCGCCATCTTCAAGTCTATAAAAAGGGATCATTTATTATTTTTATTCCACCTATTAAGTCTTTACGCCGGGTTTTCAACAGCAATATTAAATCCATCATGAAAGATTCAAGTCCATTGGTCTATTGGTTATTCATGAACAGAATGCTTTATGGGTTAGCCAAGACAGAGGGGCTAACCAAGATCTGCCTGTAACATCTCTTTCAAGTAATAAACCAGCAATATACAGTGTAAAACCAGCCAACAGTCTGTCATAATTGTTAATTGATTCATTTTCTTGGCTAAAATTTCAATCTCAGCAAGTCCCATCCATGTTTTTATTCATTCTCATTTTATTTTTTATTAAAAGGTCTTTGTGTCCATAACCTCATTGATTGCATCCAAAAACAAGATATTATTACGTTAGTATTAGTTGTGTGTGTCCCATTGACGGCCATTCGCTGGTCTTAATCTTCATGTGTGCTTTGAGTGTATGCAGTCCAGGTATTTGACTTGATGGATGAGAATGAGGCACCATTTGATGATTAAAAAAAAAAAATCTTGGTTTTGCTTCCCCAAAAATGAAGCTATGTCCAAACTTCCAGCTTTATCTTTGTCTGGGCCTTCATGACATCTGCTGGTTTAGTTGAAAAGCTCATCGTGTGTCGTTTTTCATAAATTCACACTAACTTTCTTTAACACAAAATCCAAAGTTGGACCATTTGATGAAGTGCTTAGTCAGCCCGTCTCTTGCTCTGAGTCTGGCTGGTGGATGGCAGTCCCTAGACTACACACACTCCTCCTGTAGGCGTCCCAGGACCCCCTTTGCAAACGAGGGGTGCGAGGGAAGACCTGAACAGGTTATGTTAGCTCAAACCAGCGAGGCCTCGGCTAGTCATAACTCGGTGATTTCTAGAGGGCTATCCGAAAGTGTGTGCGTATCCCCGTCTTTGTGCCGGTGCATGGGGGTTGATTTTGCCGATTCGGTGCGGGCATTTCTTTCTGAGTACAGCCCCCCATCGGAGTTTAGAGCTTCAAGAGAGCGCGCCAAAGCCCTCTGGTCGTCTTCGGGGAGGCTGTTGATGTCCGAGGAGAGGAGCGTGCCTGTGCTGCCGTGGACCACGTGAACCCCCTCCGGACCCTTCAGCTCCATCGGTAGTTTGTGCTTAAAACGTAAAGTGCCCCGACCTCCGCCCCCCATGCCCAAACGCTCATCATCATCGTCATCCAGGTCACTCTGGATCAGCTGTGGACAGGGAAATAAAAGCAGTTATTTCAGTAAGTCAGTTGTGTGTCTGGGGGGAGTTTTGTAGAAAAGAGTAGAAATTCTAGCAACAGGAAATTGGTTAAAGAGAAATGAGTGTAATATCAAAAGTGTAAAAAAAAAGCAACACCTTTGTAACTGTGTGCTGTAACTGTCACACAGGAAGCTTAAACCGATGAATAGTAGATTTGAATAATCTACTATTCATCAGTTTAAGATGCCTGTTATAATTTATATGCAACAATTTCAGGACTTTTCCCCAGCCAATAGATAAAATATTTAGTTTTAAATTTCCTTAGGGTTTTGCCAAGATATTATGTGTTGTAACTTCTCGGTAGAGGGTAGTCAAGCTGCAATAAAAACTTGAAAACAAAGCAACCACGTGTAATGTAACACAACAACAAAATAATATCTATTTGCAGACTGAACTTCATACTAGTGCAACAATAGTCTGTCAAGGAAAATGATTTGAATGTAAAACCTGAGAAAAAGAAAAAAAAGTAGGTTATAGACAAAAGTAAGACAACAGCAAAACCTTGAAGGAAGCATCCCAAAGCGGCAGTCATGCATGAATAAATCCACACAGACTGGTCCTATCAAGAAGAAAAAGCAAAGACGGTGAGAGGCGTGCACCGTGTCAACAGCAAAAAGCCCATCACAAAGGACAGGATCAGAAGGTAAATGGCTCGAGTGTCCAGTAGGGGGCAGACAGGGGCAGCTCCACTCTAGGCCCACCTCAGTGACAGATGAGCTCTCCTCCTGTCCAGTGTAGCTCGTGACCAGTCGAGCTGCAAAGAGCTTTTTTAACCTCAGGTAGTCGTCCAAGACCACCTTCAGCAGAGAGCCCTGAGAGGACAGCAGCGTGGGTCAATAATATGTGAGATCAAACAGACATTTCACTTATCTGTGTAAAGTTACAGGGAAAATATATGTTATGAATGCGTTTTATAGTTAATTTTGAACATATCTAATTTAAATCCTCACCCATATCAACCTGTTGTACGTGTTTGTCATCATAAAGTTAACAATTATTTTGTTTCCACCAATAGTTTTGATGAGTTTTGTTGTTAATAGACAGTGATCGTTTTCCGCTTTAAACAATACTTAGAGTTAATTTGACTGCTCTCTGAAAAATGTATATTGACATACAAGGAAAAAAATACAAAAAATCTACCGTAATTCCACCAATAATCTATTCAGTTTCTGACAGAATCCAAATGCATATTGTGTACATGTGCCCCTCACCTTGATGGGCCCATCCCGCATCAGGTGTCCCAGTTTGGCGATGTTGTCGTACTCCTGGATGGCTGCTCTCAGATACCGATCATCTTCAGGTTTGGCTTGAGGCTCTCGACCAAATGTACCCTAATAAAAAAATATAACAAAAACGTATTGAATGAAAATATGGACAATAGTACCGGGCTTTAAATGGTGAGGCAAACAGATGAGGACAGGACGACTACTACAAGAGATGGACAGAGGCGAGTTACCATTTCTCTTGCAAGATACAAAAGAAATGTCCAAATCCCACTTCGAAGCAGTAATTTCTAAATGGAGACAAGAGGTAGTGGACCCTCTACCAGAAATGTTACACAGTGTACTTTGCGGTGTGACTAAACTGCAATAGGCTTCATAATTCTTGAGAAAACACATTAAAATACTCTTGCTTGTATTGCTTACTGTCTTTTATTGACTCATGACAGTTTCATGTTTTGATCGTCTAATTTTCTGTTTGTTAAATTGGCAATTTTGTGAAGCCCCATGAGGCGACTTCAGTTGTGATTTTGGGCTACACAAAAATAAATAGAGTTTTTGGTTCTGCCTCTACAGAATGTCAGTAGAGTGCAGCTTAATACATCATCTTTCAAATGCTGATTTATTTGTTTAATACTAAACACAGAAGTATAAAGAAATGTACTGTCGTAATCAAATCTATTGTGATTGAGTTTGTGCCAAGAGAGAAACAATAATCGTATACATACTACACATACTTTGTAAACAGCAGAAAAGCACATTTCTCAAAAAGAAGTGGGAAGAAGAAAAACTTGAAGTATCCCACCCCTATTTTGAAGAGATATGCAGTACTAAAGTTGGTATCTACAGAAATGTGTGGCTGCAGTTTAGTCTGTCACTCACATGGGTGCGGGCCGGGCTGTTCCACAGGTCTGCGATGTCGCTCAGGTTTTCGGGGAGGTCATCCTCGTGATCGGCCTGAACTGCCAGCTCCATGTTACGACAGAAGGGGTCCATCCAAACCGGGTTAGCCCTGAACAAAGGGTACGCTGTGATTACATGCACGCTCAAAATCTGATTATGAATACATTTTTGGAGTTAATCAGACTATTAAAATGACATGGAAAGAGCACAATGGTCTTTCTGATATTCCATTTGATTACTCAGTGCAGATTTTGCAGTTTGCACGTCATTTAAAGAATCTTAGTAGCCCAGAAATCTGATAATAATGAGATTTCGGTGTGAATGTAAATATAGACACTGTTAACCAACTGTAAATATGATGGTGATTGAGTTAAACAAACACCAAGTCTATGTCAGGACTAACTCGGTACCAAACCAGGACATGAGTGTGTGGGCAGAGAATAGTAATTTCAGGGTTGCTGCGGGGTCTTAAAAGTCTTAAAAAGGTCTTACATTTCATGTTCCAAAATTGAAGTCTTAAATTATGTTGTCCGAGTCTTATTTTTTTCACAAAGGTCTTAAATTTCATTTGCCTATCTTTTTTGTATACTCAACCAGGCTGCAGCGCAATGGTAAATGGAGAAAGGAAAAACAAAATCAACGTGAATGAACGTCTAATTTGGACTATGAGCAAACAATACTTTGGTTTCTGGCACCAATGGCAATAAGTAAACAATCAGTACAGTGAAGGAAGTCATTGGATGGATCATGGGGAAGTGTAGGTTTAATCCACAGTGGCTCTTAGATTCTAGGTGGAGTAGTTGGTTGAGGGAGGTTCTGAGGAGTAACATCGAGAAAAGATGTTCAAACTTTCCGCCTTAGGTCATCTCGCGTTAGACTCGCATATGAAAAGTGTGAAACACAAAACATCGGCCCATCACTGCCAGTCGCCAATCACCCAGTTTTGTTGTTATTGTCTTGTTAGAATGTTATAAATGATTTTTTGGCCATTTTACAAGCAATGCATACGACTATAAATGAGTTCTGAATGAGATTTTATAATAGAAGTATGTTTTGTTATTTAAAGCAGTGAGTAATGGTCATTATTAGAGTTGGATCTGGTGTTTTTTACCCACATAATGGGTGCGATGTTGGTCTTAATTTTTATTTAAGTGGTCCTAAAAAGGTCTTTAAAAAGTCTTAAATTTGGGGTAGTCAAACCCGGGGATACCCTGAATTCATTTATCAACGCACACAAATACTGGAGGCAAGACAGTTTAAGTGTCTTGCCCAAGGACACAGCAATAATATGCACCAATGGCAATGAGAAGCTAACTGCCCAACATTTCTGGCATTTCTGTAATTAGTGATAGTAATAAAAACGTACCCTTCAAAGGAGTATTTGTTTGTATTGGGCATGTCCAAAATGTCCATTAGACCTGGGTTTCCTAAAGAGCAAAAAAAAGAGAATTGTTATATTTATTATAATTTTGAGCTGATATATTTAGCATTGCCAAGTGTATCATACCTGAAGATCCAGCCACAACAGCCTTCAGCTTCCTCTCATGTCTGCAGCAGGTAACAGGATTGTGACAAATTAGATTGTAGAAAAAAAAGCTTAAGAATGTTTGTGTTGTAAAAGAAAAGAAAAGTGGTCTTACACTCTGCGATAATGCCAGTTCATTGTGATAAACAGGATTCCCGCTAAGCACAGCAGAACGGCCAAGATAATGATGACAAGCTGCAAGAAAAATATACGGAAGTTTGCATTTTCTTCTTTACAGTTTTATAGCCAAGATAATGAATAAAATCAACACAAAAAGCCTTATATAAACCCTGTAACGATAAATATAAACAGACACTCTGACTATCAATGTCAGTGTTTGTTTTTTATGTCTAATACATTCAAACAAATAGAACAAGTCATTTCCATCACATTAAAACAAGTTGTAAAAATATGAATGCAAGTGAACAGGCCTGCAGCGATTAATCTGAATAATTGTGACTAGTTGACTACTAAAATAATCATAATTCTAATTTGATAATCATTATTGTTACTTGGGCTTTTATAATGCTAACAACATCAAAATGTAAAAAAAACCAAAACATTACTTCAACCTTTATTTATTTAAAATGTATTTAAAAAATCTCAGTGTAAAATAGAAATAATCATTTGACTAATTGAAAAAACAAAAAAGCCGACTACTAAATTAGTCCTTTTTTGCAGCTTGGGTGAATAAACAGTTGCATCATGGCCAATACAGCAGCATAAAACTGAAAATGTTCTTGTCAATGTATAATTATTATTGAATGAGTAGACTTGTTTTATTTTTCACAAGTGCACAGCTGTAAGTTCAGACCTGCAGTGTTGACAAATCATCGGGCAGTTTGTCAGAGACGGCAGGCTGAACGTCCACCACACTGTACTTTCTGAACAGGTTCCTCAGCTGCTCCTTGTTTTCATCGATCATCTGGATCACTCTGGAAGATAAAATACAAGAATTCATCTAACCTATAGAACTTTAAAATCAAACATGTAATCGTGCATAGTCACTATTTAGATCTAGATCAGTGGTTTTCGCACTTTAAAGAGGTGGTATTTTTCCGTTATGTTACCGTTTATTGTTTTGAAAATGCTTCACCGAAAACAACATATTAACATGTTTCAGCTTTGCTCCCTTTGCTTTCTGTGCTATGTCACTCCCCCTCAGAGCATTATCACAACACAATCAGTGGGGAAAACGCTAACAAAACTACTGCGCATCGCATCAAGTTGTTGTGTACAGTTCGTGTTTTCGTATATTTACAGAGAATTGTAGTGTGGGAGCATTAACATGTAACTAAATAACATAAGTATATGCAAGTCAAATAAACAAGAAAATAAGTTCCAGTTATGTATGTACCACAGTTTGAGAAACCCAGTAACACTAACAAAGCCCAGTGCAGCTCAGTTTCCCAATGGGACAGCATCTTCACAACATTCCAGGACCTGAACAGTGATGGATGACCCTCTGTTCTTTGGCCCATTACTGACCTATATTAGCAGCACTTTTAAACTCGCACACACCACAACAAAACTGGGACCAGCCTGGAACTAAACCTAGACTAAGCTTGGACTAGACCACATCAAAACAGGACTAAACTAAGTCTACATCACTAAACTGGACTAAAATTAGGGTCAAATCTACTCTTGTCTCCATGGAGATGTTATTGCTTTGCCTGAAATATTCCCCAGTATGGCACTAAATCTGTAGATCTTGCATTTATTAAATTAAAATAATACATGTTTTATTTCACAAAAGACACTTCAAGGAACCTGCATTCTTACTGTGAGTGGTGTTGCCTCTCCACAGATCTGACCTCTAACTAACTAACATGGTGGTGTAAACTCTTATCTCCATGGAAATAAGTTAATATGGACATAAGTTTAATTGCATTTAGTGGAACATTTCAGGCAAAGCTGAAATTCTGCCAGAAAAGTTACATAGTGTATATTTGAACCTACTCCTAAACAGATATCTGGTGAAATGAATAAAATAAAAAAATTGTAAAAAGTAACCATGGACACCTTTCTACATCCAGGATCGTGTTGGTCTCATTGTTCACAACATGGATGAGCATGTCTGTTTGGCCGTAGCTCACACGGTCCTTCTTATCCACATGAAACTAGAAAGAAAACCAAAAAATCTATCAAAAAAACATCTTAAAACGACCAAAACATTGCCCATTTTCTTAAACTACCAATACCTGAATGTCATCTAAGTTCACAATAGCTCCTGTGATGTTGGACAAAAGGTTGAGAAATTCTTCCTGGTGTTCACGCACAATGTCTGGGATTTCGTTGAAGACTATTTTGAGCCTCTGGTCGTCCCGTAGGATGTAGATGTTCACATTAGACGTAGTGCAGCGTCCATCGATGTCACAGGCCAAAACCTCCATTTGGAAGTACCCGGGTTTATAGGCCCCAAACAGGTCATATGTGCGGATAATGCCATCTGTTAAGCCTGTAAAGGAAATGACTGGTTAACTTCATTGTTTTTAATAGTTATAGCAGTAATATTCTCTAAATGAACACTGGTCAATGCTATTATCTTGCAAGTTTAATGCAAATTTCACAAAAATCTAGTTGTTTCCAGTAGTATATTTGTAAAATGTGTGCCACTTGAGACTATTGAAGGGGAGTTATCCAGTGCTGGAAAGTAACTCATTATTTGTACCAAAAATACATATTCAGAATACTAATTTGGAATAACCATACCCAGATTTTGCTCCCAGTATCCCAGTAATCTTTCATTTGATGGTAGAATACAGCTACTTTGCAAAAATCAAAGGAATAAATGGCAGAATTTTCATTTTCATCAGTATTTTCTTCAGACTGAATAAATACATTTTCTTCCCAACACTGAAAGTTAATCATGATTTTGAATGACTCTACTGACAAAAATAGTGCAAAAAAGTATCTACTGAATAGTTCATTTTTGTGTAAATGCTTTCACGCTATTTGAGCAAAGGCCCAAAACCTTAAAACTGACCACAGT
Organism: Odontamblyopus rebecca; assembly: GCA_030686955.1. Taxonomy (NCBI): domain Eukaryota; kingdom Metazoa; phylum Chordata; class Actinopteri; order Gobiiformes; family Gobiidae; genus Odontamblyopus; species Odontamblyopus rebecca. The sequence goes on along the minus strand of CM060662.1, from coordinate 28,272,114 downwards.
ATGAAAAATGTATGAGTAAAACCAAACAAAATCATTGACAGAGACGGAGAGGATCTTACCGATAGTGAACACGTTGCCCACTATCTCACTGCCGTTATTCTGGGTCTGGAAATACTGAGTTGTCACAATGTGGTAATGAACTATACTGTTGTTCCCAATGTCATTGTCTATGGCCACCACTTTGATCAGCTCAGAGCCCACTTTGGCATTGGTCGCCACCCCTGAAATAAGGACATATAAATGAGAATTAGAAAGACGTAAGAGATAAAACAGCAACACAGTCTGATTGCAAAATAGTACATGGTCACGTCACACATTGCACCTTATAATGCATGTATCTTACTCAATCAATGTTTAATCAGTGATGTTCTGGTAAACTTTTATTGATTTAATTTAAAATGTTTTTTAGATTTCCACTTTAAAGGCCCCATATTGCCCAGGGCTCTGTTCAGCCATGTAGGAGTAGCTTTCAAGTTACCGGCTGCTTTTACCTTGAGTTCAGTAGGGACTGGCAATTCTAGGGCTGAAATGATCCAAATGATTCTAGTGGAGGTGTGTGGAGTTTAAAAACACAGTGGAGCACTTTATTGCCACATGACATCACAAGGTGGCACAAAATGTCAGCCTAAATATGCAGGTTTTGTGTGTTAAACATGTGTGAATGAAACAAAACACAAATCGAGCTATGTTTGTGATAAGGAAACAACATTATAACATAGATCAGAAAATTGTGCAGTATGAGCCTGTAATTGTGCATTGTATTTTGGTTTAGTAGATCTATAATAATAGCTTTGCCCAGTTTTTTCAAGTTATGTATTCAGAAATAAGCTGGAAATGGGCCTTGTCTTGGCCTTACAGCTGCACTGTGTCATTTTAGAATGTTATATTTCTGTGCTTTCCTAAACATAAACACCTCACCTGCTGTGTACTCCGTCTTGGTGAAGCGAGGCGTCTGATCATTGATGTCCTCCAGAACAATGCGGACCTCCAGCAGACTGGGGTCCCGGGCAGGGTCCAGGCTTCGGGGTCTGGACGCTCTGGCTCCTCTGGGAGGCGTCCAGCTCTTGTTACTGGAGGCTTTGACGATAATGGAGAAGGCTGCAGTTTCCTCTCTGTCCAAATCCCTGGTCAGCCTCAGCTCTCCGTCCAGACTCAAGGCAAAGTTTCCATCCGTGTTTTTCCCTGAAACAAAAAGGGAATAATGCAGCTTATGATAAAGCATTATATCTATCAACATTCCTTAGGCTGCAATTTTCTATGGCAATGCTTACGCTACTGAAGTTAGGCTCCAGTCTGGGCTTCAAATTCAATAACAGTTTATTTATCCCCAAGGGGACTATTCATTCTGGGCTTTTACCACCCTCTGAATGTATCCACAGATTTCAGAATGATGAGAAATTAGACCCGTTGCCATAGTGATTAACAACAAACTAATATATCCTGGGAATGGAAACTATTTGTTAAAATATTGCATAGAACAGGAAGCTGAAAAAAATCCATGAATAAAACTGACTTAGCTAAAAATAAACTTTAAACTTGTGCCAACTATTATTTTTTTCCAAGTAGTCAGAGATACAGTATCTATGGAAAAAAAAAAAAACTGGACCAGAAACACATTGATCACAGGTTCCAAATTACACAGGCTTTTGTATGTGTGCATTAGGACGTCTAAAATGTATTTGTCTTTCTGTTCCTGTTTAATGCCTCCATGGTAACTGTAACCCCAGCACAAAGCAAAGTGACGTCACTGAAAACAATCAATATATTTAGGAAAAAAATGTTTTGTTTTGTTTGTTAGTAACTACATTATGCTCCTATACAAATCAGATTACAATTGTAAAGATACAATAGAGACATCACTGGAGAGTTTAAGTGCAAGTCTCCATAGACAGAAGCACGGGTGAAAAACACTAATATTTAATTTAAATACATAGTCATTTGTCAAGGGTATTTTATGTTTTTTTTTAATTAATACAGATGTACCAACACGTTCACATATGTTGTTTACATAGTTTCAAGGTTTCATAGACACAGGAAAGAGGCACATTTAAACCAAAGTGTAATGATTAAGTTTAGAAATTCTCAGAACTGATTGAAATGCATCTCGTTTCAGAGGTGGTGCAGAGACTGCTTATTAGAGCTACGGTTTAAAAGATTAAAGAGCTGTTTTAACAAATAAATCCCTCCAATTTGAGAGAATATTTATTTTTATTTTAACTACATGAAAAAACAACTTTTATCTCTATCTAAATGACAAAGTTTACCTGCAATAAAGTAGTAGACAATAGCATTGGATCCCTCGTCTGCGTCCACAGCACTGGTCACTTGTCCCACGATGGTGCCGAGAGGGGAGTGTTCAGGCACTTTCAGGGTTTGGTAAGGCGCACCACCACCCTACAATACAAAACAATACAATTCAATATATTACAATTATTATAACAGGAATAAACATCTGAAACATGTCTCTTACTCACTGGTGGTTTGAGGAAGACAGGTTCATTGTCATCAATATCCAACAGCGCCACCTGCAGAGGCTGTGTGGTTTCGTAAGGCACTGGCTGACCCATGTCCCGGGCCACAATGATAAGCTGTAGAAAATATGAACTTAATCATTTGTTTCAATGGACAAATGTAGATCTTAAATACACTGAAATGATTAGACTCTAAATTCTAAACTAAAAAGGTCAATTGCTAGTTTTCTTCTCATATCAAGTAAAAAAAACTACCTTATTTTCCCATTTTAGGTTAAATATGACTTGCTCCAATTGCAAATTTTATTTCTAGAGTAGTAAAAATGGACTCAAATCAAGATATTTAATACTTAATGGCTCTGTACATGATTCTTTCCCATGTATTGTTTTGCCCCAGCACCAGTACTGTATATTGTATAAGCTAAGCATCTCTGGAGCGCGCTGTCTGCATCTAACAGGCTCTATTCACGTTTACCAGAAGACGTTGGAAACATGCGGATGACAATTTCCAGTGTAGTTACGACACTCGGCATGTGATATAACTGTGGATTCAGCAGCAGCGTCTTCACAACCTGCCAGAGCTTTCCATGGGGGGCGTGACTCTGGTATCTTTTCTTTTTTTATTAAATTAGACAAATATAATACACAAATGAATAGGCCATTTATAAAAGAAAAAAAGAAAAATTACAGTGGCATCTACATGAAGAAAACCGGGTCATTTTCTCCTCCCAGATTTTGTCAGAGTTACTATCGCCAACAGAGCCCAAAGGAAGTCATCATCCACACGTTTCCAAACATCTGCCGGTTTTGTGACGCAAGTGTGAATAGAGCCCATTAGAAAGCATTTCATTGTCCCATAATCAGGAAGTGTATTTTAGCACGCTAGTTGTTGCTTTACTGTCACGGCAAAACTCAGCTCTTTTGTGAAATGCTTTTAAACTCATTGCTGTGAATATTTAGGATGCTTGGAACACATAAGAGAAGTGAGGAATAACAGTTTCAGTTGAAGTAGTTCTGTTTTTTTTCCACTCAAGCCATGTTTAGCTTGTTCAAGGTTGTGTTCTTGTAGTGTGAGTACTGTGGCATACGCTGAGCAGGGCCTGTTTCTCACGGTCCAGTTTGACAGTGGTGGTGATCACTCCTGTCATGGCGTCGATGCGGAAGTTCTCCCAGTCTCTGTTCCCGGCTCCAGTTTGCAGGAAGGCATAGCGCACTTCTCCATTCACCCCCTCATCTGAGTCTGTGGCATGGACCTCGTACACGGGCAGGCCTGGAGGCTGCTCCTGGATCAGCACATTAAATAATAGGGATTTTTTACAATAGCTGATATAGACTTAGACTTAGACAAACTTTGTTGATCCACAAGGGAAATTATTTGGGCACAAGTAGCTCACGCATCACAATGTGTTATAATAACAAAGAGGAAAAAAATATAAATGGTAATAATAAATTCAAAATAAGTTGCAAATACTATTTCCTTCCTGATGTTAGTAGACTATTATTTTAAATTTGCCAATATTTGCACTGTCAAGGATAATATAAGAGAACCTTTTTCCCACATTTCATTTGTTTATACAGTTTGTTCAGATGGCTAAGTATCAATAGTTATAAAAAATGTGAAACAGTTTCCAATTGTTAGATAGTATTACTCAATGTATACTGTATTTCAGGTCTTAAGGTATTAAAAGAAAAAAATGGACAATGACAATAGCAGGTAACTAAAAATAACCCACAAATTTGAAAAGAATAGATTAGAAAATGTCAACTAAAAGTAATTTCCTGTCCTGACAATGTACAACTGAGAGCCGACACCTCAACATTTCATCTATGCTTTTTGCAATCAGAAAACACAGTGTATGAACCTTTTTGGGGTTAGTAAGATTGTAGTATTATAGCCTTACCTCCGAGATGTGAATGATGGTACCATTGGCCGGCCGCACAAACACAGGTCTGTTGTCATTGACGTCGATCACGGTGATGATGAGGGTGGCAGTGCCCCACAGCGGAGGTCTGCCCTGATCTGTGGCCACGACTGTCAGGTTAAAGTGTTCGGAGGAGAGAAGCATGCGGCGCGAGCGGATCAGACCAGTGTTTGGGTCCAAAGCAAAGGCATCTAAAACAGAAAAGACAGAGGTGTTAGGGCTGAATCTGGGGGAACATATGCAATTGTGATTTTTGCATTTTTTTCTGTGTGTAATTAAATTCTGCCTATTGTAATTTATGTTTTAAAATCTGGATGCAGACGCTTTTTGCAATTGAGATGTTTTGGCTCCCATTCATTTTCAGTTCAGCTTAGATCACGCTTGGACAAATGAGGAATTACACCGTCTTGATACAGACATAATGTTACAATTGGGATGAGTTTATAACAACCATTCATATTGTGATTGTGATTAGATTGTTGTGACGCAAACATTAGGCACACACATGCTTCATTTAGAATAATATGAAAAAATACCTATATTCCAGTGTTTAAATTAAAAGTTCTCCTGTCTGATCCAAGCAGTGAGTTCAAGAATCACATTTGTTTTACTGCAGTGAGACTTGAGGGCCTGAAGATTATGAGCATCCAGACTGTTTATGGCTCTTTTTATACCCACACATCTTCTGAAATGTTGCCAATTAACATAATTATTTGGCAACCGCTTCTTCAGATATATGGCTGTCATCAACTTTTACAAAATGGTAAAATTTTGTAAATCATCTCTCTGATTATCTTATGTTGACATCAGATTAATTTATGGGTTCTGTGTTATTTATAATAGTCACAAAAGATACTAAAATCAAGTTAATTCACTTTTTACCCACAACAATTTAGTAATTTCAAGCATCATAACAGGTTTGTAACATCTTAGCCTCATTATGCTTTTAAAGAAATTAGGATTTTAAATAGGTTAAGGTTAGCATTAATCTATTTTAAATGACTCTGGACTAAACCAGAATAAGACCAGGACTAAACCAGAACTAAACTGGGTTCAAACTAGGACCAAACCTTGAAAAGTGTGAACGCAGTCTCAAAAACATCACACCAACATTATATTACAGAATTACTATGGTGTTTTTATGTATTCATATTATTCACAGTGACCTTTTTGCCTTGTGTAGACGCCTGTACCTGTGTTTGCTCCCAGCATGGTGTAGAGTATGGCTCCGTTGTCGCCTTCGTCCAGGTCGGTGGCTTTGATGGTGATAACGGAGGTCCAGCTGGGCTCATTCTCAAACACACTGGTGTTGTAGACGCGCTCAGAGAAACGGGGCTGGTAGTCGTTTATGTCCAGGACTGTGATCAGGACCTATCAGAGCGCACATTCAAAGAGCCCGAAGTGATTAATAATGCTAGAATCATCGCATACTATAACACAGAGACACATGATTCAGTCTTTTTGGTATTATCACAACAAACATGTCTCTGCTGTTGTTCAAAAGACCAACAACTATCTTCAAGCAAGTAGAAATAAGTAACAGTAATAATCTTCACAAACTCCAATAAGGTATTCATCACATATCGAATCTGCATGTAGTCTATAAGTTTAAGTTTAAGGTCACGGTGCACTTCTTTGTCCTTTCCTTCAAATATGTTGTTACAACCTGTCAGGGGCAGAGGTGCAAAGAACGTCTCCAGATCCTAAATCAGGCTTGGTCTACATTACCTGGAGGACTTGACCTATTGTGCATGTTTTGGGTTGATGGGGTAAACCGGAGATGCAAACTCTGCCTAGATGCAAACTCTGCACAGCCTAGGAGTCAAACCCACAACCTTCCTTCTGTGAGCTGGATTAGGGAGAACTAGCCACTCATTGGGTAGTAAAATAGGTAATGCATAAGTAATATTTAATTGATGTAACTGACATTGTAATTAGCCATATGTTTATTAAACTCTGGACCTGAGGGGGATCTATATTCCTTTTTTTTTGTAACCAAACAAGGTTATATGTACAGTCAACAGGTCACATATCATTGTCCATGGAGTGTGTATAACAGTCCCATTTTTTCCAATAATTTTCTCCCAGGTGACATTGTAGGCAAGGATTGAAAGTCATGAGTCCATTGTGCTGATTTGTTTGATAATTAGTGTCAAAAGTCTCATTGCAGGTGCCTCTTTTTTCAACCAGTATTTTGCGACTAGAATAATCCCAAACAGATATGTATCAAGTTTACTTAAACCTACAAAAAAATTAAGTAAAAAAACACAGCTCAACTCAAAGGCACAGCACTGATTACATTAGTTCAACCTTTTCCCAGAAGTTAGTTATTTCTGGGCATGACCAGAATATATGGCCCTGGTTCGCCCTGACAGTTCCACACTCTCTCCAGCAGGGGCACTGAGTAGCCAAAATCTTTGACTTGTACTGGTGTGATAAAAAAGCGGACCAACAAAAATCTCTCCAGGTGAGTGAATTAGTAGTATGGCTTTGAGGATCTATATGCCTTTGATCAAAAAACTGCAGCTTTGGGCAACTGGTGTAAAACAATTTTATGCAGTTTTAATTTAAAGTTTCCAGTGTATTATGCATTGAACTGTAAAATGTAGTATAATAATATACAATCCATTCTGTCTTGTCCTTGGATAGCCTTAATATCCATAGCGCTCCATAAGCTCATACCTGCACAGAGTTCTCCCTGCGGTTGTTGGGGCTGCCTCCAGGATTGTCCCGGGCAACAGCGGTCAGAGTGTAATGGTCCTTAGTCTCTCTGTCCAGCGGAGAGAGGATGTAGATCTCGCCCTATCGCACAAACAGGAGGGGAGCGATTAGGAAGGAAGTGCCAGCAGCGTCAGGGAGGGGCCCTTTTATCAACACAGACAGACTGGGTGTCTATGTATCACAATGAGAAGCAACTGGGTAAATGTTTAGGCTACACTCCAGAGCTTCGGTACTTGCACAAAACAATCTCGGTGAGTGAAGTGCAAGATATGTTACATGACACAAGATGTATTCCCGCTGACATTTGAGGGATTTGCAGAAGTACCAACTCGAGTGTGCTTTCAGCTGTACAAATATAACCAAACTGAAATACAGACTGAAAAGCAAGATTAGAAAAGGGCTAAATTCACTTTCTCCCTCCTCCATAACCCACATTTCCTATGCAGTAGAACCATAAGCCACCTTAGCCTTTCCATTCACTCCTCTTTTCACAACGGCGTTTATAATCTCATCAAAATGCAAAAGTTTATCTAGTCAACAATGTTTCCTCACTCTTCAAACTAATACTGTGTCTGTTTTGGTGTCTCCTGGTTAAAGGGCCTGGTTATGCTATTTCTGAATTATGTTATGATGTTTCCTCATCAGAAATCAGAATTGTGTTTTGTTTCATTCACACATGTTTAACAAAGAAACTCTGCATATTTAGTTCTTCTCTCAAACTGAAAACAGTCTGTTCCTCCTTGTGATGTCAAGTGGTTTTTGAAACTCCACATCACTAAACTTCACTAGAATAATTTGGATACTTGCAGATCTAGACTTTCCAATATCTACTGAACTAAAGGTAAAAGGAGCTGTTAACTTGAAAACCATCGCTTCATGACATCACAAGACGGAACAGAGCATTTTGAGCTTTGACAGAGTATCTCCAGGTTTGACTACCTCAAATTTAAGACTTTTTAAAGACCTTTTGAAGACCACTTAAATGAAAATCAAGAACAAAATCGCACCCATTATGTGGACAAAAATCACCAGATCCAATTCTAATAATGATTATTATAAACTCTCATTCAAAACTCATTTATAGTTGTATGCAGTGCTTGTAAAATGGCCAAAAAATCATGTATAACATTCTAACAAGACAAACTAAGCGTTCGCATTGTCTTGTCTCACACTGCACTGCAGCCCAGTTCAGTATACAAAAAAATAGGCTAATGAAATTTAAAACCTTGGTGAAAAAAATAAGACTTGGACAACATAATTTTAAGGCCTTAATTTAGGAACATGAAATTTAAGACTTTTTTAAGACTTTTAAGACCCTGTGGCTATCCTGTTTGAAAATGTAGACAATCCAGTAAGGCAGGATTAGTAAAAAACAACTCCAGGTTTGTTTTTGAGGAGGAAACAACATTCTAACATAACTTAAAGCTCACAAGTGTCAATGCATACCCCTTAAGTACCTATAGTATGAAGTATTAGAATATATTTTGTACTTACAGTAGTGGGTCTGATCCCAAACTTGCCCTCTCCATCCACCAGACTGTATTCAAGCACAGCAAACAGGCCTGAATCTGCATCTGTGGCCTGGACCCGAACTACGGTGGCCCCTAAGTTCACATTTTCAAAAACTGGCTCCTTCAACACAATGAAACATACAAGTCAACCGAAATAGCAGGGTTTATTCAAATATTCAAATCAAACTGTTTTATTTCTTTATTGCGTACATGATAAGCAGGCTGTAGAAAGATTGGATTATTGTCGTTGACGTCTACAATGCTCAGATAAACTGGGAGCTCAGCAATTCGGGGAGGGCTGCCGTGGTCCTGGGCTCTGATGGTGAAATTCAGCCAATGGACTTGCTCATAGTCCACTGTCTGGTTGGCCACAATTTTACCTACAATATAAACATGATACATAATTTTAGCAGCAATGTTGTTTTTTATTCTTCTTAGAATGTTTTACATTTTTTATTCTATTTAGTAGTTTCTAGCTTCTTAAAAATATATATTAATATTTTAGTTAAAGGTTTATTTGTTTTTAAAAGGCCCAATTCTACATATTCATCTTAAAGGTGCTCTATGTAACTCGCTGGTAGGGGTATGTGACTTGCTTGTCTCCATGGAAATGTCAGTGCTTTGCTAGAGAGTTGCACAGTACTGCATATCTTCCTTTTTGCAATTCCAGATTTTTTTTATAATGTATAAAATGTACAGGTGCCTCAAGTGGAGGAGTTCAAGTATCTCGGGGTCTTGTTCACGAGTGAGGGGAGGATGGAGCATGAGATTGACAGGTGAATCGGTGCATCGTCGTCAGTGATGCGGTCGCTGTATCGGACCGTTGTGGTGAAGAGGGAGCTGAGCCGAAAGGCAAGGTACTACGGTCATGAGCTCTGGGTAATGACCGAAAGGATGAGATTGTGGATACAAGCGGCTGAAATGAGTTTCCTCCGCAGAGTGGCCAGGCGCTTCCTTAGAGATAGGGTGAGGAGCTCAGTCACAGGGGAGGAGCTTGGAGTAGAGTTGCTGCTCCTCCATGTCAAGAGGAGCAGCTGAGGTGGCTCGGGCATCTGGTCCGGATGCCTTCTGGATGGTGTTCCGGGCATGTCCCACGGGAAGGAGGCCCCGGGGAAGACTCAGGACACACTGGAGGGACTATGTCTCTGGGCTGGCCGGGGAACGTCTCGGGGTCCCCCTGGTGGAGATGAAGGAAGTCTGGGAGGCTGCTGCCCCCGTGACCCGCCCCCGGATGAAGATGGATGTATGGAAATGTACAGTGAAAAATTGTTATGCCATATGCCATACTGTGGTACATTCTAGGAAAAGCAATATCATCTCCATGGAACAACCAAGTGGCAAACCCACCACCAAACAAGTTACATAGTGCATCTTTAATATTATACTTTCAGTCTACTGCTGCTGTACTTTTCTTTTGACACACTGAAGTTAGCAATCTTTGGGACAATTTAAGGCTCTATCTTATCCTATAACATGGCCCTAGTGGCACATTTAAATACCTGTAGAGGGGTCCTCCAGCCGGACATAATCTCCTCGGGGCAGGTGCAGGAGCTGGTAGATCACCTGTCCATTGGGGCCTTTGTCTGGGTCCACAGCAGACACGGAGAGGAGGGTGGTCCCAGGCTGAGCTCCCTCTAAGATCTTCTCTGTGAAGTTAGTCACTCCAAATGGACGGAAACGGGGAGCATTGTCATTCACATCCAATACATTGACCGTCAGCCTCGCTAAAATGACAAGAGCCAAATAAGTAGATAAGTTTTAAGTTTAGTGGTCATTCTCCAACGGGCTTCTACATCTCCAGCCACACAGTGAAAGGGTCCACACCTATTCAATCAACACATTAAAATTTTCTACAACTCACCCTTGTGTCATAGATGATGATGTTTTTATATTTTTGCTTTATACTGTAGATGCTGTAAATGTGCTATATAAAGAAACTTGACATTGATTTTGTTATAGCAAACGAAAATTCAATTCTGCCAACTGGACAAAAGTTTCGAATCCAGTTGACAGAACTGAGTTTTCTTTGCTGTGGACGCAATCTGGACGACTGAGGATTACACAGAGATCTTTGACTTTGATAAATAACCATACAACAGCTTGCCCTTATGCAACAGATGACCTTATGTCATGTAAAATCACCATTCATCATCTATTCTAAGCCAATTGTAATAGACAAATCTGTATGTTTGAGCCTTAATCAACTCTTACTATTTTGCTACTTATTTTGAAATTTTAATTTTTGTATTTTTGCTCTTTGTTATTATATTCTAATGTGTGAGCTACTGTCCAAGTAATTTCCCCTGTGGATGAATAAACTTTGGACATAATTGTCTTGTATGTTTGTGTTAATTATTGACTTACCATTTGGGACACTACCGGACTTGTCTATAACTTCACTGGCGTTATCATGGACAGACACAATTATTTCAAATGTAGCAACCAACTCCCTGTTGAGTGGGTTTCGCACAAAGACGGCACCTGAAATACAAAAATACAACATATGTTACCATCAAGTGAGAGAGAAGAGTGGAAAAATGAAACACTTTGAAATACCTTCACCTTAATTAGCCTTAACAGAGCATGAACAAAGACATATTTCATAGTGAACAAACAGTATATTGGGAATGATTCAGGTTTAGCAGCAACTTAATTAATACCCTAACTCCTCACCCTAACCCCTTAATTAAGTAGTTAAGGTGTAGTTATTATAAAGGAGTTAGCACAGTACCAACTGGTTTAAACCAGGACTAAATCAGACAGAGACACAAGGTCTTTTTGCAGTATACTATATATGAACTTAGGACTTCAGATTTAAGTGTAAAGTAACTTTGTCTAAAACTTTTACTTTTGTACACGACCAGGCAACAAAAATATATCCAGATTGACTGAGTGCTGTGTCTCACCAGTGTGCAAATCAATGCCAAAAGAGTCTTGGAGGCCACCAACTGGGTTGTTCCCATCATCCTTTGCTTCGACGGAGATGATGTAATATTCCAGTCTGGGGTGGAGATCTGGGTCCTCTGCTGTTAATGTTGCAACTACTACACCCGGTGGCGTAGATTCATTCACATTTATAATAGTGAACGGCTCAATAAAACGTGGCCTAGAATCATTCACGTCGTCCAGGAGCACTGTGAGGGTGGCTGTCCCGGTCAGTGGGGGGGTACCGCGGTCCGTCGCCATGACAACGAGGCGGTAGGACCCTCTCTCTTCCCGGTCCAGAGTGGAGTTTCCAACCAGGACCGCCCCGGAGATGGAGTCGACCACAAAGCGATCCTGGGCTCCGCTCTCCAGGCGATAAGAGAGCCAGCCATTAGCGCCCGAGTCAGCGTCTGTGGCCGAGAGCTGAGTGACAACCACACCTGTAAGAGACACGCAAAAGTACACACAAATTTCTTTCTATAATCTACCTCAGTATAGGCAACAATGTTGGCTAAAGTGTGCATTGTGTCTCCATGGTAACTGATTAGCATTTTTCCAATACACATACATGTAGAACACTCCCAATATGTTGTCACTGCAAACTATCAAACCCTTTAAATTTATATTTAGTGCTAGTACTATACTGTTTTTGGTGTAATTGCATCATTTATACTAGTAATACAAAATGCAAGTTAGAAGTCACAATAAAAAAGCATGTTTTTCATTGTGTTGTACATAAAAAAAATTCAAGGCAAGCACACTCCATCAGAAAGGTTACACAGTCCCCTATTAAACAAAAAGAAAGAGAATGACTGTCTCTCTGACCTGTGGGGCTGTTCTCAGGGAGTCTCACGCTGAAGCTGGAGGGGTTGAAGACTGGAGGGTTGTCGTTTTGGTCCAGGATGGTCACAGACAGAGGGACACTGCTGTTTAAACCGCCAATGTCCTCAGCCACAATGAACAGCTCAACCCGGGGCTCCAGAAACGCCTCACGGTCCAAGTTTGCCCCCGCACGAACCAGTATCACTCCTGTCAGAACATTAGACTTAAGGACTCAGCTCTTGCAAAAATTGGTACAAAATCATATTTAGATTTCTGTGTTATCAAGGAAGTGTTTTTTCACTCATCAAATAGTTTCAAGGTTCTGGCCTTGTCAAAACAGGATAAATGCAAATTAAATACAAACACAATTTTTAGCAATTGATTTGACCAATGATCATGACTTTATTTGATTTAAGGCTCTAATATATGTTTTATTGTGAAAATAAAGCAAAAATAATTCTCTTTCCAATGCAAATAAATGAATGAAAAGTTATTCTGAATAATAATGTAGCATAACAAAACTAACATACATTCCTAATAGTTAGCTCAGTATACAAACATGTTACATGTTACCTGTGTCTGGGTTAACAGTGAAGAGGTCCACCCTGGCTCCAGTCAGATTGTATCTGACCACAGCGTTTTGGTTGATGTCCTTATCCTCCGCCAGGATGGGTCCATTCAACACTGTCACTGTGCTGCCTGAAATACACACAGTCTGCTTTTCAGATGGGATAACTCTTTTTTTTCTTGATTTTTATGAGAAAACATTAAGGAAATTATGTTATATAAATATTTTTAGATACATGCACACTGCCACGCTGCAACAATTTCTTCTCTTTATCATGTTTACTATGTCCGAAGGATGGATGTTTCCTATTTTTAAACAATGATAAATCCTTCAAATCATAATTTGTTTAAGAGCAGAGTTCAAACAGATCCAGGAAGTAGAGTAGACCGTGACACAGACTTGTTCAAACCACACATCTTAGCTGTGTATACATGCAAATCGAGCAGAGCAGACAGAGAGAGTCTAGTTTGTAGTAGTTTGTGTGAGCGGTACCTGGTGCAGAGTTCTCAGTGATTTCTGCTCTGTAGCTCGTACGACTGAATAAAGGCCTGTTATCATTTTCATCCAGGATCGTGATCACCATTGTGTCTGAGTCCTGAAGGACGACATAGGACAATGGACTATTAGACATTAGATTAACTTGTAAATTATAATATTAATGCAAATCCAACATGCATTATTCTAAAACCGTGTATGTGAGCCTGGCCAGTTCAGATTAGCTTTGTGTCAATAAACACCCAAAGTACAACATCTATGTAGGATTTGGCAGATACATTTTTAAAAACAATTTCCTTAAAGTTAGTAACCAAATAATGATAGTGACAGTGTAAGGACAAAGTCAGCTAAAGGAAACACAGTTACCATTTTGTAGACTATTGGATTCTTTTTACAACTTTCTAGTTCATCAGTTTGACACCTTCTCCACAAGTTAAACTAACATGGTCTTTAATTTTACAGAGTAAGCAGAGACTGTTTATGTAACACTATGGTCTATTGCTAGATTAATTTGCAATATTTTCACATGACTAAAGTTGCACCAAGTGACTTTGTGGAGATGTTCACAATAAGAATGCATTTATTTTAGCAATAAAACACTTGTTACTGACTATATGGAAAATAAATTGGTTTACTGCCATACTGTGAAATATTTCTAGCCAAGCATTAAGCATTTCATATGCAGGTGTTTTTTCAAGTTCTTAGCCAATCTGTAAAAACTGAAAAAAAAATCTATGTACTTGAGGTAGTCTCAAACATTTCCCTCTAACATAACAGAAAAAACTTGTTATCCTTCTTGTAAATAGATCCTCTTTTCGACCAGAACAAATTACCACTTGAATGTTTAGAAAGAAAGTGTTAAAGTTGCATCACGTGTGGCAGTATTGTACCCTGCGAGCGATGCGCGGGTTCTCAGGATTATCTTTGACAGTGATGGTCAGTCTGTACTCAGCCACTCGCTCTCGGTCCAGAGGTCTGTTCACATGTACCACACCAGTCTGAAACACAAACATGTAAATAGATGGATATGTGACTGGTATAAAGATGACATTTATGTGAAATTACAGTGTATTTCATTTACAATTGGCCTTAGGGACACCCGAGCACACCTGATCTTAGACCACAGCTTTGTAATAATAAATGTTTTTTATTTAAGTTCAGAAATGTACACACACTATATATTAAAATACTCACATGTAAGAGGGATATGCAGTATAATTACAAATGGCACAGACTGAACTGAGACTATATTACTATATAATCACATGTTTTTATGACATTCACGCTCATTTGCTATTAATGTGTTCAGGTAAAAGAAATCAGTATTTCGGCATTTGATATTATGATAGGAGAATCTGCAGTGACCCTGGGGTCAGACTGCTCGCGGTGCAGTCCGGTGGAGCCGGTGGAGGTGCTGTAGCGCTCTGGATTAATTCCATTGGGATTCTATTTTTGCCTGACGCCAGAGTCCACCACAGCCTTTTCCCTTACAAAATAAATAGTTATTTCATGAACAGGTGCTCTTAGGATGCAGCTTCAGGCGGTGACACAACAGAACAGCACAAGTGTCACTCTGCAACAAAGTCTGAGTCAATGGTGTGAGGTGCAACTTTTTAGTTAAAGTTCTGACCATTAAAAAATAAGTTAATAATGAAAATAACTAAAAGTAAATAAGATGATCTTACAGTGTCATTGATGTAGAAAGCCCCATCCACATTGCCGGCGGTGATGTTGTACGTGAGGAGTGCATTTCGTCCACTGTCTGCATCTGTGGCTCGGACTCTGGCCACTGAGTAGTGAACAGGAGCGGCCTCACTCACACTGGTGTTATAGGGCAGGTTCAGGATCACTGGGTCATTGTCATTGATGTCAAGAACCAAGACACCGACCACCACCTGGAAAAAAGACACCATTTCTAAGCAAAAAGCTACAAAATTAAAAGTATACATTGATGACTTCAGGCCAAAATGTCTTGTAAAAGGTGCAATTTTTAACATGACCAGTTGTCAAGCAAAATCTGGTGAAAATGGCTTTATTATACTGAGTATGGCTTCTACGTCCGAATGTATTAGAACTTTTAGACATTGGTATTTAAAAAAACACAGAAGAAAGAACCTACTACACTTAATACATTATTTATTATTAATCTGTCATCACAGTTACGCTTACCTCTTTTGTATTTGTGGACCTGATTGTCCCATGAGGGCAATTTGTCCTCTATAAATCAGAAGTACGTAGCTGAAAGCCTACTGAGTGTTTTGACATTATTAAGTGATGAACGCGAGCGGTGTAAGCCCTTGTTGTTGAGTATAAACAGTACATGTACGCACAGAGCTGTTTCTGGAGGGCGTTCCCAGGTCGCGGGCTGTCACTGTGATGTTGTAAAATCCAGTGGTCTCTCGGTCCAGTTCCACATCCTTCCTCACTCTGAGCTCCCCCTCCACCGGAGACACCATGAACTCATCTGACAAAGGCACACAGGCTTATCATAAAGACATCATGCTTTTTAGGGTATTTAGTACTGAACAAAAACACATATTGCTCATGAGTTTACATACTGAATTGTTGAGCAGCACTACCTTTGATGTTGAACTGTATATATATCTACAAAACTTAGTTCAAATATGAATTATATAAAAACTAAAGAAAATATCTGTAGATGTTATCTGGCAACCATGCAAATAGCGGTGTAAAATTTGCTTTATTACCACTTCCTTTAGCCACGCGCAGTAAATTTATCGGGAAGTGTTGCTAAGATACTAGCTGTTTCTTGGCATGAGTTTAATCTTCGTTATAAACAAGGAAACATTCACAAGACAAAAAGATATAAAAAAGACTATAGTTCAAGTTTTCTAGTAGAGAGAAGACAGGAATTCTGAAACAATATTGATAAACAAAATCAGAACATTAATATTTTCTTTGTTTCTTTGTAGACAAGATATTAAAACAAAACAATAGCAGAATAGCAAATTATATTCAACATTTTTTCCCATTTTTTTCCTATTTTAAGTATATGTGAGTTTCAGTTTCCTTTTATATGCAACATTTTGAGGAGTTTCACATATTTTGTTCAAATTGTTCTATGGCAATTTTCTGTCTTCTGAAACCCAGGGACAGTGCTCGACCCATAGAGCAATATTGTCCCCTGGTGTGAAATAAATTGTGAAAATTATTGTAACTCAACCCCCCAGCACATACTTTGATAATCTCCTGCTGTGATGCTGTACTCAATTTTTCCATTGAGTCCGGAGTCTTCGTCTGTCGCTTTGACAGTCCAGACTCGGGGTCCCGGCTGTCCCTCCGTCACCTCAAAAGGCCCCTCGTAGGGTCTGGGGAAAGTGGGCGTCACATCGTTTATGTCCAGTACGTTCACCAAAACCTGGAGGGGAAGGCAGTTTGTCAGCCATTGTAAAGAGTGGACGTAAACAACAGCAGTATGCTTCACTTGTAATTGGGAATTTAACTGTTAAAACGGTTAATCTGGTGGTTAATGGGAAAGCGTCTTTACATAGTGAGCACACAGTCTTAAGCATATCCACAATAATACTTTTCAATCAAGGATAATAATATCTACTAATAAAATAGGATTAGTTTAGTTCAAAAAATCAATATGCAACTACCTTGTAAAGCAAAAACATGTAGTACTGTATTTGGTTGGGAAGCTATGCACTTACTTTCACCAAGCCTATTTTGTTGTTGTTGTTTATTTTATTATAAGATATGATACAGTAAAGTGTGGAAGCCCCCATACCGTGGTGCTGGAGGTGAGCCGCAGTCTGAGTATCGGACACTGGTCTGTGGCAGTGACGACCAGAGTGTAGTGTCCATTACTGATCTCATAATCCAGAGGCTTCACTGCTGTGATCCTTCCCTGAATGAGACACAAACCAGAACTTAACATCTGTGAATACTTTTGTTTTCTTTGCTGCAATTAAATATTTTATGGCTTATCACATTTTCACACATGTTCACATACTTTTACTTGTATTGAGTATAGTTCTTCTAGTCATGCAATTGTAATTAACTACATTTAAATCATAGTACAAGTACCAACTGTCAGTGCACAGTTGTCTCTATATCTCAAACACACAGAAAAGCAGCACATTGCCTGCTTTGACTGGTTAGAGCTCAAATAATAAGCAGATTGTGGTTTAAAACAAATTCAGATTAAACAGGTTTTATATAAAAGATGCATCTAAAATTGTGTAACTTGTATTTTGAGTAGTATTCTAATGTACCGTAATCTTTATATTTTCACTTAAAACCAAATGTGGCAGCAGTACATTCTCTTGTAAGTGAGAACATTTTTAACCATATAACTACTTTTACTGCAAATGTTCAGTACTCTTTCCACCATTTCTCCTCAGCACATCCAAAGGCCAAAGGTGTTTAGTTTTTAGACTTGTTTCTCACTGAGATGCTGTTGATGCTGAAGGTCTGGATGAGGTTGCCCTGGGTGATGGCGTATCTCAGTGTCCCGTTCAGGCCCTCGTCCGGATCAATGGCCGTTACCGTGGCAATGGTGGCCCCCACGGTTTCGGGTCCCTCACTCAGGACAGTCTCGTACTCCTCCTCCGGAAACTCAGGGGCGTTATCGTTCTCATCGATAATGCGCACGTAGATAGTGGTTGAAGTCTGCAAGAATAAAGACTTCTAAGTTCTACATCTACTTATCATTAACCTCCTGAGACCCGAGCTTTTGTCTGGTGTCCATTTTTCATTTCTTCTTGCTATTTGGGATAAGTAGGACCTACTAAGTAAGTCTTCTGTATGACACCATTGGTTAAAAAATGTAAAAACATTAAAATGTATAAATAAATTACAAAAAAAAAAAAACAGCAATTAGCTGTTTATTTCCAAACCCTAAACCTGCCAAATGTAACGTAGGTCGACCGTGAGCGGGTTGGGGTTCAGTGAGTGAGGTTAAAAACACACAAAAAGGCCTGAAAATGTGGTCCACAGTTTTAATTTTTATGGTTTTCAATCGTTGCAAAAAAAGTAGAGGTGCAAAAAGTGGAGACAGGCAGCAGTTTCCCTATAGCAGCAGAAACGTCCAGCAATTTATAACTGTAAACTCATCTAAATATTCCCAAGTTTACCTAACAACATGTACAATCAATAATATAACACAGTCCCAATGTCTTCAGACGAGGACATGACATTTCCTGATGCTCTCGTCTGCTGTGGTCAATAAAATGTGTCAAATTTTAATGCCAAATGAAGTTACATGAAGATACATGAAGAGACATTATTGTACATAAATACATTGGTTTTATTCATAAATTTTGCATCTAAACTTTACCATGCAGTTTTTTTTTTACTTTCGGGAGCTGCTGTAGAGGTTTTTAGTTGATTACAGGTGAAAGTTTAAAATAATTGAAAATCATGGTGCTAAGAGGCAAAAATGTAATGTCCTCGTATGGGGCCACAGGGTCTCAAGAGGTTAAAGTTGCACTATGTAACTTTAAAGTGGAGGGTCTGCCACCTGCTTGTGTCCATAGAGATGCAGCTGTTGTGTCTTAAATGTTCCAGAGTATCCCACAGTTTGGAATTAAAAGGATCTAGCTCCACAGAGACATGCAGGTGTTGGCACCTGCCTAGGTTTGTTACCAGTGACACTGAAGGATTAGTCAAAAGCCAAGAACAAATTTCCCTTTGGGGACAATAAATTGTACCTTACTTCATTATCATTCTAGTTTTATTACGATTCTATTTGCAAGAACTGTTGTTAAAATTGTAATTTGTGAGCTACTGTGTCCAAGTAATTTCCCTTGTGGATCAATAACATTTGTCTTTATAACACTAATCCAATTAAAATATGAATGACTGAATGTGTGTTTATTTCAGTAGCATAAAAAGAAATACTGTACGTGCACGATATGCATACATAGTTTTACATGCCTCAAAACAAAAACAACCAAAAAGTGTAGGCCGAAGGCACGGTTTATTACGCCTACCCATTTTACAACTACGCTATTTTTCAGATGCACGTAATCTCCATTCATATATTTGTTACAAGTGAAAAATAGAGTTACACCTCATATCCATAAAACCATTCTATAAAAACATAAAAGTACCTGGCCATTTACCCAATACCTCCTGAGAAACTGTTTTTACTTTTAAACCACAAAGGAGTCACTTCCTCGTATATGTAATGTACTGAAACTACTCTCAATTCAAATGACATAAATCCTGTAAGTCCAGTTCAACCAGGTTCCCCTCGGGACTGGACTGTAGAATGGGGCTGTTAAAAATTAAGATATGCATCAAGGAAAGAAAAAAAAAAAAAAACAATAACAGAACAGCAAAATAGAAAGTCAAAGGTGTTTGTCAAAGTTGCACTGATACAACAGTGGCAATAAAAACATATTAAGCAATAAGTTATAGTAAATAAAACCAAGGTCCCATTCTCACCACAAAGAACACTTATCACATGTATGGCTCTTATTACGGCTTTAAAGCTTTTGGATATTTCTTGATTTTGTATTACTTAACTTAAAACATACACACTTAAATAAACTATAAGAAATTCCTGTAAATGTTTCACTTGTTTCAGATTAATTAACAGCGACACATTACGGAAAAAGGCATTTATTCGGCTACAGTTCATTTCGGGGAGTAAGAGTAACTTAATTTAGACCTAATAAAACTGAGAAAACAGCTTTATTTGTCGTCTTTGGTTACATTGCATCACTGTACGTGTTAAAATGGCTCTTTATTAGATCCAGATGTACAGGCTTCACTTGATGGTCGCTGTGGGAGTAAAGAGAGAGAGGCGGGGGCGGGGACTGTCAGTGCGAGTATCACGTTGCTTTACGCACCAAAGTTACAAGGGAGTCTGGCTAAGTTAAAGCCAAAGTGACAGACGATTGACATCCAGTGGGCTGCTCCCTTTAAACCAAACTTTAACCAAAGAGTTTTTACTTTTTCGCTTGTCTGGTAGTTTTCTTTACTTTTCAGCGAGTTGTTGTTTTTTCTCTTCAAAACTTAACCATGACGCGTTGGAGAGCTGTTTGCGCTGGGAAAGGCGTGATGTTGTTCTGCGCGCTACTGGTGAACATAGCGAAAGGTAAGTGCGCTTTTTCTGATGCGCAGGGCGACCCTCCGGTCTCTACGGGCGTGTGAAGACTTGTGGACATTTTATACCTGGCGACGCGATGATGTCCCGGTTCACACAGGGAGAATCACGGGTTCCACGTCAGTGACAGGAAAGAAACACGCACCATATTAGCAGAATAATCACTCGAGTAAGAAGAATTGGTTTATAGTTTGAGTCTAGACTTTTACGTGAGCTAAATTTGGGCTTACGATGTTTTCTCGGACTCTGTGTATTGTAAAGCCAAACAGCTGCGCAGTCGTGTTCTTGCTGGGCGTCAGTCTTGTTAAAATAGACTTTATGGGTTTTAGATCTCGTTAGACGATGTTGTTGTTTTGAACATCTGGCGTAAAGCTGTTCCAGCCCCTCCCAAATAAGTGCGTTGCTTAATCCCACGTTTTCGAGTCATGTTACCCTGTTTTCCCCCCAAGTTTGTCATAACAACTATTACAAAGTGTATTTTTACCGCAAACTTTCATAAATCTCATAATTGTCCCTTCAAATAAAGACTAAACTAAACTAAACACTTCAAGTTTTTCACTCTATAGACTACATCACCAATTCAGCGTTTTGGGAAGTTGTTAAAATAGTACATTTGTTTAAAAAATCGATACTCAGACTAGTTTAACAAGTATCGATACTAAAAAAAACCCACAAACAGCACAGAATAGGACTTTCCTGAATAGTTTTAAAATAGTCTTCATTACCATAAATTGCGAAATACAGGGACTTTTACGCACACGTTCATGTGCCAAAATGGTTATTGACAAACGCATCAGATTGCGCAGTGATTTCCAGAGTTTTTAGCCTCTCTGTTGAATCTTGTCTCGTTGTCTGAGTTTTGGCGCTGCGGGGTAAGTGCGCTGAGGAGTGAGCAGGGACAGCTGTTGCTCCAGGCTTCACATCAAACGCCATTTAAAACCTGCAGAGGTGATCACTTTTCACTCGGATTCAGTCCATTTAGATTAGCTCGCACGATAAACTTAAAGGCAACATGCTGACACACATTTTGAGACAACTACTTGGCCATCTACTATCTGTGCCAAAAGTGACTCTACTCAGTAATGTTATTTAAATGAGCAAACAGAAGGCAAATGAAGACCACATGACTTGGCAAAGCTTTGGTCTGAAGTGGCTAATCTTTTATTTGCTCACACCCACTATTAACACTACTGCCGCTAAAATGAGAATAACTTGAGGCAACCCAGGCAACATTTTAACTTTAATCTGTCTTTAACAAGCATGGTGTAAAATATATATGGCAAAAGAAATGATAGACCTAAGATAGTGACTTAAATAGTTAAATAGAGCCACTGTGAAAACTGCAAACTAACGCTCAGAATAATTAATTTTATTACAGACACAGACATGCAACTGACTAGCAGAAGAAAAGTTAAGACTAAATACAGACATCAGTATCACTATTTATCTATTTATAGGCTTATACACATCTATGAAAGTGAATGCATATCCACTGCATCCCTGGAGTCATATCACATCTCTTTTGTTTAACTTGTTCCTTCCTCCAAATAATGACAAGAACATCTGTTGCTCCAGTGCCAATGCCAACACTGTACTTATCTAAGCATAACTGAACACACATTGTAATCGGTGCCTTTTCCTTGTTTGTCCTGATAAGTGCATTATCAACTTTTAGGCCTGTCCTCATTTAGACTTCCAAAATCAACATGTGTTTCGGAGGTAGAACTTGTGTAGAAACGTTTGAGGAGTGTTGGTGGACATAAGAAGTGGACATAAGCAGGATGTGGCTACTCACTTTGTTCATTTGATAACTTTTTGATAACTTTGTAGATCTTGGCACCAGACATCGAGCCACTGTCTCCAATTAAAAATCATTTAAAGGGTCTAAAAATGGTTTCCTCAGTGGAGCAGAGCAGTGAGAACAGAGCACTCAGGCGCAGTTGCTGTCATATGTTTTTGCTGAACTTGCAAACAGTTGTGTTGGTGACACACGGGAACAATAGTGGAGGAGGGGGAGCTCCAGAGTTCTGGGGACCTTTTCTCTGCATTATTAGTTGGAGTGTGGTGGTGGGTGACATTAACAAGCAAATGACAAATAAGTGGCCTTCACTGCAGTGGAGAAGTAACAGTCAAGGTTATGCCAATGAAAGTTGTGTCTTTAACCCTGTAACATTATTAGGTTTTTAACTTGGTGCACTCCCAATGTAAACTCCCGATTGTGGCCTTACCGGCTTGTCAAAGCCTGATCCCCTCAGATCTCAGAAGCTCAGCAGGGCCGGGCCTGGTTAGTTCTTGGATGGGAGACCACTGGGAATTCCAGGTGCCACAGTGGGGCCAGTGGCAAAAAAAAAAAAAAAAACTGTTGTTGTGCCCTTAGGCAAGACACTTCACCCACATTGCCTAGTATGAAAGTGATGTGTGCATGGCAGGACTCCCTTGAAAAAGAGATTAGTAAAACATAAAAAACATTACCAATGCAACTCTTCGTAAAGTTAGATTGGCTGTTACATTTTTGTTAATTTTCAACATACTATAACATATAAATATAACCACAAGGGGGCAAGGTGACAGTCCTTATAGCCAAGAAGCCAAGATAAATGGGGAATATCTTGCATAATTTGTTGTCATAGCCTGGGAAAATGTACAGACAATATGTATTTAATATTTATTTAAACCTTCTGCAAAATAATCTTAATAAACAAAATTATTTTCTTCACTATGTGCACTAAACTACTGTTACTGAAAGGACAACTTTTCTCTTATATCATACGCTGCCAATGGCAATATATACCTGCTAGGTCAACAAATAATTCAGTGGATTCAGTTAATTTTGATACCAACAAACTCAATTTTCAATACCACAATCAAAATAAAACCACATGTTTCATACAATAGAATGTAATTGTAATTGCATGTCATTTTGTGCATAATTTGAGTCAATTGTGGCACAAAAGAATCAAGCATTTTTTTCTCACACAAATTGCATCAGTGCAAAAAGCCCATGTTTCATGCAAAAGGATATTTCAGCGGCCACACTATTGCTCAAGTCATGTTGTAATCATATTGTAAACGTGCATCGCTTCACAACAGCTTGTTCTTGTGTATTTTGTGAATTTTTCAGAAAGAGGAACCAAGATTGAACATTTAAAAACTCAGAGACTCATTTTATAGCAGTGTGCAAAAGAGAGTTAGTTTTAAACCCACTGCCCTGTAACATTAACCTCAATACTACATCCTTTTCACTCAATCTTGTGCTTTGTATTTCCTGTTGTTCAAGGTGCCGTTTGCATTTTATTTTAAAGCTGAAGACCTGAAGTGAAACTGCTGTTGTGATTCAGTGTAAGGGGCCAGTGAAGGGGCCCTCTGACTGGTTTTATTAGCACGAAATGGGGGGGTTTTCTACATACACTTAATGAGTCATAGAAGTTATTTATTCAACCTTCTACAGCTCAAATCGAATCCTAGTAAAGAAAAATAAAATAAAAATAAAAATGGTTTCCCAATAGTGCAAAGAAAAAGCAATAATATTGACCCCCAAAAATAATTCTTCCATCTATCATATACTGAAAGATAAGTCGACCTTGACAGGCCTGTTTCCACATTTGTTGAAGTTTCACATGATGGAAAAAGTCGTGACTTAATCAAAATCAATTAGTTTTCAAATTGTTCTTCTATGCGCAATAATATCAACAGAGTAAAAGCACAAGATTAGCTGCTTTTTGAATGTGCTGAATATGGACACATTTAGATGATTTATGCTTTATTTTTCACATTTTCACTCACTAACTATGATTGATTTGGCCAACAAAACAAACCAACATGGCATCAGAATAAAAATCAATTATAGAGTTGATATTTCAACAAAATCCAACTGACTAGTGACATGTGACTTGTTGGACCAAAAGCTGTACAGTCTAAAATAGAAATTAGTCACAATACTAGAATTTCAAAGTAGATTTTGGTACTAATGGAAACACTCACACCTCAATAGGAGAATGATAATTAAAACCATTCATTTTTGGTTAATGGACCTTAATTTTCAACTCAAAATTATAGCAGTTTCTTGAATATTATCATGTGATCTAATATTACATGGCCAGTCAAAAGTTTGTATACGCTTTTTCATATGCATTTCCACTCTATTTCCATGATTTTTACATTATAGATTTTCATTGGAAGGTAACAAAACTCTGAATGAATACATATGGAATGTAACAAATAAAAATATGCACTCAAAATAACTTAAAACTTGTTTTAGATTTTTTTAAAAATGCCACCCTTTGCTTGGATCCCAATTTCTTGACCCTCATCATGAAGCTCATCAAGAGAAGGGTTTGGAGCACTGTCAACAAAGCAAAGAGTGGCTTCTTTGAGGAATTTGCATATCAAATATATTATGAAAAAATTGTTATTTAACTTTTTTTCTTTGCTACACATCTTACTTCATGTATTAGATGACTTACATATGCATATAAATGTAGAAAATAGTAAACATAAAGGAAAAGAAAGACTGACTGTTGGTGTAGTTCTAACTTAAAACTATCCAGGAAAGAACAAATTCTGTGCATTTAGTATGATTTATTTACAATATTATAATAAGTATCTATGTTTGATACCAGTTTTAGTATCGATTAGTATCTATGTGCTGATACTTTTGACAACCCTTTTAGAAATCTACCAGCTTTTGGCTAGTTGCCTGTTGTTATCATCAACCCCTGAGTCCATGACACCCAATGACACTTGTATTTCCATTATCTTTATACAATGAGATGCTTATTCAAGTTTCCTGACACCAACACAGGTAGTTCATGTTCATCGAGCCCTGATTATTTCCATTACAACAAGAGGAACAGTGCCAAAAGGGTCAGCCAAAATGTAGCGTAAATATACTTCATGCAACAATGTTTTAATGAATTCACACTGGATACACCTCATGCCCAAGTGAGAGATCTGTCAGAGGAAAACGTGTCCCAAACAGGTGGCAGCGGGCCTTAAAACAAAAGAGACACTGTGCCCAAACCCGGAGGGGCTGGGGGATCCTGGGAGGAGAAACCTAGATGTGTAATGGAGCCAAAACACAGATGTCTGCTGACTGAAATGAGAAGTCTGTCCATGAAGAAGATGGCAAGGGCTTATTTTACCTGCTGCTTCTGCAGCAACCACATCAAAAAGAGCTGGCACCAGTTCTGTCGCTGTAGGCCAGAAAAACACACTGCTCAGGAGGTAGTTTTACAAAGATGTACAAGACAAGCATTTTTTCCAGGCTGCATCAGTGGAACAAGACAATATGCAGGCAAGCCCTATGCTAATAAGCGTCAGGTATCAACAACAGAAAAATTACCACCACTGACAAAGATCGGAGTTGTACAAAATGCTGTAACCCCACCAAAAAGAGAAACAAATCTTTATGGCTTACCAGATTATATATAAAAGAAAATACATATTTACCTAGTTCAGAACTGATTTGAGTTTGAGATTTGAGGTTTTTTGCACACATATTCAAGTTTTTATTTACCTTATTTTTAATGCATGGCCATATTTATATTTTCTTAATCTCAGTTTATGCTTTCTATTATTATTCATCCAAATAGATCACACATTAACTTTCTGGCATATGTTCACTGGAAAGTAAAGTATAAGAAAAAGACTCATATAGTGTGCACCAGCTTCTGCCCAAACAGACTGAAACTCAAACATCTGTGGAGTAAAAGTCCTAAAAGAGAAAATGCACTTAGTATATTTCACAGGAATTAAAACAGTCATATATAGTGGTTTTGGCATTTGCTGGTAGTAAGCTAAAACTGTAGTAACAGCTGCCTGGTGCCTGCCAATCTGGGCCAAGCAAATCTCCTGAGCATTGTTAGCTTGAGTTCTGATTTTAACGCATTGGGAGTATAGGGAGACAAACAAATCCTTATGTTGATCAATTGTGACATTTTCTCTTCAGTTTCGTCATTATCAAAAATATTTCAAGCATTAATTTCATGAACATAGACTTTTAATCAGTGCAGTTTAACACAAAAATAGTCCCATTTCAGTCTGGACTTTGCTCCAAATCACATGTTTTACTGACAGTGGATTGGCTCTAGTTTTAAAGATGCATTGTGTAACCTTTCTGATGGAGGGTCGCTCAAATGCTTTTCTCCATTGCTTTGTCTGGAATGTTTCACAGTATTAAACCTTTTTACCCTTAGATGAAAACCAGACCAGGTTACGGGTCAGATCTGTGGAGAGGCAGCCCCAGTCACAGTCAGAATGCCTATTTTTCTTGGTTCTTTTGAACTCTAAAACTATAAAATTTAACACATGTAAAGTAGAGCTATTTAATGTCACACTGTGGAACCTTCTAAGCAAAGCAATGACATATCTATAGAAAGAAGCAGGTGACAGACCCTCCACCATAAAAGTTACACAATGCACCTTTAAGGCCCCAAACTTAGGCCTATCATGATAATTACTTTATCAACTTATCATTCAATATATGAACGCTGGAACAACCATTTTTTCTGTGCTAAGTTTTGAGCTGTTACGTGTGGTTAAATAACTTCTATCACTCATTATAGATACAAACTAAATACTAACATATTATTCTGCTATTTGTCTATTGCACATCTTGTTCTCTTACCAATATTGTACATTTAGATCTTGACAGACTTACCCAATCTGATCATTGCCGCTGTGAAATGATAGAATCTGATTTAAAAATAATAATTTATAAAAAATATTATTACATGCACAGTCCTAGTTCTGTCCATAGTTCACAAATGACCACACCACATTGAATTCTGGTTATACAACACTCACTGCAATGCATGTGAATGGACAAACAAGGACCACTGAGCTATTTCTTCCACTACAGTCCACACAAGACGCCTATGGTCAAAGGAAGGGTGTGTGAGGGATAATGGGACGAGAGCTTATCCCCCTATTGTCCCGGTGCAAATGCAGGAATAACCATTGACCAGGGGGGGCAGTAGTTTCACTCAATCACCCACTCTGGTCCCCTATAACACAATAGGCAGTGACACTTAGACAGGATGCTTCGATATAAACATATACAAACTCAGGGCTAATCAAAAAGTGAAGGCCGTGGGTCGGTCAGCGTCTCTGTTTCCCTTTCACTGGAATGTAAACCAAATGTCAGAAGATCGTGTTGACATTAAGATGGACAGGGCACTTCCTTCTTTGTGCTCTAATGTAGTTCAAACTGTTACATAGTTGGCACAGATGGAGAAGTGGCTAGATTTACTGTATGTTTTCTTGCTTGTAACTAACTGGTATTAAAACATTATGGTAATAAGCAGCAATATAGAAATAGTGCAAAAAAAAATGTTTCGAGAATAGTTTTTCTATAGTCTTATCATTCTGTTATTAGACCACTTTTTTATATAAAAAAACCCCTCTTATTTGGTTTTGAAAATTTCATTTGATTGTCTAAGAAAATCATTGTTGTATCAAAATTAGTATTGAGAATCAAGCATTTTCCTTAGCACTGAAATGAAACATGTATTCTAGTATTGTGACACCATCTGGATATTATATCATATCAAATTAGATTCTCAAAAATGTAGTTTTCCCTTGCAGGTTTACAGTAAATATGCGCTGGGCTGTAGTTCTGCTTTTGTGCTGGTGTAATGAAATGTTAACAATGCAATATTGCTTCACAAATTGCTTCAAAATCTCAACCACTCTGAATTTCACCTATGTAGTTGAGTAGTTGCACAAAGAAGTCTGTCTCAAGATAAATTCAAATGGAATCAAATGCAATGTATATTTTGCCATTTCTGCAGTCTACTTGCTTAAAGGTGCACTATGTAACTTTTCTGTAACTCACATGTTATTGTCTTATAGTCCCTGTGGTGATGTCCATTGAATGTGATAAAATATTGTACCAGAGACACCAAAAATATGTGGAGATTGACTGTGCTCATTCTACAAGTGCATATTTTTCAAGGGAATTTTGAGTAATGTAATACCAGATTATGTTTAAAGTCAGACTGTAATTAGGTAGCGGACCCTACACCAGAAAAGTTATAGAGTGCAAGAAAGTAAATCATGAAAAAATCTATAGAGTCATGTTAGTTGTCAGCAGCTGGAGTGTTTTCCATTGAGTTTCAGTGACAGGAGAAGATGGAGAAGCAGTGGGGGCTTTGTTCGCGTGCCGCTTTAAGTCAGGAAGGAAGTTGACTCCTTAAATCCTGCTCTGGCCACTGCTCTTCTGAGCACATCATTTACAACTGTACTGCCAGTGGAACCGGGCACACTCGCATGCATACTTCCTCAGTACACCCACACACATGTACTGTACTTAAAATGGAAAATATTCAAAAAGCTGATTTAACACCTACTCTAGCCACTACTGCCTCATCTATTATTAATACTGACAATAAGAACCTTTCTATTAATGAAAATTATTTAAAGTACCAACTGAACACTTCTCACGTAACTACAATTCACACTATTTACCGGAAGTGACACTTTTGATACTACTACTACCTCTCCTCGCTTCCTTCAACCATTACTACACTTATTATAAAAGTAGTTTCCTATATGACTAAAGGGCGCTCCACACTAGAGGATTTTTCGGTCTTAAACTATTTTTAAACGTGCGACAAAATGCGCAAACCACAGACATGAAGAGAATCTTATGAGACTAAAAATCTTAATCGCAAAGACTGCGGCGGAATCTGCATAAAACAGGCTGTAAAGCTGTGAGCGCGTTCGCGTCAGCTGTTTCCTGTCTACAGTAAAACTACTCACTCTGAGACTCTGAAGTGTTCAAAGATCAGAGCTCTGCACTTCTAGTTTAGATACAAGTCAAAACTGTGTTATTATTATTTGTGAAATGTGGTGCAATACTTCAGATACAGGATTTGTAAAGCATAAATGACTGGCGATAAAGTCCACAGGAAGTAGAGGCAGTATCACTAATCTGCAGCTTTACGCTCTGTGGACATAAACCCATGCAAGGAACAACTTTGGCCTTTTAACTTTCAAAGAACGCTTCAAAATGGATTGATAGTGCAGTTTTGTGGGCTGGATGTCATTATTTGTAGAGGACAATTTCTATGGATAATGTGGATCAGATGCTGCACTTTAAATTTACCACTTTATGGGAGGTGAGTTATAAAGTCTTTATTTTCACTATATTCTGAGTTTGTATCTCTGTGTCCGTCACTCCTCTGCCCCTGACGCTCTGGTTTAGCGGCTGTTAACGTCGCGTTGCTGATGTTTGGTGGTTACGATCTGACACTGACACCACAAACATGAGGAGCAGCGGCTTCAAAATCGCACACGGAGAAAAAAGTCGGGTCACACATCCCCGAACTCAGGGAGAAGAAATCGCAGCCAGAATCGGGCAAATTCTCCTGTAGTGTGTGGCGGCCTTTAGTCAAGCCAAGTCATTAGGGGTCATGAACTTGTTAAGACATATTATGCAAAATATCACTAAGGCAACAGTTCACAGAATACTCCTTATAAACAACTAGGGCGTGCTTCTTTCACTGAAGTTATGGCAAAGGGTAGAGTTCAATTTCAAGTTCAAGAGTTTAGGTAGAAGACGTTTCGCCGCTCATCTACGCTGCTTCAGTTCTGGTCAGAATGCCGGGGACACTGACTTATATCTGCCTGCAACTCTTCTCCAGTTTACAAATTGAACTCTATCCTTTGCCGTGGATTCCACCTGGACGAATGAGAGATTCTACACACATTTCAGTGAAGTTAGTTCATTCCTTCAGAAAGACAGAACCGGAGCTGTGTCAGAGCTGAAAAAGCTACTCGGTTAAGTGGTGAGTTTGGTCCTGGGCAGTTTATAAGGCTCAAGCAGGTACTACAACTACTACAACCACTACAAGTACTGCAAGTACTACAGCTACTACAACCACTACAACTACTACAACCACTACAAGTACTACAAGTACTACAGCTACTACAACCACTACAACTACTACAACTACTACAAGTACTGCAAGTACTACAGCTACTACAACCACTACAACTACTACAACCACTACAAGTACTACAAGTACTACAGCTACTACAACCACTACAACTACTACAACTACTACAACCACTACAACCACTACAAGTACTGCAAGTACTGCAAGTACTACAGCTACTACAACCATTACAACTACTACAACTACTACAACCACTACAAGTACTACAACTACTACAACCACTACAAGTACTGCAAGTACTACAGCTACTACAACCACTACAACTACTACAACCACTACAAGTACTACAAGTACTACAGCTACTACAACCACTACAACTACTACAACTACTACAACCACTACAACCACTACAAGTACTGCAAGTACTGCAAGTACTACAGCTACTACAACCATTACAACTACTACAACTACTACAACCACTACAAGTACTACAACTACAACTACTACAACCACTACAAGTACTGCAAGTACTACAGCTACTACAACCACTACAACTACTACAAGTACTGCAAGTACTACAACCACTACAACTACTACAACTACTACAACCACTACAAGTACTGCAAGTACTACAGCTACTACAACTACTACAATCACTATAACTACTACAACCACTACAAGTACTACAACCACCTCAAGTACTACAAGTACTACAGCTATTACAACCACTACAACTACTACAACTACTACAACCACTACAAGTACTACAAGTATTACAACTACTACAACTACTACAACCACTACAACTACTACAATCACGATAACTATTACAACTACTACAACCACTACAACTACTACAATCACTATAACTACTACAACTACTACAACCACTACAACTACTACAACCACAACAAGTACTATAACTACTACAACAACTATAACCACTACAGATACCACAACTACTACAACCACTACAAGTACTACAACCACTACAAGTACTACAAGTACTACAACCACTACAAGTACTACAAGTACTACAACTACTACAACCACTACAACCACAACAACTACTATAACTACTACAACTACTATAACAACTATAACCACTACAACTACTACAATTACTACAGCTACTACAGCTACTACAAGTACTTCAACCACTACAACTACTACAACCACTACAACCAATACAACTACTACAAATACAACTACTATAGCTACTAAACCACTTCTGTACTCTACTGTAGTCATGGCGTGTTACCAGTGGAATACAGACGCACACAAACACACACTCTTCCTCCTTCCTTTACACTCTCACGTTATTTATATATACACGTTATATATTGACTTTCACAGGCTTCACTTGCAGTCATCCGGTGTGTCAAATCTGGTACAGAATCACCCTGGTGTTGTTATCTCTTTAAATCATACTGCAGAGACCAAGAAAAGTCTTAATATATGATTCAAAGTGGTGCTTGTTGAGATTTTAAGGTGCTGTGTCTGGAATGTTCCACAGTATGGCATTAATCTGAGCTGTCTTGCATTTATTCAGGTATTTTTACTGTTCAAAAACATATGCATTCTTATTGTGAGTGACCACAACTCAGATCTGACCTGTGAGCTGGCATGATGGTGAAACCCGCTTTCTGCTGCTTTTGCTTCTTTCGTCTCCATGAGATATAGTTTTAGAGGTTTAATGCTCTACCAAGGAACATTCTAGACAGGCTTTATATGCAAGTAGTTGAAAAAGTGAGTGAGCAGTACAGATATTCCTAGTAATGAGTTTCTAAGCACTTTTCACAACATTCAGAGACCAGAGCCGAGTTTTGCTGTATTTTTAAATATATTTGATCATTCTAGCAAGCATTTTTGAATCCGTATTTATCTTCTAACTCTACTGAACTTTGCTGTTACAACACAGTAATTTCCCCACTGAGGAAGGATAAGGATTATTTTCTCTTTTTATTGTGGTTTTGTTCATGGCATCTTATTTTAGCTGCACTGGAGAGCCTAAGGATAGACTTGTTATTAAAATTAAACAATCTTTCACAGGTTACATTTCACAATTCATTTTGCAATGCCTCATTTCACTACAGCAAAAGCCAAAACAGGATGTGGTCGACGGAGATGTTAACTGTTTTGTAAAATCCTTTCGCAGCTGTCCTTATGGTTTCCTGAGTGTACAGAAGTATTGTATCATATTAAAAAAATAAGAAAAAATAAAGAGTTAACCAAAATATGGAACCTAGAAAGAAACTATGCACTCAAGGATGCTATACAATAAATGGGAGAAAATATTTTAGAATGCTTCAGATCTTTATCAGAAGTGGTAAAAAACTATGTGGTGATAACTTCTAGAGACTAGAAACTACTAATACTATTACTACTGTTTTGTATCATTGTGGTATTGAAATCAGTATTAAGTAACAAGCTTTTTTCGTGGCAAAGTACTTAAGATTCAAATACCTACAATGCCAGTCATGTAGTCCAAGCACTACCACTACTACTACTGCAACTACTACTTGTACTACTACTACTGCTGCTACGACTACTGTAGCTATTACTACTACTGCTATTACTACTGCTGCTATAGGTACAATTACTTCTCCCAATATTCTACGTCCATTACTATCATATTGCCAAAATATTTGAGTAAAATTATATACATTTAGTGTCTGTGTAAAAGCAAGTATATATCTCTATATAAATAATATAAATATTTGAGCCTCCAGTCTTCATGCAGCTGTTAGACTATCCCACATTTCTCTTCCACAAATCTTGAGACAATTGAAATCCATTGTAACCATTTGTCTGTCTCCTGACTCACTGGTCTGAAAGCAGTAAATGAGCCGCTCGTAACCACTGCATGAGACTGAGCTAAAATAGAAACAGGAATAACGCATGGGACATTTTATTCTGGAACAGGATTTGGAGACAGAGAAATGCTATAATTAGATGGGTTTACATTGAGAACTCTAACCATACGCTGCAGTTTTCCATATTAAAGCAACGCTATGCAACATTGTGGGATCTGTAAATGAATGAGAAATATGCAGCATATCTGCGTGACAACTGATCTATACAACATAAACAATCAACAGAAGTTGGGATTTAAAGGTGCATTGTACAACTTAATTGTTAGAGGGTTTGCCAACTGCTTGAAGCTGTTACTGCTTTATCTGGAATGTTCCACAGTATAACATTATCTTATCCATCCCCGTGAAGACAGGTGGCACCTACAGGTCAAGTTACCGGTCAAGTCTAAAGAGAATCGAGCCTATTCACAGCTAAAATATACAAATTTAACATTTTTAAAGAGGCCAAACAAAAGCCGTATTTGCAAGAAAAGGCAGAGCAACAAATCCAAACTAAATTCCAAACTGCTAATGAAAATACACAGTTTGATTTAACATAATTTCCTGTTTTGTCTTCTTTCTTTAGCCAATACAGAGCTGGCCAATGGTCACACCATACTGGGGGTCAGTGCCCCGCACATGTACTACACCTGTCCAGAGGGGGCAACAGTGAAGCTGGTCTGTAACCAAAGAGGAGCCAAAAAATACCCCGAGGACAAACTCCACCACACCTGGTTCTTCACCCAGCAGAGCGACCAGCACTGCTCCAGCCACACCAGGCCCAGAAACATCGGACACAAGCTCCCTCCAGGGGTCCACGTGGGCTCCACTGCGGAGAACTTCTGGCTGACTCTGGAGAATGTGACCATTTCAGATCAGGGCCGATACTGCTGCATGACACTGGATGTACAAGAGAAGCCTGACCATAAAAAAGTACCACTCCAGAGTTCACACAGCCACATGGTACTAGCAATCACTCCAAGTAAGTACATGGAGATATATCAGGTTAGATACATGTGAAATTTTGAGGCAGTGCTGCTCTAGTCTACAGTCTAAAATGGCATCGATCTTAAGCGTCTTTAATTAGTATTTTAATTGAAATGTTAAGAGCCAAGTCTGTTTCATGTATGCATGTTTTTATATCATTATATTTAAGTTATAGAGGTGAGACACAGTTTGAAGAAAGTTTTTCTGTAACCAAAGTAGAGCTGCAGTCAACTTAAGTCATGTCCTGCCAGTCAATTTGTGACTATAAAAGAGGAATGACAAAACCTCTCAAATACTATTATATGTATCTATAATCTGACTAAGACTATACAGGCACAGTTCATGCAAAAACAACTTGGAAACTAAATTTATAAAGAAAAGTCTCAAACTGAAAAAATACCTTGCTGTTGCTGTTGTTGGCCCATATAGATCCTTAAAATCATATCAACTAAACGACTAAAGAACTACAGCCCTAAAGGAGGATATATTGGCAGGATTACTCAACACTTATGTAGAGTAATGCTACTATTCACAACACTAATGCAATAATCCACTGAACTGCACTGAAAC
This sequence comes from Odontamblyopus rebecca, assembly GCA_030686955.1. Classification (NCBI taxonomy): domain Eukaryota; kingdom Metazoa; phylum Chordata; class Actinopteri; order Gobiiformes; family Gobiidae; genus Odontamblyopus; species Odontamblyopus rebecca. The sequence goes on along the minus strand of CM060662.1, from coordinate 28,237,290 downwards.
CTTTGAATGAGACATAAACGAATTCCCCTCGGGATCAATAAAGTATCTCTCTCCCTCTCCCTATCTAATCTGATAGTATTACAGAGAGGCAGATCAACAGTAAATAGCTCACCTTTGAATTATTAATTAGTACCGACTGCCTGTCTGTGGTACAGGTGAATGTTTTGGACATTTGTATACTCCTGTGTGGGTAACTGCTGTTGAGGCTTGGCTTTATGACCGGATCAGCTATTGGGAAACGTGCAGTCTAAACTTCTAAACTTGCTGAGAGGTTAGACTTTAAACAATTAGTCAGCATCCTGTTCCCTGATCCCTCCATATTCATGTTTGTGGTGGTAGATTTTTTTTATTGTAACATAAAGAAACAATGGCTTCTTTTTGCCTTTGTCCGCAGGGAGAAATGGCTCTGTGTGCACATATGTGGACGCCACTCCGCCTGGAGGTCAGTCCCTGTAATTACGCCTTAAAGCGGATACATCCACACATTCTATTTGATTTGTTTACACTGCGTCTTCCCTCCACAGGCACGGTGCCAGTGGCTTTGGCTGTGACTGCCTGTGTTCTGGCTCTGCTTTCACTGCCTCTGATTCTGATACTGGTTTACAAACAACGAAACAGCGGCCATTCACGCAGACGTGAGTATTACTGATCATAATACTACAGTGGAAATGTAGACTGTTTGGTGCACTATGGACCTGTTCTGGAGGAGAGACAGGTGGAGACCTGCTGACTTGATAGTTGAGTTGATATTGCTTTGCCTGAAATGTTCTGCACTGTGGCAATAAACATGTTTACGTCCATGGAGACAAGCAGATGATACCATCAGGCCAAGTTATAGGTTAAATTTGTGAAGAGGCAAGCCCAATAAGTCACCATAATAATGGGTGATTTTCCAAAGCATTTAGCAATAAACACCTGTAACTGAACAAAAAGAAAAATAGATTTAGATGAATGCCATGTTATGACTTTTCCATGCTAATCAATTTAATATGGTTGTTGTAAGGCGACCTTGGGTGTCCAGAAATGCGCCTAGTAAATAAAATGTATTATTATTATTAATCTATATCATGCCTATGGAGCTAAGCATGTGGAATAACAGAAAAGTTACAAAGTGCAGATTTAAGTGCTTTCTGGCTACACAATTATAACTGCACTGAGGTAGACTTCAGTCATGTTTAGAAACCAAGTGGTAGCCATAGCAAAACTAATAGTAGTAGTTTTCGTAGTAGTAATAATAGTACAAGCTGACAAGTCTCAAAAGTCAAAGCAGTTTAAGTTGTTCTATATTCAAACAGCAGTAGCAATAGTAGCAGTAGTAGCTCTAGCTGTAGTAGCAGTAGTACTACTAGCAGTCGTCGTAGTAGTAGTAGCAGCAGTATAATGCACATAACGGATTTGTCTTCTTGCCTTTACATTTGTTGCTGCACTTTCCCATCTATAAGCAGTAGCAAGAGTAGATGATCATAATTCAGTCATCTCTTCATGTTAAGGGTCAAGCTTATATCCTCCCGCTGTGTTTCCCAGTGGTGTTTTTGAGTCACTTGTTTCCTGGTCAGGAGTTGAACTGTTCCTCTTTGTTTCATTCACTCACAATGGGCCGTTTCCCCTTTCCTCCCTCCACAGGTGCTCAGGAGCTCGTGAGGATGGACAGGTGAGATTTCCCACACTACACAATGCACAGCTGCTCATTCATATTAAAGGGACTGTACCAGATTTGTTTTCATGTAACTACAATGCGTTTCCCTACAGATAATTTGTAAACGCAGCTCTTAGGGTTTGCTGTCTGCATCTAATTGTAAAGCGTTTTACTATCCACAAAGCAGGAAGTGTACTGTTAGCATGCTAGTTGTTGTTAGCAGGGGTGTGATAGCAAAAACTCTGGCCTCTGAAAGCTGTGAAACATGCTTATAAATTTGATGAATAATTAGGATGCTTGGAATGCCTTAAGAAAGTGAGCTCAGGTCCATTGCAAAGTGTTTAAAATGAACTAGTTTTTTCACATTTTTAACAGTGAAATCAGGTACAGCTCCTTTAATAAAGAATTTAACCATTATATTCACAATCAAAATACAATAAATACTTTTAAAAGCAATTTTAGACACTGTATAAAGGAAGATTTACAACAAAAAATGTCAGCACATCTCCAAATCAGATTTTGGAGTAGAGACTGCATGTGCCATTACCTACTACAGTATGAGTTGCAAATGGATTCACTGAATAGCTTGTTGCATAAAACATATCTAAAACTTGAAAAATTACACCAAAATGAATGCAGCCCTGAAGCCTATTTCTTTCACAGTAAACTGCTGGCCTAAGCTGTCATTTTATTACCATTTTAAATAACATAGCGCTTTTCAATTGAATTTCCCTTCATAGTGATTTTTCCACAGTATTTTCTATGTAAAATGTGGAATATTTCATGGCACTATTAATTTTGGGCTTACTGTACAAGATAAATGACCTCCAAACATTCAGTAACTTGAATGCCAGTTTGTCCAGGTTTGGGAGTGGCACAAAGGGTAGACATTTTTACACCTTCTAACTGCATTAGTATTAGGATTTATGTTGCTTTTAAATCTTCAGCTGTGTTTGTTTTACTAATCATTTTCTTTTTCCCATTTCCTATTCCCAGTGAAGCTCAGGGACATGAAAACCCAGTGTTTCTTGGTGGATCTCCTCAGGTTAAAACCAGAACTGTGTCTCAGATCATGACCAGGCAGTCCTCCGAGACGGGGCGCCACCTGCTGTCTGAACCCGGTACACCCCTGTCTCCGGCAGGACATGTGGACGTGTTCTTCCCAGTGGAAGGTAATGCACAACAACTTAATACAATTAGGTAGACTGGTTTAGACCCAATATTTAATACTCAGTACTCATAAAGATGCACTATGTAACTTTTCTGGCGAGCCAACCCAATGGAGATGTTTTTCCTGGAACACCCCGCAGTTCGGCATTAAAGTTTTCAATCTCCATGGAAACTAACATGTGGCTTTACACAGAAAGTAGCAGGTCAAATCAGTGGAAAGGCTCAGTGTTAGAGTATGTAAATAATGATAAATGATTTTTTCAGGAATGAGCACACATTTGACAATAATCCTGAGCTGTTTAGTGTGCCGCATGTATTATGCCAGATGCCCTGCCAGATCCTCTTCATTCATCCATGTTTAAGAATTGCACCAATACAGTAGCTATAGTTATATTTGTGGCTTGATTATAATATAGCATACTGTAGTCTAGTGGGAGAAAGTGGCAGAGTGGTTAGCATCGTAGGACCATTTATTTAATGTTGTGTTAAACAGCACAAATCTATGACGACCTTGTTAGGCTAGGGCTCAAAACTACATTATTGCACCAAATTTAATTAATTGATAGTTGGTATTTTGCTTATATCGGGCATGTACGGGTCACGTAGGCAAATATCTCGTCACTGCCATTTTAAACTTTGCAGATCTACAGTTTTCAACAATTGTAACTTTCTTAAAAATTGGGGCTCTCACTTCTGAGCAAAATAGTCTGAAATATCTTTGTTTTGGAGTGAAGATGCATTGCTATATCCATCTCTTGCCCTGGAAGCAATAGTTCAATCAATGTGAAAGGCATTTGAACTACTACAAACAATGGTGTTGTAGCTAAAAATACGTTTTAAGATGCCATTGGTGCTGGAGGTCAGAGAATAGGACTGTGCGGAGTGATTGAACTTTGAGACACGACTGAAGGCACAGCGGTGTCATAAAAGTGAAAGCTATTTTGATTTTAAATATATTCCCTTTTTAACTTTGTTTTGGTGCAGTGCCTAATGTTCCTTGATGACAAATTAATGACTGCGAGGCTTATTAGCAAGTTCTGCCATAATTTAAAATGGAAATTGTTATCAGCTTGTTCCCATACTAAAATTAAAACACATTAGTAAGACGCAGGCCAACCAAGCGTCTGTCATTTGCATTGTAGATTTTTGGTATTCACATGCAACTGCAAAACACGTCCATTATTTCAAAACGAACACAGTTTTTGGTAAAAATCTGATGCAACAACTTTGCCTCCTTGTGAGTCAAGTAGTAACTTCCAGGATGTGGTGCAAGCTTTGGAGGAGGGTTTGTTAATGTAATGTGCAGAGAGGACATAGACGACAGCTGGTTCAGACCTCAGATATTAAGGAGTAAATTTCCCATATGAACACTACAAACGTTCCCCTGCAAGTCTCCAGGTCTCCGCCCAGTAAAAATGTTTAGCTGGTATAATTTGAAATATTATTCAGCATTTCTAAGTTTGAAACATTGCCTTAGTTATATCCAGTTCTTAGTTATATGACTTTCAAACTATCAGAGAGAAACGTTTCACTTTTGACCCGATATATTTGATTTTTGCTGCATAGTCTTTGTATGGTACTAAATATATCTGCTCATTCAAATGCATCTATTGATTCATATATCTTAGAAAAGCATGCACTCTTATGGTGAGTGGGGTTGTCTCTCTACAGATCTGATGTGTAACGGCCTAGTGTCAGCTGCTAGTCCCCATGGAGATAGATATGTCATATTGTGGAACATTGTAGGCAAAGCAGTAACATTTCCATGCAGACCCTTGACCAGAAAAGCTATATAGTCCACCCGTAATCAGAATCATTTGACCTTTTTTGTAACTTTTACTTAAGAAACAATGTGATGAGTGTCCATCTAAGAATAAACGTGGCACAAATTGGCTATTCTTATTCATAAACAATTCTCCAGCCAACCACAATGTAATCTGACATAACTATCCTGTTTAATTCATCTTTAAGGGTCTCGTTAAAGTAATATTGAAGCATTAATTCTAGCGAATTTCAATCCCAGTTTTATTTTCTAGAGGGGCACGTTACAGACATACCAGGCATTCTTCACTAGTGCCATGTTTCCTGCTTTTTAAAAGGCCAAAGACTTCACATAACTTTCTTCTCTGAACCCAAAATATTCAGAACTGGCTGATTCCTTAGAACGCTAACTTGCAAAAAAATGTCTTTCACTACCTCTTAGTGGTTCAGCTATGTTTTGTAAAACTGTACATTTGGGTTTCATTTGTACTGTTTATTTTTCTGTTTTAAATGAGACACTTCAGTATTTTTGTGTTATTTGGTATGATGACCTTTATGTGACGGGAATTTGACATTTAACCAGTTCCCTATTATTGTCAGTCTCACAAATCAAACATTAGCCAGTTTTGTTCTACTTTTAAATACGTTATACAATCTTACAAAAATATGAGAAATGAATCGTCCATATGGATCATCCTGAGGTTTGTTCACCTTTGCTCCGTCAGTGCCCCCCATTTAGTTATCATAATCTAGCCTGTGCGAAACTCCCGTTAATTTTTGCTTTTTTATGTAACTTTTTACACATAAACATAACTTACTTGTTGTTTTGGAGCTATATAAAATTAGAATATGACGTGTACAGTACTGTACATAAAAACTACAAACAGATCTGGCAAACAGTGATATTTATATTTCTTGGTGATTTTTCTGCACTTTTGGGATAAATCTCTAGTCATTTTTTTTGCAATACTTCCATCTGAACCCCAGAAATCTTCTGATTGAATGCTATAATATAATTTTGGGATTATACAGGCAGTGTAATTCCTGTTTAACAAACTTGTCAATGGCCTTTACTTATTCATATGCTTTACTCTACAACCACCTCTGCTGCAGTTCACATTATGAATACATATTATATTATCGTCACCTGTCAATGTTTACAAAGTTAAGCTTGATATGTGTAATAATATCTAATAGAAACCTTGCATGTGTTTCTTTTCCAGATCCAATCCCAGAGTCTCCAGACTTTCTCTACACTGTGGATGGGAACCTGCCATTATAGATCTCTGCACTGTTGGACTGTTGTCTGTACAGTGTCTGGACTGCAGGAGATTATGTAAAAACTCATTCCAGCTGCAACAACAGCCAGCGGCTAAAACAGGAATCTCTGCTTTTGGAGCTGCGTGCACTGTGGACACGAAGCTAAAGACATGCGGTCAAACTGATGTCTGCTATCTGTAAATCTGGTAATGTTTGCTGCAATAACATTATATGGTTTTATTGGCTGCTTTCTCACCTATTCACTTTCCAACTTGGAAAATACACTGTTCGTCTAATCCTAATACAATTGTTTATTAGGAATGCAGTAAGAAAAAGCAAGCGTAATCCTGCTGTCAACAGAAATACTTACAGATGTCGAGTAAATTAGATTATGCCATGACGATAAAGAGACAAAAAGCTTTCTAATAATCTGCTTGTTCATTTTGTTTTATATGACAAGGGTAAAAACCTGCTTTTTGGCCAAATGACTGAAGTGCTCCAATACACACACACACACATACACACACACACACACACACACACACACACACACACAGAGCAATTCAAAGATGCAAGCTTGCAATATGCAATATGTTTTTTGAGTTAACATGGACCAAGGAAATGAATATGGTAGGACTGATCTAGTGCCCCAATGAACATACAACATTCAAAGATTCAACCTCACTGAAAAATATGGAAGTTACAGGTTTTATTTGACACAGGCCAAGGAAATGAATATGGTAGGACTCAGAATGTGTTGGCATAAAGGGTTTTTCTTCATGTTAGTCATAGCAAAGTTCTACGTGTTCAACTTGCTCCGAGTGCCATTCACACTGAGGTTTGTGGTGCATTTTAGAGCTGACCTCTTTCCTCTGCTACCTCACTTACTGTCAGCTGCACCACTGCTGTACTCCTCTTCCTTCCTGGATTCTCAAAAACGCAGCAATTTAAATGTGCATAAAACTGTAGCTTGTCATGACTGTTTTTGTAAATATGTTTATGCATATCTTATAAACATTTAATCTAGCCTGGAGTAATTAGAGATGTGTTCATCTGAAAGAAATCATTATTGCAATCAAAATAATATGGAGGTTGTGTTTTTGTAAATACGAAAGGTGTATGTATACCTTTTAATTTTTCCTAAATTTATAAAGTCAGAGTATGCAACTTTTTAGCCAGAAAAGACTAAAATAATATAATGTATATAGATTTTTTTCATTTTGTTTGTGTTTATTGCACTTAAAAATGTAGAAAACCACGTGTCCTTACTGAGTGAAGGCCTCCTCCTGCTTGTTTTCCATGGAAATGTTGATGTCCTTTGGCTATAATCTTACACAGTATAGCATTAAACTTATCTGTTGCCATGGAGAATGTTCCAAAGTACGGTTTTAACTTTCTATTTCCATGGATTCATGCAGGTGACAGGCCACCTCCAGAAAGTTACATACTGAACCTTTAAAGAAACCAAAAATGAGAGATGTTGTTTTATGGGCTGTGCCTAAACTTCTGCAGATCCACTGTATTTTATTGAACTTTATGTGAGGCCAAAGTCAGCTCTAAATGTGTAGCATGAACAGATGACAGGGTATGGTGCTAGGTGCATCATTCATATGTTAAATATTATAATAGTTGTGTTCAGTCAAATGTATATGTGAGTGTATTTAGGACGATTGTTGTGGATGTTTGACTATTTTTGCTACTTACAAAAGTTATGTACAAAGCTTGTTATGACTGATGATGTTTGTTCAAATATAAATGTTCGGCATGTTGCATTTAAATGGTCCTTACTGCGGTTTGTACAATAAATCTGCACCTTTTCACCAGAGCATTGTATTTACACTCAGACCATATTGTTTATTGGAGTGGCAGGCCTCCCTCTCTCTGCACAAGGACAAGCTGTACCTGGACCAGGAGACCCATTACAGACAAACAAGGCTGTTCCACTCGGGAAGCATGGCAGTGAGGAAACTAAAGGATAAAAAAACCCAGCCAGTTTGATAGAAAGAGACAAGAGCTGCATCAGACTCATCTCCAAAACTGTAAGCTACCCAAAAGTACTTGAGCCTTTTAAATACCAAATGAGCCTCAACAAATTAATTATGACTAATCTAAATAAATAACAAAAATAAACTAATTCAATAAAAATACTTTCACCCCATTTAGCTTAAATGCGCACTGAGGGTCCGTCACCATAGCTGTTACCATAGAGATGTCTTTGATTTTTCTAGAATGTTCCACAGTATGACATTAACCTTATCTATCTTCACGGAGGCAAGCAGGGAATGTCGCCAGAACCAGTTAGAGGTCAGATCTGTGGAGAGGCGACCCTGTCCACAGTAAGAATGTATAGTTTTCAGTGTATTTTCTTTGCAGTAAACATATATGTCATTGAATAACTGCAGGATGGGTATGTTTAAGGCCATACTAGAAAACATTCTAGGCAATAACATCTCCATGGAGACAAGCAGGGGACAGGCCCTCCACCAGAAAAGTTACATAGTGCACCTTTAAATGACAACCTACTTAATAAACAGAAGGTTGCACAAGGAAAAAGGTTAATCACTTTTAATTTAGATTTAACTAATCCTTCCCTGAACAGTGCAAATGCAGGGATTACTACATTAATTTGTAAATCTAAAGTTCTTAACCACTCTGCACTGTGAATGCTTGTGTAAGGCCTGTTAATAAAAGTTCTTCACTCTAAAATCCACGCGCCTAGCAATAGCACAATGGCAACAGTCCAGGGTGTATACGGCCCCAGGCTCAAATTGTCTCTGACTGACTGAAAAAAGCAGGAAACATGTCAGAAGGAAAATTTGAGTTCTTTCTGTCATCTCTGACTCACTCAACACTTAAAAACAACTCCTGGCAATAAGCAGCACGGAAAAACTTCACAAGTAGCATCCATTTATGTGGATATAGAAGTGATAAAGCAGCCATAAGAAGTCATGATGCTGTTTGTGTCTGTCCTAAGTGTGGATAAATGAAGAGGGTTGGGCATCTGATATAAACAAAACCTCAAATAATATTTTAATCATATTTATTCAACTTAAGTGGTCCATATTAGGCTATTTTCTGATCTATGTTATAATGTTTCCTCTTCAAAAACATACCTGGAGTTGTGTTTTGCTTCATTCACACATGTTTAACACACAAATGCTGTATATTTGTATATAATGCTTCTTCTCTCAAACTGAAAACACCTTGTTCCACCTTGTGATGTCATGTGGTAATACAGGAAGCACTTCATGTGTGTTTTTAAACTCCATACGCCTACACTAGAAACATTTGGATGATTTAAGCCCTGGAATTGACCATCTCTACTGAACTAAAAGTAAAAGGTAGCTACTAGAAAACTACCACTGCATGAATGAAATTCTGAATGAAACAAACTGTGTGAATGAAACAAAACACAACTCCAGATATGTTTTTGAGGAGTTAACTGGATTATAACATGGCCTAAAGCTCTAATAAATGTACACTATGTAACATTCATTTGCTTTTGCCACAGTATGGCTGTATAACTAGATGTGTAAATTAATAAATGCAAGCCAGAAATATTTAATGCCATACTGTGAAACATTCCAAGCAAAAACAGCCAGACTCCCCCACCAGAAAAGTTACATAATGCAAATACATTCCTTTGCATTATGTAACTTATGTAACTTTACATCCAAAATTATACTACACCAAATAAATATAGATAATACTCCACTTTAGCCATGTGATAGGTAAAAATCTTCCAGCTAACATAGTCCTAGCTCCTGATCTGGAGATGGACCTGGCAGACTGCCCCGGCGGCACTGAAGGATGGGTCAAATGCAGAGGATTAATTTCCCTGATGGGGCATCAATCAAAGTCCACCTTAACCTCTCATTACACTTTTACTATTTTTCTTGCTTATTTTCATAACAATAGCTGGAGACAGTTGTTTAGTCATAATATGTAGTTAGATGTTTCTTACTGATAGCGGTGGGTTTCCGTCGTCCTCCACAGTGACCGTGAGGAGGTATTCTTCTTTGCGTTCCCGATCCGGAGGGGCGGGGCGTGTCACCATCTCCCCGGTAACACGGTCCATGCGGAAAGTCAGGTCCTGGTTTCCGGAGGTGATGTAATAAAACAACATGGCGTTTGGCCCGATGTCCCGATCAGTGGCAATCACACGGAGAACAGACGTGCCACCTCCAACGTTCTGAAAATACAGTAACATTAATGCTGGGTTAGAATATATAATGGTCAAATAGCGAAAATGCAAGTTTTTAATATGCTTCATTAGACAGGACAATAAACTCATTGTCAGATTTAAAGTATCCTGACTTATCGTTCAATATATAATAGCTGGACCAATATATTTTTGTGCTCAGTATTTATCATGTATACATTTTTCCTTTGCAATAATGGGAGGATTTTTGTTATTTTAATTGTAATATAATATGATTTAAGCTGTAGAGGGTTTAACATAGTATTTTTGCTCAAATTATTAAGCATCTTTACAGTCTAAATATTGATTGACTAATGTCCCACCTCGCTGATGCTGACGTTGTAGCCCCTCTGACTCTGGATCACTGGAGCGTTGTCGTTCACATCCAGGATGTTGATGGTGAGAGAGTGGTCTGTGTACCTGGGAGGGGCACCATTGTCTGTGGCCCTCACCTGCAATGACATTATGCAAAAAGGTGGCAAATTGTTCACTATAGAGTTTGGGATTGTGTTATTACCTCAAAGAATTTTCAGTTAGCCTAATGTTTAACCAGTGGAGATTTGAAGATGCCAAATACTAAATTAAGTGTAGACTGATCATGTACTGACCTTTAGTAGGTAGCGATCCACTGACTCTCTGTCCAAAAAGGCGTTGACATAGACCTCTCCATACGTGTGGTTGACCGTCTTTATTTTAAACACGTCCTGCATATTCCCAGCCACCAGAGTAAAGTTCACCTGTAAGACAAGACATAAGGAGGGGGAATTTTGGCCAGGCATGATCAGTCTAGCATACTGTAAACATAAAGGAATAGGCTTTGCTCAGGGCAGATTATTTTATATCCTTTCCAGGGATACGATAGTCAGTCAGACAGTCAGTATAGGAAGTGTGGTTATTCTAATATGGCACAACTGACTTTAACATTAAGTTACATTCATTGATCATTGATACAATAGTCTGAAATAGTGTCCTTTGATACATACTTTCTATTATGTTCATACAGTTTATATCATAAGCCATGTTCATACACTGTTCAAAGGAAAAACGGAACTGAAAATCAATATTAGGACTAAATATGTTTGTTTTTGCCATACCTCCCAGCCCAACACTGAGCTGAGAACAATATTCTTTCACCTCTTTTTCAAAGTTCACAAGCATTATTTCACTGGGGATTGTATGACGTCTGAAATGATTCACACAGTAAATTCACTGTAGTTCTGCATTTGGCTTAAGAAAGAAAACATGCTTGCTCTTGCATAATGTGAAATTTAAGTTATTTGAGTTTCTTACCAGGCCATTCAAACCAGCATCTCTGTCTCTGGCCAAAACCACGGCCACTTTCCTGCCCATGGGCGTGTCTTCAAAGATGTCCACAGACGTGTCTGAGGTGATGTCAAACTCTGGGCTGTTGTCGTTTTCATCCAGGATTGTAATAGAAACCTACGAGAATAAAAGATTCAAAAACATCTACTCTGAAATGTCCTTAAAGCTACCATCCATAATTAGATTGGCCAACCCACCCGTTTTATTCTCACATAAACCACCAGATGTTATCTACATGACTGGAGTCTGATAGTCTGCCAGTTTTAGCCTGACAGAAGAAGACCAGAGAGCACAGGTGAGTCTGAACAAAGGGCAGGTGAGGAGGGGGGGCAGGTTTCACATCTGCCATTTCTTAGTTTTAAAAAATCAATAAATTTACAGTTGGTAGCTTTAAAACTATACTCAGCTACACTTTATTTTTACAGGAGGAAAAACAGAAGTAACTATCTGTAAATGGTTTTCAGTGGGCCAAGGTTATTCTTCACTTACCTCCTGCATTTCATATTCACCACAATTAGTTTACCAGAACCTTTCACACTTAGAGACAAGTGTGAAGTTTTGCTGTGAGAGGCTAACCACTAGCATACCAATGCATACTTCCTGATTCTTGAACAATAAAATGCTTTCTATGCAGACTATGCAACAGACTTATTTTGACCTCATGAGCTCCTTATATAGCTGTAATGGAGCAAGACAGATTTTGCTCAAATACATTTTGGGTATAGGTTCTTTACATTTTGTGTTTATTTATTAAGATTCCCATTCCCTATACTTGAGGGCCAGCCATGGAAGGATGGATGGAACTTATCATTTCATATATAGACATATCTTAACTGAGCATTTCTTGCAATAACACTTAAAACTATGCATCATAATTTACATTATAGAAGATAAGTTGTAGAAAACATATTCTTACCTTCTGTAAATCCATGAAGCATGAATGAAAAATTAATGCTGTTAAGTTTTCTATGAAGGCAAACATAGCATATACAATACAGTGAAGCATATGTATTATAAAAACTATTGAAAATTCATGTATTTTTAAAATCACGCACCACAGTTGAGTCCTTTTTAGGTCCTCCATCATCTGCTACAACTGTCAAAGTGTATGTGTCTCCCTTCTCTCTGTCCAGCAGCCCTGTCACTGTGATTCGACCCTACAAATATACAAAATATTAGCGCATTTTCTCAGAATTATTTTATTCAAGATCACACATTTCCCCAAAAGTTAAAAGGCAGAATTGAACAGCAAAAAGAACAAGAAAAGTCAGTATTTCTAATATAAAACTTCAAAGTAACAGGCTCTTTGATCATCTTACAGCCATGCACCAACAAGGGAGCCAAAATCACTGAGCACTGAGGAGGTGTTATCCAGTTACACTGTTGGTAATAGAAGGAGCAGAAACGATGGACTCTGAAGCTACAAAATCAGATGTATATTTTAACTGCATTCCCTGTAGCAAGTGCCAAAATGCAAATGTAAGTAGCAAAATACCAAGTAAATTATTAATATGTCATTTAAGTCAAAACTGCCTCCTTAATGCATAAATATCATCTTATATTTTTAATTGTGGGTGGAACAAGTCACAAATACCATAAAACCAGATTAGATATAAGAAGAGCTCCACCAGAAGAAAGAAGAAAACAAGATGCAGTTAATTTTTAATAATCGACATATACCATACGAAATTTCCTTTTTTCCTTTTAATGATTTGCACTAGGGCTGAACGATTTGCAAAAAAGTATCTAATTGTGATTTTTCTGATAAGCATTGCGATTTTCTTTCCAGAAGAATTGAAAAAAGACTGAAATATAAACTGACAAACCAATACAAGAATCACATTTCAGAACATGTGTACTTGATGTGAGGCCCATTTTTGGTGTTACTGACTGTCCAGATTTTTAGTAACATTCATAGGGCATGTTAAAATGTCTGTAATTAAAAGAGTTACACAAAAAATATGTGATGCTTGTGAAAAGGCTTCATTACAATTGTTGTGGAATTGGTTTCTTTTTGAAAATAAAATGCTACAAAGACTTGTCACACTACAGCACAGCAAAAAGGCATTACACCCCCAAACGTCAAGTACAGATCAAAACTACAGGGTTAGCAGTTTCAGAATAAGAAAGGATATTTTGTTTGTGGAGAAAATGAGAATGATGATGCTTGAAAACTGCAGCCATTACGATAAAGTATGGCCATTTAAATTGTGATTTTGACTGTGATTAACCATGCATCCTAATCCTAATCATCCTAATTTGCACAACCAGTTTTATTTTCCATGTTGCATATTTTGTATTTAGAATTAGTTAAAAAGTAAAAAAATATATATATTTATATATATATATATATATTTTTTTTATGCATGCCTTGTGTTTTATCTTTATTACTCCTTGTTTCTTGTTGCACCAAAGGTACATTCCTATTTTGATAACTGAGAATGACAAGATTTTCTGAATCTGATGCTTCTATTATATCATTGTTTTCTATCCAGTTTTCATGACTTGTTTTCAGCAAAAGCCTCACACATTAGTTTCACACCATATTATTATGATTATGCCACTCAGTAGCAGCCTAATGTTGTGTAAAATGGTCTCAGATTAGTGATAAATAATACAATTGGTTTGAAGTTTGGATCAGAAATTGCAACATGTGTAAAATCTGTAAAATCAGTAGATTTTTGCACACAAATCCAGAACTGTCGTAACTGTAAAAGAAAAATGCTGAAAAGTTAAAAAAAAGAAGAAAAAAAAAAACACAGTAGCAGTCATTTAATAATAGTTGGTGAGTCATTTTTTTCATGCACATTTTCAAGGGCAAAGTTGGATTATTAACTTTTTTAAATCATACAAACAGTCTACCTTTGTAATTTCATAATTGTCTGTTGTTTTATGTTGAATCTTCAACCTTTTCTTTCCTTTAAATTTCTACTGTGATGGAACCGTTATGTAAATATTACTATAACATGTCATTTAGTTCCTGCAATCATCAACATACAACCTACTATCAACTATGTAATTAATAGAACATGACTGGGTTAGGGTTATACCAACAAAAAGATAAAAATAAACTCAATATTTCTTGTTGATTCTTATAATAATAATACTCAAATGATAGCACTCCATCAGAAATGTGCTAAAACATGTCAATGTTTTGGTTAAGGTTCAAGTATTGCACAAAAAAGGATAAATGTAAAACAAAAATTGCAGAAATGTAGCTCATATCCTTGAATACACCACTTGTTTCTTTTCATCTTATATTTAATTGCAGAGAGTAAACTAATATCTTACATTTTTATTACTATTTTTATTTTTTGTGGACTTTTCTTTCCTGTTTTGACACTCACTGTTACGCTGTCGATCCTGAAGAGGGCCAGGGCCACAGGGGAGGTGTCCGGGTCGAAGCGGTACGTCAGCTGGTTCAGATTGTCCGCAGACTGGGCTTGTACTTGGACCACCTCTGTTCCAGTGGCGATGTTTTCCCTCAACGAAGCTTCGTAACCCGCCGAAAAGAACGCCACGGCCTCGTCAGCCTCATTCAGCAGAGTGACGTAAACAGTGCAGTAGCCTTTGTGAAACGGGGGGGCCTGATCAGTCGCAGAGATGTTCATTAAATAAGTGGTTTTGGTCTCGTAGTCCAGGTACTCCACTGTGGTGACCAGACCAGTACTAGAGTCCACCTGGAACTTTCTGTCAGCTCCGGACACGATGTCATAGGCGACTGCTCCTCCATCACCTGAAAAACGAGATATACAACATAATCAATATACAGTAAAGCGGTACGGATGCAAATATATCACAATCAGATGGAAATCCCTATTTGCAATGTTGTGAAATCCATGGGATTCCTGTATTAGTTTATCAGTTCATACTTTTCTCAAATTTTAATGCTCAATGTAATTGCACATTTATTTACAATGTGCACTTTTAGAAATGTTAGTGTTTATTGTACAACTAAATATAAATAAAACAATACGAAATACACAAAGAAAATGAAATATAATGATAATATAGCCAATTACATACAAATATTAAATACAAATTTGCCTTTTTAAATGTGGAGTCAATAGCAGTGACCTAGTTCAGTTTTGCATAACCAAATACAGCTGAGTTGTATAATTTCTTCTTGCTCTGTTTTCATGTTTTGGAAATAACTGGCCGTAGACTAAATGCGTCACACAAAGGGGGAAAAAATCATAAAACAGGAAGCAAGAAGAGGAAGTCTGACAAGTGCAGCAGAAGTGTTAAAGCCGAGCTGAATGTCATGTATGTTTGAAAACATGTTTTTGATGCTTTAGACCGCAAGTCGAGATTAGCAAGATAATATATGATACTGTAACTAAAACATGCTAGTAATACATTATTTCAAATAATTACATTTCTGCACCTTTGTGTTTAATTTTGTGGTCCATTCACAAATTTGTGTGATATCTGAACATCAACTGTGACATTTACAGGTGCATTTTAGCACATTTCTGATGGGCTGCTGTCATTGTATGAATGTTGTCAACATTCATACATGGTGAATAGAGCCACAACCCATAAAGGATGTCAGCAAACAAGGGAAAAGTAGTTTCTAAAATTCCCCCCTTTAAAGCTGGACTTAGTTAACTCAGAGTAGGATAAATCCTAGTCACTCAAGCCAGTACCATCAAATTGAAAAAGTCTTCTGGATGGGAGCTAACATGTCTTGATTGCAAACACAGTGTCTGGATGTTTGCCCTGAAACCTGAAACCTTCACTGAACCAGTCCTGGATGAATGTGGGATTACACCATCTCATTTCCAACAACTACTGAGATATTCATTTTTGTCAATATCACCCTCCGCCAGATTTAATAACAGTCCAGCTGAGTGATTTTAACTTCTCTAATGTGACGGTAAACTGACCTGTGTCGGGGTCGGTGGCTCGGACCACGATGACGGAGGTGCCGATGCCCGCGGTCTCCCTGAGGCTCAGCCGGTTGTACTGCTGCTGTGTGAACACTGGCACTTCATCATTGGCATCGTCCACATAAATGATCACCTGCAACAAATGAAACATGTACTATGTAACTATGTTCATCACCTGCTCGTCTCCAAAGAGATGTTATTGTCTGGAATGTTCCACAGTATGGCATTATATTTAACTATCTCACATTGCTTCAATTACAGATGTTTTAATACCAAAAATAAACCTTGAAAAACATTTACAAACATTATTGCTATCTTTATGATCATTATATTATTATCACTTTCGGACAAAGCAATAACATCTCCAAGGCAACAAGCAAGGGGGCGCACTCTGCTACTGTTACTTACACTTTCAACAGTTGTTTGTGATACTGACACAAGAAAACCCCAAACCCAAAGAGTCTGAGAGAGAATCCACAACTTCCTTAAATAAACAATAGACATTTTAGTTTGTGTGTCTGTCTTACCCTGACGGAGCTCCGCATGCTGCCCTCATCACTGTTAAACGCCTCCACCTCCAGCACATGGGAGCTGCTGGTCTCTCGGTCCAAAGCCCTGCGCCCTCGTGTGATCAGTCCAGTCTGGTTATTTATGCTGAACCACCCGTTACTGTTCCCTGGAACACAAAGAATCAGTAACCAGTTTTGCCATATATATACGTTAACGTGCATACAACAGGTTAGACTACAGGTAATTTCATTAAAACATAATTGACATCATTATATTTAAGATTTTTGTAAGATTATTAAGCTTTTACTATTTTATTTTATTTATTCATTCAAGTTTATAATTTTGTTAGTTGAACACAGGCAGCAGATATGACAGACATAGATGTATTGTTATCTATAGCGACCATAAAGTAAACAGGGGCCAAACTTGCCTAAATTACACAATAGTTAAGATGAAATGAATAAAAATAGATGACAATGCCTCTATGTTGCAACTTGACTGATGTAAGACTATAAATATTCACAACCAGTTCTTTCTCCCCAAATCAAGTAGTTTTTGGTAATGTTCTTACCATTGAGGATTCTGTACAAGACTCGGCCATTCTCTCCCTGGTCTGCATCTGTGGCTTGTACCTGTACACACAATGACACATTTATTAGAAAAAAAACATACAAAAAATATATTTTAAAAACAATTTGACAAACATAGTATATCTATGGCTTTCAAAGGGAGGGCCATAGAAAAGTATTATACCTTTTCAATGGGCAAAGGTCCTCAAAATGTCACCTACCGTAGGAAGCTGAAACCCCATAAAAACAACACATTGAAAGTCCTGATTTAATACTGGTTTTAATCTAGTTTAATTCTGATTTAAAAGTGCAATAGATCTGACATGGTGTAGTACTACTTTAGATCTTATAAGCCAGAGGTTCTGTCCAGTTCCTCTACTGATTTCACTGTATTCATGGAAGTTTGGTTGTATCCCAGGGTTACTTTTGTTATGACATTACAGTAATTTAAATGCGAATTGCCATCACCATAAATCAACAAATAAAAGTGAATACAATGCCTCTGTAACCCAAGGTGACAAGTGTAAACAACTATTTCCTTGTATAACACTTGTGAGTTGTGAGGTGTTAAAGATTGAGTTTAAAAGTTGTTAACTCATCAACACACACCAGGATTTGTGTTTTGTTTCATTCACACATGTTTGAGCAATCCTGGTTATTAGTCTGTCTACATCTCCAAAGCTCAAAATGCTCTGTTCCACCTTGTGATGTCATGAAGTTTTGAAGTTAACAGCATAAAAATTGTATGGACACACTAGCCTACAAATATCAGTGTTTGAAACTGCACTTTGGCTGGTTTGTTTTTAGCAGGCCAAAAATGTTATGACCCCAAATTAGCTTAAATCAGAGGTCTCCAACCTTTTTCCTCTGGTGAGCTACTTTAACAAAAGAAATATCCCAGAGAGCTACTAGTTTTAGCAGTCACAAGTAACTGAGTAAATAAAAAAGCCACAGCGAGGCTTACATAGGATGCAGTTAGATGTCTAGATAACAAACTATTCTCCATGTATTAGTGTGCAAATTTAGGCATCAAACTTATACATTTACAATGGAAATAGGCATTTAATCAATCACATTTGGTTATTCAGCATAATATGTCAAATTCAGATATCCTTTGGAGAGCTACTTGGAATAAACATATTACGCCCCTCTTTTATGTTGATCCAAATGAAATAATAATATGGTCCAATTAAAAAAGCAAAAAGCATTCGCTGTGGCATTGTTTCGATAAGCTTCTGCAATGTCACAAGATTTATTTCCATTCAGTGTTGCATTAATTTTTCACCAAGATCTCACATTGATGATGGTTGAGCCTGAGCCTTCCCCAGCACATCCCAAAGATTCTCAATGCGGTTAAGGTCTGGACTTTGTGGAGGCCAATCCACGTGTGAAAATGATTCCTCATGCTCCCTGAACCACTCTTTCACAATTTGAGCCGATGAATCCTGGCATTGGCATCTTGCAATATGCCCGTCAGGGAATAAAACATCCATTGATGGAATAACCTGGTCCATCAGTATATTCAGGTTCAGCTGACCTCATTCTTTGAGCACACACTGTTGCTGAACATAGACCCAACCAACTGCAGCAACCTCGTACCGATTTGCTTAGTTAAATCCAGGCAGTGACTTTTGTTTGGCCAGGCAGTGCATTTATGCTGAACAGGAAAAACATGACCCCTTACATCAGGGGTGTCCAAACCTTTTTTTATCAAGGGCCACATACTGAAACACAGACCAGTGTGAGGACCATAGACTGGTGGTCAAAACAGTGAGTAATTCAAATCTGTGCATTTATAACAGGTTTGAATGACTCTCCAGACCTTTGTTCAGGCTTAGACCCTCAAAAGGACACACTAAATTTGCTTGATCAAGGTAGATTTCAAAAACATGCAGTAAAAAATACTACTTGTGGTCATATGGGCCAATTCACTTGGAAGTCTGAGGGCCAAAAAAAATGGTCTGACATTTGGCGCCCGGGCCACAGTTTGGACATGCCTGCCTTACATGTATTCACTCTAATTTAGATACATCAGAATGATAATTGCACACAATAACAGTATAGTTAAGTATAGTGCCAGTAATTCTCCAATTTCTCGTAAAATCATGTAGCTCTAATTTCACAGACTGCCTTTTTATTCATTGCTTCTTGTAGATTTGCACTTCTGAGCACTTCCTTGTTGCTCTAGAGCGGTTGCCACAGTAACCCCGGTTCTGTTTGGAAGAGAATTTTCAATGGCACAGTCCTGGCTCTACTGTCCACTGGCAAACAACCAAGAAAAAGAGAAAAAACTGCAAAAAAAACTTGATTTGGACAAAGAACTAGGCGTCCCAGACCACTACTGATAAATAGTGCAGTATGCTGGGCAGAGGCTGACTTGTCGGTGTCATAGAGTGGTATGTCCAGGGAGAGAAACAGCTTCTGGCACTGGAAGAGTCCACACTGCACTGGGGACCAAAACCAAACCTGTGGCTATGCTTTCAAAGTGAATATTCAGTAACCAGCAGCACCAGTCTGCAAGTGTGGTCAGGTAGGACACTGTGAAATATATGCACAAGAATCAGCCGATCTCCAGGGGCTTTCTTGGTGAAGTGTAAGAATTTCTATAACCTTTGTAATGCTAGGTGAGGTCAACTTTATATTCCATACTTACTTCCACAACATGCAGGTAAAGCTACTTATTCTGTAACTAAAGTGCACTGAAAGTAAACAAAAATGTACCAATTTAATACACCAAAAGCTTCATTAAAGCTTCATTAAACATCACACTGTTATCAGAAAAAAAATTCACATCCTGGCAATAACTATAGCAAATATACATAAACTCTTTTTGACACATTCTAGATAGGAGGCAAAAGTTGAAATGAAATAAAAAGAAAATCCAGGAAAAATACATTTGTGAGCACATGGTATTTTAATGTAGCCGTGCTGTTTTGCATGATTATAGGGCCTATAGTACTGTATAGATGTTATTACGTTGTTACATCGTCAAAAACATCAACTTCCATTCAAACATTTTTGTAACCCTGTATTTTTAGTCTGTCTACATCTCCAATAATCAAAATGCTCTGTGTTCCACCTTGTGATGTCATGACGTGTTAGTTAAGTGGAAGTTAACAGCTCCTTTTACCTTTTATCCAACAGAGATGGGTAATTCCAGGGCTGAAATGATCCAAATGCTTCTAGACAAAGTGTATGGAGTTGAAAAACATGGTGGAGCACGTCCTGTATTACCACATGACATTACAAGGTGCAAAAAGTGTTTTCTTAATTTAAAACTTAGCTTAAATATGTAAGGTTTGTGTATGCTTTTGATGAGAACATTATAGCATAGATCAAAAAATTGAATAATATGGGCCCTTTAATAAATATGAGGGTTGCACAATTTTGATTTAAAAAATAAACATTCAATTTGCAATCAGGATTCAGCTCACCTTTGAGACACAAGAGTCCAATACATTTCAGAACATTTTTGTACATATCTCAACCTCAGACAGGTCATTATGTTGTTTGCAGAGGGTATTATGTTATTTATTTGTGTCAATTCATAAAGAGATTCACAGTAAGTAAGCTAATATCGTTTCATTCATTTCAGTTACATTTCTCTAACAAACAGAGTCCATAAAGAACTGACAATACCATAAATGAGAGATTATCGTCTTACAATATTATCTAACTATCACAGGTATTGGACAAACATAATGAAAACACGTTCAAACGAATCGTGACACCATGAATTGTGAAGTATTTCGAACGTATTTAAAAACCCCATAATACAGTAGCCCGTGAGCCTCTCTTAGCCTGTTCCTCTGTCCTGCTCCCCCCATTTAAAGTAAAGGGGCCTAACTTCAGTCTCATTAGCTTTATAAAGAGATGTGAAGAGGGGAGGAGAGGGGAGGGGGGCTGGAGACAAGAGCGTGGGGGGTCAGATCGCAGTGATGAATGGGGTATTACACGCCAGACTGAACCATTTAGGACAAAAAGGGGGGTGCACAAACTTTAAACCAAAGTTAGTGAAGAAGATATTGCAACGACAAACATACAAAATAAGGATTGGACTATTGTTCTCTATGCCCGCTGACGAATAGGGTAAAAGTTTAGCTTGAGTTGAGTTTAAACAAAAGAAAATACCTTGCATCAGTGGTCCATTACACCCCCTGCACCCCTTTTACTGCCCCTGTCCTCTCTTGGTTCTCAGCTTCTGGGAAAGTAGCACTTTAAGGGGGGAAAACAAGTGTGGACTGGAGCCACCAAGCAAGTCTGACTCAAGTTACTGGAACAGAGCAAGGTGCAAACTGTTGGAGTGAGTATGTATTTCTCAATGTGGTTTTAGTGGTTATGTTATTACAGTGTTTGTGAATGCCTAAAATAAGAAAGTAAGTTACTCAGATGGAAATTATACTGCTTAAATGTCCAAAACCCTCAAGGGAGAGTGTGCATTTTGTGTCTATGGAAACCTGTTTGTTTACCATCACTTTAATGGTTGCCTATGGACATTTTAGCAATAGAAAAAAGTTATGAGACTGTGACAAACACATAACATAACTAGTAAGATACAAACTGTGCTTGATGTTTTAATTTCTAATCATTTTCACCATTGTTCAAGAGATGTGTAGTTTCACCCCAGGAGTAGAAGAAGTGTATTTGCAATGTTGATGTACTATTATCAATACTGATTTGTCTGTAAAGTCTTGTTGATTTCTGCTTTTGTTTTTGTGGGTATTTTAGTTTGTTTATAATTATGCGCATTACTTTGTTCATCAAACCTAGCACCAACTAATGGAGGTTCACTACTTCTTGTGTCTGGTTAGTTTTGGTTTAAAAGGTCTAACATAGAATAGAGTAGTACTTTTATAGTTTAGTTTTAGCCTACATTTTAAAACTACTTCAAAATAGATGTTTTTTGAAGCACCATGGCAACAGAAGGATTCATCAACTGTATTTCATAGTTTAGTTGTATCCAAAGACTACTTTTGTCAAACATTACAGTAATTTAAACATGAACGGTCATCATACAATGCCCCTGTAACCTTCATACTGTATCAATTTCTATAATCATTTCTCTATAGTGATAACTCTTAGGTTCATGTAGATTTTCAGTTTCTATTCAACGGAAATTTCCTATAAACTCTGACAAGCAGGTGCCTGTAGCTAAGCTCAGGTTCAAGAACACCATGTCTACATTTTTTTCTACCCTGTGTGGGTGTTATCTTTAATTTGTTTATTTGTGTCCCCCAAAATGGTAAGAAAATTAAAAAATAAGCAAAATAACTGTCACGACCAACAAGTGACTGAAAAATTATGTAGTATTGATTTTTTTGATTGACCTTCATTTAACCCGAATAGATGCACTGAGATTGTGACTGTCTTTTACAGGCGAGGCCATGCCCTTAATAGGACCTCAAAGTGCATGTTCAAGTGTTGAAAACAGCTCTGCTATGGACAGGGAACAAAATGAACCATACACTAAATCCTAAACCACATCTACAGAAATAACACACTCTGATAAACCAGAGCGGGCATAAGTGTTTCAGATATTACTGACAGACTGAAAAGACTTCTAAAGGTGCACTGGATAAGTTTATAGGTTGGGGCCTGGAATGTTCCACCGTGTGGCTTTAAGCTTGTCTATATCTTGCATTTATCAATTTATAGATGTTTATTGCTCAGAAATACCATTAAAAAGATCAAACATAAAATAAAAAGACTCAACAGACCTGACGTGTAACCACATGGTCTGGTGGCACCACCTGCATGTCTCCATGGAAATACTATTGGCATTGGTATGCTAGTGGCCATACCGGGTGCCAAAGCCTGATCTCGTCAGATCTCAGGAGCTAAGCAAGGCTGGGCCTGGGTAGTACCTGGATGGGAGACCACTGGGAATTAAAAAAAAAGAAAACTGCTGTTGTGCCCTTAGGCAAGGCACTTCACCCACATTTCCTAGTATGAAAGTGGAGTGTAAAGTCATACTGTGGCACATTCCAGGCAGAGCAATAACATCTCCATGGAAACAAACAGGTGACGAAACCCTATTAGAAAGGTTTCAAGGCTTCGAGGGCTAGTTTTCAATTGGGGTTATTTTTACCCCCAATAAATTCAAAAGGGCTCTCGATATGCTGTGTCCTTACATGACAGCTAAATGTGAGACTTTAATGAGCAATGTAGCTGATAGATATGAAGACAACAGGAAGTAGTTTAGACAAGCATAGACCAAGTGCGTCTAATCACACTATCTGCTCTATAGAGTGGTCTATGGACTGGACTGAATCTGTGTGTGTGTGTGGAAGTCGCTGACTAATGAACTGCCTCTCTAACGAGCCATCCCCGCTCCACTGGCCTTTTCACAGCTTTCCTGGCATTTGGTCTTAAAAATAATTTCACGTCCCAATGTGTTCCCCTTAAACCGATAAGCCATGCTTTGTCTGCGCTGAATTAAGGACGATGACATTTACAAATGTTACTGTGCTGAAGATGGGGGCGCGCAAAATGAGAAGGGGGATAATTGGAGACCAGCTAGAAGAGGTGGGAGTAGTGTATTTTACAAGGGCCATTTTAATAAACCCAATTTGTTTTACGTTGAGGAAAGCCTGTCAAGCATTTACTGTTGTGTAGACCTTGATTTAATAACTACATAATTGCTGCAAATGCCAAACACTCGACACATCTGCATAAAGAGGCAGTGGTCCAGGGCATACTGTACATGTGTATATGAATATTAATCTCAAATATGCTTACTCTGCTTGGTAAGGCCACTGACTCACAACAAAAGACACCCCACCCCCATCAACATCAGATTTGAAGAATAAATAACCTGTACTAAGAAAATTGGGTATGGTTCCAGTTGGAATTCTACTTTAACATTGCGGTAATAGTCAATTCAATAAAAAAAAAAATCTAGTAATTCGTGTCATACGGTTTAGATAGAAGAACATAACAAGGTTTCCCCTGCAGGTTTAAAGAATGGTTCAAATGGACAAATCACTGTTTCAGTGACTGATTTTTTGGTCAAATCAACCATTTTTGTAAAGCCCTATGCTGCTATGCTGTAAATAACCGTTCTATTAAAACGTCAAAATAGTATAGTCACTTTAGTCTTTCTAATAATCTGAGGAAGGATGGCTTGACTGCACGGGGGTAGCAATAAGTCAAACAAATATATATCTATAGGTGTACTGCGTGACTTTAATAGTGGAGGGTAATGTTACTGCTTTACCATATCTATTGAGGATTTTTGTAATTATGCTTGTCTATACTGCAAAAAATTTATCTGACCTGACCTGGTGGAGCCATTTTCTTGTCTCAAAAAAACCCAAACATTTCAAATTTCAATTATCTAAAGTAAATACATGTCCTTTTCCTAGGTCTCCAGGCAACATGAACACTACTGACCCGGGCACCAACATCACTTTCCCCACTGGGATAGACAACTCCACCCTGACCACAATGTCTAGCCTCCTCCACACCTCTGTAGCTTCCTCTTTCTCACCCTCCTCCACCCCTCCCTCTGTCTCTCCCTCCTCCACTCCTCCTTCTGTCCCATTCCCTCCGTCTTACTCTTCCGACATTCACGACCCGGAGTTCACCATCATGATCGTTCTGGGCCTGTCTCTGTTTCTGGCCGGAGTAGCAGCCTTCGTCGTGGTTTGCCAGCCGTCCAAGCGAGACGGGGATTCCGAAAGCGACAACTACGAGGATAGTTTCCGGAGCAGGAGCAAGTCGGGAGAGCCCCAGCTCAAAAACTGGAAGAGGTTTGGTTCCTATCGCAGATCGTACAATGCTTCGTTCAGGCGGCCGCCCCATAGAAGACCAGAGAGTGGGAAACTGACACAACCGAAGGCAACGCAATGTCTACGGCAAGATGACAACAAGGAGACAAAACATACAACGCCGTGCATTTGTGATTATGTGACTGAAATTTGACTGGGATTAAAAGGCAACGTCAAGTTTATCATTCAATCTTTAAGCCTAGAACTGCAAATCAACCATAATCAGACTTGACAATCTGGCTACATGCATCCATACCATAAATATCATTCAAATAGAATGGTGCCTTGGGAAATTTTAATTACACTGAACTGATCTTCACTCCCCGAATGCATCAATTCTCCCGTACACCAGACTAATTATGATTCTCTTTTCAATACTGGCTATTGTAGACTCTTTCAATTTTGCACAATGTCTTTCATAAACACATATGATAAATGCTCGATAGCAGCCAGATATAACCCAGGTGAGAAAAGGACAGAATAGAAAAGGAGATTTTTCATTACACTTAACTGTGGTCAGAAGTTGTAATCACAAGTTAATTTCTATATTTTTGTATAATCTTTCTTGTCAAAAATTACAGCTTTGGGAGTCTGAGCAGGAGATGTTAACACAAAAATTCATCAAATATCTGTAGCTTGAATTATTCTAACAGCTACAAGTTATCAAAAACACGTACAGTGACACATTTGTAGGCCTGTCAAGATAATCACTCTATCACCTTATCTTTTTGGGGGACAGTATTTATCATAGCCACTTTTTCCTTGTAGTAGTAGGGAAATTTGTGCTATTTTTCTGTATTACAATAAGATTATAGTTGTAGAAGACTGAATAAATAACTTTTATGACTCATTATAGATACCAACTAACTACTTAAGTGTCATTCTGCTATTTATTTATTGCAGCTAGTATATTTAACAATATGGTCCATTTAGGATATAGTTAGTGGCACAATTTTGTATCAATATAGACATTCATTTGTATCAATATATCACCATATAAAATGCGTTACTGTGACAGGCCTACACATTTGCACTGAGTTAAATGTAGTTTGTAGTTTATTTGTATATTTTAGTTACTGTATAAGCACAAGTGCATGCATCCTGAGCCAAACTACTTGTATTCCTTATTTGTGTTTAGTTTTTCCTCAGTTGTGATGGTGCGTTTGCATAGATACCTGCAGGATGCTCGTCCCTGTGGGCACAGTCTCGAGCACACTGGTCTCGTAGCTGTTTTGGAGGAAGATGGGTCTGTTGTCATTGACGTCCTGCACCTCCACGAACACTGTGGCTGTCCCCGTCCTTCTGCTGCCGGCGGGACCATTGTCTTTGAGAGAAAAATACAAGTTTAAATGATTTGAGTCAATCAAGTACCACTTTTTAATAACTGCACCTAATTAACTTAATAAAGCATGAACAAAGACTTTAAAATGAACAGTTTATTGACTTAGTAACTGCTTAATGGTACTGTACCTTATTTTTAAAGTCTTTAAAATGAGAAAAACAATTAAGAGACCAGAGCAGAATTTTGTCATGGCTTTAAAGCTAACAACATCTAGCACACTAACAGTGCACTTCCTGATTATGGGCCAATAAAATGCCTTCTAATTAGATGGATGTGTGTTCTGGAGCAAGACATTTTTTGCTCAAATATGTGGTAAAAATAGGGAACATGCCCTTTAATTAATACCCTATGTCCAAACCCCTTTATTAAGTTACTAAACCTGAATCATTTTTAATAAACTATTAATTCATTATGAATTTAATTAGGCTAATTAAGGTGTAGTTGTTACAAAGTGTAACGTGAAATTATTATGTGACTTAAAACAAGGGCTTGACATAAACTATGTAAATTGTAAATAGGAAAAAAAGAAAGTTATAACAAGTGAATAGTATAATTCTTTCACAGCATGGATTTAGTTTTTTGTTCAGTAAACTTTGTAAATAAAATAAGAATGACAAAAAAATAAGAAAAAGTAAAAAATGTATGAAAGTTGAATCATGTTTTTTTTTAATCCAACCATGTTTTGCTTTATTAACCTCGTTCTTTCTTCTTTTCTGTCCCACTGTGTTTCTTCATAAATTGGTCTGTCGAATTAATTTCAACTTTTACAGTGTCTGACATATTGTGAATAAAACATGGTATAAAAGTTGTCTGACTGCACTCTGCATTTACATACATAAAAAAAAGAAATCGTCATTACATTATGGGCATCTGTGCTGCTACATATTATCATAAAACTGTGGTGCATTTTCCAAATTAAGTCATAGCTTAAAATGAGACAATCCCCTAAACAGTGTTGATGTCTTTGTCTGCTGAAAATGGGCCACTAATTCTGTCTCTTCGCACAGTTTTATGCACAATCTGAGCTCGCTGTCGCCTCCAAAACAGGAAAACCTCAGACTTTTTGTTCTTTCTTTTAAAAAAGGAACAAAGGCAGTTGAGCAATGTTCTGAAATCACACTGAAATAAGAAGCCCAATGTTGTTTCTATCATCGCAACGAGGAGGGCTTTGAAGATGGCAAAACAAATGAGCAAACAAGACATATTATGATAAATACAAAGTGTGGACAGTGAAATGAATCTCAAAACACAGAATAAATGAGTTTTGTCTTGGAACTCACCGATGGCTTCAATGATCAGAGTGTACGAAGCCTGAGTCTCTCTGTCCAGTCCAACCACAGTCCGGACTATACCATCCCTGAAGCCAACGCTAAATTTGCCGTCCTGATTCCCACCTGCAATGTAAGCAAAAAAAAACTAATACTAATACTTACAATAAATGGATGCAGAACACTGTATGCAAATAAGTAAACGTACAAGAAGGAAACACAAAATAGAGTAAAAAGACATGCACTAATGTTAAACTAAAAATAAATAAATAAACTGGAATGAAAACACCATTTCTGCTATTTTAATTAATATTAAAAAGACAATAAGATGAAGCAAAAAAGCAACAGAACAAAAAAAAATCACTATTGCAAATTAGAAACATGCAATATCAGAAATCATCAAGATCAGATTTCAAGATATATTTTTCTACTGTGTATACTTCCAGCAACATGCAGTACACAGTTGTAGCCCTATAATTTCCTACAAATATGCATCATTATTTTAATCAAGACATCCAACTGTGTTTTCTAACTCTCTTTTTAGACTGTAGCAGTGATTACTTCATTTAGAGTACGTTTTATCAACCCTTTTGCATTTCTTTGGGTAATTGTTAGTTTTTTAGTCCTATTTATGACGCTCTTTAGCTCTAATCTGGTCCTATCTAGTCCTGATTTGATTTTTCTTGACACATGGTGTTGGAAAATCACAGCGAAGTCTGACCTGTGATGAAGTAACTGAGTTCGGCGTTGAGCCCGGTGTCATTGTCAGTGCAGAAGAGGCGGGCGACCACGTGGTCTCTGGGCACACTCTCCTTCAGGGAAACATTGTACAGGCGCGGGTTGAAGGTGGGCGTCTCATCGTTCACATCCAGGACTGACACACGGACAGGGACAGACAGGGGCAGACGGGGCGAGGACACATGACAGGTGTGCATGAGGACAAAAACAATGGCAAAGCAAATCTATAAACTGTATTCAATAGTACAATCTCTATACAGTCTTACAGTATACTTGTTTTGTTGTTATTTATCACACCATATTGAAGTTAAAGGTTGTACAGTGTTTAAAAAGTTTGTTTGTAGAATGTATTAGACAACAGAGGTATGCAGACACTGAAAGATGTGTGCACAAAAACATATTTAAAGCAAGTCATAAGGTGCAGAGTAAAGATTTTCAGACATACGATTCCTAAAGCTGTATATTTTAATGCAAAATTTACACCTGAATGGCAGCACTGAGGTTTGCACATTTTCCAGTGATTCATTTAATTTGAGCTTGAGTTTCATGTTATGCAAGCCATAACTCTATTACAAAAACAAAAGACAAAACAATGCCCAAAAGGAGTAGGCATAAACATGTCTACCTTCTCATCTTTATATTATAACGACATTCTATCAACAAACATCTGGGATGATTTGAAGGGCTTGTTATGCTGGATGCCCTTACGGAAACACAACCAGCTATATACTGTATGACTGGAGAGCCCAAAGCAACTGAAGTGTTATACCAGCAACACAAAATTAATATATACCCTGGGTAAGTTTTAAACCAGCTACCCTCCCTGTGGGCTATCACTCTACTGGAGCCACTGGAGCCTATATAAAATTATATGACATTTGTGCTGTTGCTCACCTGACACAGTGAGAGTGGAGGTGGAGGTGCGGGGGAACTTTCCGGCGTCATAAGCGATGATCCGGAGCTGGTACTGTCCGATCTGCTCCCGATCCAGGACAGCAGTGGAGCTCAGGACTCCTGTACTCGTGTTTAAGAAGAAGTCCAGACGTGGCATTCCCATCTGCAGCGCCATGGTGATCAGACCATTCCTGTCCTCATCAGGATCCTCCACTTGGACCTACGCAAGAGGGGTGGAGTATATATATATGTAAATACACCAAAGACTCTAAAATGTGATTGATTGATTGATGTGATATGATTATATGATCTTTTTCTCATCGTGATCTCAGTCACCTCTCTTTTAATTTACCGTACCTTATAAACAGAGGAACCTATGGGCAGGCCCTCCGGTACTTCAGCCACAAAAGGCAGATTGAGAAAGGTGGGGTCGTTGTCATTCAGATCCTGCAGATTGACAAAAACTGTGGTGCTTGAAGTGGCCTGCAGTGGAGGGGTGCCACCTAAAGAGGGAGACAGAGGGACACATAAGTGAATGTCTCTCATGGTCAGGTGAGTTTATTAGAGCAATAAAAAGTTTCATGGTCAACATAAAACTTGTGGGATTGGGTTGGGAAAGGAACTAATAGGTGAGGACTGGTACCTTCCCCATTTTGAAAAACATATTTTTCTTAACTCATGTTTCATACACCAACCATAAAATAATTACTACTATTAGGTATAACAATGAATTTGAGAAGTTAATTTGAGACTTACTTGAGATGGCTTGAAAACTGACTAAGAGAATCGGAAAACCTATTGTGATCTACAGTGGTTAGTATCTAAAAAAATATGTCCAATAATGTGATAAACAATCAACAGATGGTACACGTGGGAAGTGAGAAGACAACTATTTAATTGCACCTCAAATGTGCACTATGCATCTTTTCTGGAGGAGAGTCCATCACCTGCTTGTCTTTATTGTTATTGTTTTTATTATTGTGAATATGTTATTGTTTTGCCTGGAATGCTACACAGCATAGCAGTAAAAGTATAAAGCATTTATTTCCTTAGAGATGTTGCCAGAATCCCTTGAAAAACTTGCATTTTTTTCTGTGAGTGGGCACACCTGTCCACAGATCTGACCTGCAACTTTGCCTGGTGGTGCAATGCCTTTCTGTATAACAGATATATAAATAGAGGCGTAAAATGTCCTGTTCCCCACTTCTTCTACTTCTCTGATCAGACTTCACACTACAATAGGTCTATTATTAGGTGAGTATAAAGTAGTTAGGCTTAATCTCTGTGTATATAGTTTTTCAGGCACATTTGCACAGT
This sequence comes from Odontamblyopus rebecca, assembly GCA_030686955.1. Classification (NCBI taxonomy): domain Eukaryota; kingdom Metazoa; phylum Chordata; class Actinopteri; order Gobiiformes; family Gobiidae; genus Odontamblyopus; species Odontamblyopus rebecca. Next base: position 28,206,640 of record CM060662.1, on the reverse strand, counting down.
GGAAACACACCAATCTCCCTTTTTGCCTAAACACACAGTACTTACGGTCAGCTGCAGATATGATAATTGTCCTCATGAGGGCAGCGTCTCTGGGGTTGGAGCTCTCGCGATCCAGGGTGACTCCACTGGTGCGGATCTTCCCATTGTTCCTGTTGATGGTGTAGAATGGGTTTTCAGGACTGATGCTGTACACCACTGTCCCATTATCACCATTGTCAGGGTCGTATGCAAGCACCTGGACAGAAGTAGAAAAAAAGAGACACGTGAGATCGGGATGGGCTATAAGACAAAAAAGAGTCTATTTTTTAATTATCCCTATAACATTATTTTTTAGATATTCGCATATCGATGTTTTTAAGGCATTTGAGTTGTAAGTATCAGACAAATAACTATAAAATAAACTGTAAAATATATAGCACTTTTCCATCTTCAAGGCTCTCACAGCACTTTACATCAAGGAACCACTCACCCACTCAGACACACGTACATAGACCAGTGTGCACAGACAGAAGTGAGGTGGGTTAAGTGTCATGCTCAAGGATGCAACAAAAGTATTTATCTGTGGGAGCTGGAATTGCACCACCAACCTGCAGGTCAGTGGATCTGACTGCTCAACCAATGATATAATAATATGATCAAAAATATTTTGATGATCTCTAAATCAAATATATCTGTGATTTTTAATCTATAATCTTTAATCTTAGTCTGAAGGATTTGCCTGCATTCACACTTGCACTCACTGGTCCCAATTTGGTCCTGAAATAGACTTAGTTTGGTTCTGTTCAAGTCCGGGTTTAATTAAGGTCACGTACAAGCTCTTTGTTTTAGTCGCAGTTTTGATGAGTCACACACACATGTAATAACGTGCGCAAACTGTGTGCTTGACTTTTTAGTAATAGTTAGGCATGCATGCATCTCAGAATACATTTTGTGGCAGATATTAGTGCAGATATTTTAGCAGATATTTGTGGTTTAGACATTACTTTAATTGACTGTGATCAATAGCCCAATATAGCACAGTAAAGGTTTAGTGTGAAGTCCGCAGCCACGTCCCAGCACCAACCCCATCATGGAGCTCATTCTTAAGTCTTCTTACACGTATAATCTCATATTGGTATGTGCACAATGCTTTAGACTGATTTAGTTTAATCCACTTTTAGTAACAGTTATACATGCATATGTTTCAGAATATGTATTGTAGAGAACCAAACTACAGAGCAGGGAAGCTTTTGACCAGATATTTGCTTTTCAGTTTTGATTCACTTACGACAGATTGCGCCACCCTGATAAATACATTTATGTGCTATTACAGATGAGTCACATAGTTATAATAGTGATAATTAGCCCCATATAGCACAGTAATGTTACGGGTGAAGTCAGTAATCCAGTCCCAGCCCTCAGCGTCGTCATGGCTCTTGTTCGAAAGTCACTCTTGTATCCATCAGATAGAGAGAAAAATGGCCCTGTCTCTCCTCTGTCACAAAGTGCCGATGGATAACGAATGTATGAGGCCCCCAGCTCGGCTAAAACACAGGGAGATTTTTAAAGAGCTGATCAATTATTCATTTGGCTGACTGAAAATTGCTGGAAACTGCTTAATTGGTCATTAGAGGAACAAAGGTTTTGCAGGTATTTAAAAATTAAGGGACATGTTAGGCAGAAGTCTAGCGGGCGCATTGATCACAAAGACAGAGGTATGTGATATAAGGAGTTCCACCAAAGCCAAGCCAAATAATCAATGGCAGCTACAGAACAGAGCACATTAAAAGATGGATGGGAAATATATCAAGTTTTTTCTATTGAACTGTAGCCCATAGCAAAGGAACTATTGGCTAAAACATATCCTATACTATAAACAGTGTAGTGTAGTAAAGTAGCCTGCAGTTGCATGAAGGTACTTAAACTTGGGAAGTTAATCTGGAGAACTGATCGCAATGCGTATTTTTCACATGCTAAAGTGCCATGCATATGACATTATATGACAAAAATTATTATTGAAACTAGAGATTCAATTTAACAAGAATCAATACTTAAATAAATCATACATAGGACAGACATAATATACATAATAGGGCAGAATTTGACATTTTCTCAGTAGCTTTTAAGTGGTCAGGACAGAACTAGGCTAAAAGCACACAGTAATATTAAAAAAATTCTGTCTGGGAGCCAAAATACACACTTCCTCAATACTTCAAAAGGTCCTGTCTAGTTAACGTGACATTATCAACAAAAAACTATCATACCGCCTCGCATAGAATAAACCTGAATGCAATGTGTAGTCTCGTACATTATATTAGGGCTGCATGATATTAGATAAAGATATTTGATAACTATATGTTGTACTGTAAACTATTTCACTGCAAGATTTTAATTCTGACACAGTAAGTTAAGCAAAATTAAAACAAAAACTTATACCAAGACCAAACAGGGTTAAAGGAAAAAGCAAAACAATGTATTATGGACATGGCCCATTTTTCATCACTGGTGCAGCAGGGGTGCAAAGACTCCCCCCAAAAATATATAATAAAAACATGCACATACTTGGGCCAATCATGCTGAAATTTGAATCACTAACAGTGTGATGTTGGGCGTCGGATGGCATGTGCACCGGGGCGAGGGCCATCATCCTCTCAAGTGGCAATAATAGTTGCTTGTCCTCCTTCTGAAGAGTATCAGTGAGCTTTGCAATTCCAAGTCCTTTTCTTTGCCAATCCTTTCTTGAGTCTTGATCTTGCAGTCCAAAGGAAAGCTTATTTGGACCTGATCTGCAAGCTTGGCCCTTGTACAATCAAACGGTTCTTGGAGCGCCTTGACCAGAGCACTGTCCTTCAGGGGAGTAAGTTCCTGGACCAGACTTCTTTCCTCAGGGTTTGAGGAGTCCTGGATGTTGGGGGACACTACTTGGGTCTCCTCTGGCTCTTGTGCGCCCCCTGTTGGTGTGGGGCAGAGCAGAACCTCCATGTTGTAGAGGTGGGCGTCATCCTTTAATGTATAGAAGTACCAGGGCTTTGTTGAGAAAGTAGTCCAGCTGTCTGTTTGTGTGCATATTCACCAGTGTGTTGAGAAGTTACGAGCCAAAACTGGTCTCACATTTTGTGTAGAAAGTGACATCAGCTCCATGATGATCAAATCTATCCAGTGCTAATCCAAAATGATTAGCACTGCTAGAAATGAACTATTCACCTGACTATTAATAAAAGAATGCTATTATATATCCGTATATAAGGGGTGTAACGATATCCAAGTCTCACAATACAATATTGTGCCGGTATGAACCTCATGGTACAATATTTATTGCAATATCGTGGGAAAGCTCATGATTTGGTGGGGAGGCTCACGATATTGCAGTATTATACATAATAACAAGACTGACATTCTAAAATGCTTTGACCAGTCATTTGGTACATTTATTGTCATTAGGGATGTAACGATATCCAAATCTCTCTGTACGATATTTTCACCATATACAGCATGATATGATATGATATTTATTGCAATATTTTGTGGAGGCTCACAAATGCCAAAAGGGTGGGTGTGTTTAGTATTTCAATATTTCCACAGGCAGATAATATTTACAATTTTGAGAGAAAGTTACCCTCTCTTAGAGTATTACCACATGACATCACCAGGTGAAACACAGTGTTTTCAGTTTGAGCGAAGAATTCAGCCTAAATATGAAGGATTTGTGTGTTTAAAATGTGTGAGTAAACCAAAACACAACACTAGGTATGTCTTTGATAAGGATAAGGAACAACAGTATAACATAGATCAGAAAATAGCATAATATGGACCCTTTATAGGAAGAAAAAACAAATCTGATTGCACGAGCATGTTTGGTTTTGGCCTGAGACGTGATGAAGGGTGTGGGAACCAGACTGCTCCCTCTGTATAAAAAATACAGAAATACCATTCTGGATTCACCAGGCAAAAGAAAGTCATTATTTTGAGTAAAAAAAGTTTGCAGTGTTACAAACATACAGTCTGTTGTCTAAACTGTCTGTTGTAAAATGATTGAATAAACTACTACTACTTAGTGTTTTGCCTCAGAAATCAGTATTGACCATTGAACTTTTTCCTTCGAATCAAAATCAAGTTTGACATTTTTGTATTGTGAGAACACTCCTACCAGTAATAATTTCTCTCAACAATGTAGCAAGCCATGTTTGTTTTTAGAAAGGTAACGGCAAAAATTTCAAGAAAGTTAGCCAGGGTCAAGGAAAACCTATTTATTTATTAGACGCCTTGTATATATTCATGGTTATCCCAAAATAATACAGGAGTGGACAAAAACATGGCAGGTGAAGGTCTAGTTTTGATTTAGTCTTAAGCACTTGTTATCTGTCTGAGATATGATGCAAAATATTCTTTCACTACTGAGCAAGATATGCTGATGGCCAAACTTAACAGGCAATGTGAGTCGATGAAGTGTATTGCTCAAGGATACAACATCGTTAGACAGTAATGCCAATAGCTTTGATTGCATCTTGTTTACTAAATGAACTGCTGCCAGCTCAACTTCTGGAGTTACTTAGCTTTAAATATAACAATTAACAGCTGCTAGCATTTATATGTATTTTCAACATTTTTGGGAAAAGATATATTATTTTGATTGAAATTGTCAATAACTATGGCAGTGGTCCAATTTTTTATCATTCTGTAACCCACAGAGCACACTCTACAAACCCAACCATTTCGAAAAATTACCCAAGCTTGAAACTGTCACAGAAAGCACAGACTACTGAACCCCTTTAGGCTGGATTGGGTATTTTACATTTGAATCTTAAAGAGGGGTGCTACATTTCTATGGGGTATTAATGTCTAACACCTAACATATTTAAATCACCATCTAACATCCCCTTCAGAGAGCTATTACCATTTCAACTGGCATATATTCCCCTCATGAAACTACTACACACTGCATCAGGTTTGTGAAGTATTGTTTTGTGTCATGTTTTTTATATATTTATGGGAAATTACCATAGTTGTCTTAGAAAGGACCATATTACTAAACAATGAGGGGGTTAAAATAGCTGTAACCGCTACAATGGTCAAAACTAACATATTAATAATGTAATATGCCAATAATTAAAATTAAATAAGCTAAAAAATATGCATAAAGTTGTTTAAAATTAAAATAAACCTGCTGTGTATTTAAAAAAAGAATATTTGTCCAAGAATTGAACCTATGAAATAACCATGATATAAAGATAATATTTTACCCTAAGTGTGCTTAACATTGTGGTAGTTTGAGTCTGTTTCAGTCATCAGAGCTCCTCCTTGGTGCAGATGCATATACACTTAAGTGATGCATAGTGATTGTGACCGTTCACGGGTGAGATTGCAAAATTACTCACACAAGCATGGATGACAAATAAAACCTCTTCCAGTATGTTTTGAGAAGGACACAATATAACATTGCAGAAAGCTCAAAAAATCGATTTTGCATAATGTCCCGCTTTAAAGTCACATTCATATTTTTTTCTATTGCTGTCTTCAGATCACTCTGTCCTGGATGGTTACAGATGGTGTGGACCTGTGTGTGTACAATGGAAATGCCTGCAGTGGGGTAGAGGAGCTTGGAGATTCAAGAGAGCTGATCCCTGCTCCGGGCACGGCAAACAAATTCACCGGCTCACTGAACAGCTCCAGGTAGGACGCAGCGGGATGCCTCTTGTCTCCATGGAAACGCAGGACAGGACCGGGGCTAGACTTGGGGCAATTACAGGTCTGCAAGGCTGGGTGGGCCAATTTATTGAAAAACTGGTCCGAGGGGGGCATCTAGTGTCTGTGCACTGGGGGTGAACGGTCACAATCACTATGCATCACTTAAGTGTATATGCATCTGCACCAAGGAGGGGCCCTGAACACTGAAACAGACTCAAACTACCACAATGTTAGGCACACTTAGAGTAAAGTATTATCTTTTATGTCATAGTTACTTTGTAGGTTCAAGTATTACACAAATATTCCTTTTTTAGACTACACAGCAAGTTTATTTTGATTTTAAACAACTCTGTATGCATATTTTTAGCTTGTTTTAACCATTATAGTGGTTTTAGCTTATGAATTTTGTTTTCTCTGTATCGCTCTGAGATTCTTTATGAAAATTACATTATAAATAAAATATATATTGTTACAGGCGGCACGGTGGCTGAGTGGCAACACTCCAGGCCTCACAGCAAGAAGGTTGCGGGTTCGATCCCCGGGTCGCCCGGGCCTTTCTGTGTGGAGTTTGCATGTTCCTCCCCGTGTCTGGATGGGTTTCCTCCGGGTGCTCCGGTTTCCCCCATCAACCCAAAAACATGCCCGCACCCCTATGAACTAACATCAAGGACCATGTTGTCCACCCTCCTGTGGGTTCACCACCTGCAGAGGGGTTCATAGGGGGGGTCAGGTGCTATGAGTATTGGGCAGCAAGCTGCCCCGCGACCCAGCTGGATTAAGCGGGAGAAGATGGATGGATATATTGTTACATTTTAAAAGTCTTTCAGTCTTTCTTATCATGCCATGCACCTATAAGTGATCCTATGCTTTTTTCTTGGGCACTTGGTGAGTCTGGAAAGTTGTACATGGGTCTGATCATTGTTTAATGTCAATTTTACTGTTTTACCAAATGTTCCTGATGTATTTTTGACTCCTGTGACCCTGACCCGTGGGACTACAGATGGAAATTGGCGTGTTTACATTCATGCATTTTGTCTGTTCATTAACATGCATTGTCCCAATCAAATAAACAAATGCATTAAATTAAATTAAACTTTTAACTTCTGACTGCTGTTTTTACTTTAAATAGTCTCTGTTTTCTTTGTAATGTCTCAGTAATGTGTAGTGTCTGTTGCTGTCTAACTGAATGTTATCTGCCTTAAGACCCTAGATTAAATTTAGCTTTCGTGCTAAAAGAAATGTTGTATTTCAAGTGCACACACATTCGAGTGCACACCTATCACTTATTTTAACACATCAGTCCTGGCTAGATCACTATGACTTCTTTCAAAGTATTACAAAAATCTGGAAAAAAGTTTTTGAATGGATTGAGAACATTGGGTGATTTTTTTGTCTTTCTTTGTGAGACATGATTTCAAATTCTCCAACTCTGTAGTAAGGAACATCTTGCACTGTGTAGACGAAAGGCAAATAATCTAGTCCGTCGTGGTAGGCTTGCTGTGTTGAAATGAAGCGTCACAGTCACTATGCATTACTAATGTATGCATTGGCTTTAGGAAGACTCTTAAGATAGCAGATTGAAACCGCCCTAATGTTTAGCACCTATTAGCAATCCTTCTCCTCTTGCTTTCCTTTACAATTTCTGCACTGGGTTTCTTAAAATGTGCTCTTCGTTCCTTTTCTGGCTGGAAGCTGAATAATTGTCTATGCATATGACTGCGGGCTACATTTTAATTAGCAATTGGACCCCCTTAATTAGACTCACTGACGTCTCCTTAATTAATGGACAATCAAAGCTTAATTAACAACAGCACAAAGCCAAAGACACCAGCAGGACAACAAGAGAGTTTGGGAGAAAATGACTGTGTTTATTCTGTGATGACCTATGCAATTATGTCAAATGAGAAGCCATATACATTTAACCTTCATGGACTACTTAACATTGGCTCCTTACTAGGCCGTCTTTAGAATGGTGATCATTATAAATCATGCATATAATTTTAGCAAACATTTGAATTCAATTTGGTACGTTTAACATTACACAAACCCTATTACTATATTAATGGTACATATTTAAAGGTCCTATATTAAGCAAAAGTGACTCTTGTGAGCGTTAGGTCATGTTATTATGTTGTTACTTCCTCAGAAACAGACCTGGAGTTCTGTTTTGTTTCACTGATGCATTTGAATAACCCTTTATTAATAGTATGTTTACAACTCTCAAGCTCAAAATGCCACCTTGTGATGTCATGAAGCATATTTTTCAGAGTACAGCTATATTTTTATTTATGTTAGTGTGGTTATGTTTTGATCAGAACTTCTAGGGCTGGATTATCCAAATGATTCTAGTGAAGATTTATGGAGTCAGTCCGGCAATTCCTGTAAGAACTCAGTCTAAATATGCAAGTTTTGTGTGTTAAACTAAACACAACTCCAAGAATGTTTTTGATGGGGAAACAACATTATAATATAGATCAGAAAATAGCGTAATATGGGCCCCTTGAAGAATTTGCGATGCATAAATTTCAACAGTAGTCGACTTACCGATATAACATCAGTGTTTATAGGACTCTTTTCCACCACGTTGGCGTAGTACGGCTCATCTGGCCACTTAGGGGCGTTGTCATTTATGTCCAAGACTGTAATGTTTACCTGCACAAAAGAAGAAGATAAATATGTTATTCTTACATATCTTAACCTCCTATGTAACGTCACTACTCCACTAAGAATATTTAAATTGTTTAGTTGTTTCTGGGAATACAGATCTAAAACTCAACTTCCCTAGCAATTGTGTAATTTCATTTGCAATTTAAATCAAGACAAAATTGTTAAAAGTGTTGAATATGCAGACTATGTAACGAAATTCTCATCATATATTCTGCAATGTATGCTATAACTGTTTGGCCATAGAAATTCCCATTGAAGCTCGGTCATTAGCAGAGAGATGCTAATGAGAATGGACAGGCCAAACGCTGGTGATTGACAGATGAGTTACCGTGGCGATGCCCGTTTTCTGCTGAGGTCCGACTCCACCGTCCACCGCCCGTACGATCAGAATATACTCCGCCTTTAACTCACGGTCCAGGAGGGCAGTGGTCGTAATCTCACCTGACAAAAAACAGAAGAAAGTACTTTATTAATATTCCTAAGTGGTGTTAAGGAATTGTCTTTAAAGGGTTAATAATGTATGTCCTCCATTCTGCTATTGCTCTCTATTCAAGCTTGGGAGTGACCGCCTTGGGATCGCCATAGAAAATGTATTGCGTTGCCTTGAATGTTCCACAGTATGGCTTTAAACATATCTTACATTTGCTACACATTTGCTATACATATGCATTTGCTCTACAGGTGTTTTTATTGCATTCTGTTAAGTCACCTCCTTGTCTAATGCCATACTGTGAAACCTTCCAAGCAAAGCAATAACATCCACATGGAGACAACCAAGTGGTGGACCATCTATGAAAAAAGTTATGTACTGTACTGTGAAGGGATAGAGAAAAATAGTAAGTACTATACAATGCAGTACACAATTTATGAGCCAGTTTCTCAAAGCTACAAGAGCCTGGTGGGGAACTCAAACCTAGCACCTTATTTTTAGCAACCACGAGGAATTCTGTTTTCGACCACAATTTTAATATAATCAGTGTTGTTTAGTTTGGTCTTTAGTAACTTTCTTTTTCTTATAACTGGTTTCCTTGTGTTTTAAGTATTTATTTTTTATTTGAAAAGGGCGTGTTCATACTACTACTGGGGATAAAGTACCACCATATACAACCAGTTTTGTACAAGCCTACCGAAGTCTGTCCAATAGTGACGAATATACATTAAAATATGCGTGTATATCTTGGCATGTGCATTTCCATAGCAGCACAGTGCTCCACAGACCTGAGCGCGAGTTGAGACGGAACTGAGTGGAGCCCTCCAGGGAGTAGATGAGTGAGGCCTGGCCAAACTCCCTCGAGGCGTCCAAATCAGTCGCATTCACCAGCAGCACTGTCGCCCCTGAGTGAGAGGGAAAGAGAAAGAGGAGAAGGGGAGACGGGAGGAGAGGGAGAGAGAGGGGGAGAGAGGGAGGGACAAAGGGGGAGAGGGTGGAGAAAGTTATAACTTTCACTATGAGAAGAAAGGAATGAACAACAGGGGCTGAACCTTAAGAGAAAGGGGAAAAAACTCAGCAAAAATGATCTTTATATTCCAGAAAGGTTCATTTTCTTTCTTTCTTTCTTTCTTCTTCTTGTCTGTAGTCATCGTGCCAAAGTATAAATCAGCTGGCAAGACACGTCACAGCAGCATCACATGGCTCACCTGATGATGACTACAGACAAGTAGTCGAATAAACAAACTGGTCATTATCGTTACATCATTATTATCTTACCGGGTCTGGAGTAAATGAATAATGCTCTGTGTCTTTGAGTGTCCTGAAAAGCGCTATATAAAACTGATGCATTATTATTATTATTATTATTATTATTATTATTATTATTATTATTATTATTATTATTATTATTATTATTATTATTATTATTATTATTATTATTATTATTATTATTATTATTATGCTATCATTTGGATTAAACTGGATTTATACAGGGCTTTTCTACCTTCTAGGCACCCAAAGCGCTTCACATCAAGGAACTGCTTCACACACACACTCATATCCAATGTATGCAGAGGGGGGTAGGTGTCTTGCCCAAGGACACAAAGAAAGTATTCATCTGCGCAAGTGAGTTTCACAGGACAAGCACTCTATCAAGTGAGCTACTGCTAATTAGGAAGAAGTAAATTTGGACATTCATGCAACTCCTATTTATTTATTTATTATACAATTATAGAAAAAGCCTAAAACAGTAACTATGATCATGGGAAGAGGTGGCAAAACGAACAACTTACACTACGAGAAGAGAGAACTGAACGACTGAGAAATGTAAGAGAAAGAAAAAAGAAGAATACAAGGCAAACATGATCAATATCTTTAATTTTATCATTCAGATTGGGATAAAGTAAATTTGGATTCCCAACTCAATAATCAGATGTTATTACTGCAACCAGAAAAACGGTTGAGGATTAAGTATCGCACAAAAGGTCACAACAGCGCAGGGACATCGGCTCAAACCCATGAAATATTATGCTGCAAGTTGCAACTTTCACTGTGAGAGGAACAAAAATAAACAGAAAGACTGGGCCATGAGACACAGAAAATGGAAAAAATACAAGGCAAAAAGATTATTATCTCAATTTTGATGTTGTGGGGAGATGGATAAAAGTAAAAACTTACTGTTTCTTTCAAATGCGTAATAATTATCCAAATAGCCTGAATCAGAAACTATGATAATAGGCAGTTACACAATTTGATATAAAGCAAGTTTATCTCCATCTTGCATAATTCACAAATGGCAGTTTACAGTCACCAATTCACAATATTTGACTCCAACAGAGAGTTCAAAAGTACAATGATGATACGTACAAAGTGTTACCAGTCAAACAACCAATTAGTCGTGCAACTTTTTAATGAAGCTCAGGTTGAAGTAGTGTACAGAAGTTCAAAACAGTGCAGGGACTTTGCTTAGACTCTTAAATGGTTATTCTGCAAAGTACTTTTTATTAAATGTTCTTGACAGCTTTCTTATTTGAGAGATATACTTTCTATTGTAATTTCTCCTACATTTAAAACAATGTAACACTTTATTCTCTCATAGCTTACTAATCAATAATAAATGTTAAAATTGATACCTAAATGTGCATGTACAAATACACACAAAGAAGGATGAAATAATTATGAGTAACCATATTCAGCACAGGCCAATTCATTACCAGCTAAGTGCTGATTAAGGTATTAATGAAGTAGTTACTAAACCTGAATCATAATTTATTTGTTGATTAGTTTCACTCACACATGTTTGCGTAACCTTTTATTATTAGTCTGTCAACATTTTTAAAGCTCAAAATGCTCTGTTCATATTAACAGCTCCTTTTACCTTTTGTTCAGTAGAGATGGGCAATTCCAGGGCTGAAATTATCCAAATGATTCTAGTGAAGGTGTGTGAAATTTAAAAACACAGTGGAGCACTTCCTATATTACTATATAACATCACAAGGTGGAATAATGGTTTCTGTTTGAGAGAAGAACTCAGCCTAAATATGCAGGATTTCTGTTAAACATGAGTGAATGAAACAAAACACAACTCCAAGTATGTTTTTGATGAGCAAACAACATTATAACAGATCGGAAAATCACATAATATGGGCCTTTTAAGAGTGCAAAGGAATTTAACACTCACTAAAAATTGGGGGGAAACGGACATGGTACAATAAGTTAGAAATACTGTTTTTATGTGATTGTTTGAAGCATAAACTACCCATTATGACACCTGAGCATTTAGATTTGACAAATATAGCGATGTCCAAAGCTGTCTTATTTTTCCGCTATAGAGACGTGCCACGGACGAACCAAAACACATCAGGCCAATTTCTTCACCGCCCCCATCCACTGCGGCTCTGATGGCATTGCAGCGAGTGGGTTTACGGATTAGTGGATTATCAGCTTGTTTGGCATAGCCTCTTCTTGGCACAGCGCTGATCAATAACCAAGTGGGCACGAAGAATACAAGATATGACAAGCTAAAGAGAGCAGCTAAGAGAGGCGAGCCCGAAGCTAAGCCCTGCAGCCCGGATCCCTCTGTCCCCATAGCCTCCTTCTAAAACCCAGCTAAGGTCCAAGCTGCTCAGCCTTTTCTGTGAGAGACATTTTGAGTAGCCAGTTCTGTCGGATCTCCAAAAGAACAGGGCGGTCAGATATGTAATTTTCCTCCAGAGCCTTGAAATTAATCTATTGTTTGGGATAAAACAGTTACCGAAATGCATAAGAATGAATGCAAGCACCAGTTTTTGCTTTGTAGTTGCTGGATCTGCATTCTGGGGCTGTGCAGTTAAAAACATTATGCAAAACCAAAACAAGTCGAGCAGTAGGAAGGAATAATACAGAGAAATAACCCCCAAAGAAGCCATTTCTTTTTGTCGTAAAGTATAAAGAGTGATTTATGGGCACTACAATGAGATTGGAGTGTATATAAATTGCAGGCTCATTGTTGAAAATTCAATGTAGAAACTTAACTACAACCCCGAAAGAGTAAAATGACTCACCCGCGTTAATGTTTTCGGGGATTCTCACAATGTAGGACGGTTGGCTGAAGGTAGGTGGGTTGTCATTCTCATCCTAAAAACAAAATAAACAGCACCAGTTGTAAGTGATATGCAAATGTGTGAAAGATAACAGTCTCCTATGGGTGCTACATTGTTGGATTTATACATCTGTTTTTAAGCTCTTTTCTGTGAGGCGGGAGAAATAAGACATTGTTTTCTAGTGACTTGTTATGGATGAAGGAGCTGTGTTGTAAATTTAAACGGTATAATTCACTAATAAATGGGATTTGCTGAGACTTAAAGGAAATATAGTTAAGGGGTAAATACCTGTCTAAGCATCTCACAAGGCAACAGTCGAGCAAAAACATTTGTTGCTTTCATTCACACATGTTTAACACACAAGCATATTTAGGTTTAAGTTCTTCTCTCAAACCAAATACACTCGTTTCCACCTTGTGATGTCATACGGTTATACCAAAAGTGCTCCACTGTGTTTTTAAACTCCATACATACACTTTCATTAGAACCATATGGATAATTTCAACCCTAGAATTGCCAATCTCCTCTGAATGAAAGATAAATGGCAGCTGTTAACGTGAACATTTCTACTTCATGGTATTTACAAGGTGGAACAGAGCATTTTGAGCTTTGGAGATGTGGAGAGACTAATACCGCAGGGTTAGTCAAACATGTGTAAATGAAACAAAACACAACAGCGGAAAGGGTTTTGAGGAGGAACCAACAGCATTGTACCATGGCTTAAAGTTCATTTTGCCAATATTGCCCACCTCTTGAGAAATCCCAAAATATTTTAATAGTAATCATCAAGAGGCCCTAAAAAGACTAGAATGAATTGCCTCACAATGTATTTTAAAGCATCCTTTTGCATTTGTCTTTTCACATTCACCTCCCACTCATCTGGTGTGTGGCTGTTCACTGATCCCCACTGTGTTTACGCTGTGACACGTTAGCACTTAAACCCCAGTCAAGTGCCTATTATCTCTCTGGTTTTACACTGGTGCAAGGTTTTTGTGTCTCTGTAACAGTGCTGGAGACTGATAAAGCCCTGCGGAGCCACTTATAACAATATGGCGGACAGCAAAGAAGGCACATGTCTCCCTCTCGGCCTCCACGTTTCAGCATACAACTCATTCTTTTACACAATATTACTCCCTAAAGTGGGATACAGATAGATATATATGGGCCCAAAATACCCCAGCAGGATGCATTCATTGCGCGTGGTGCTGTGTCTCATTGATGAATAGTGGGTTCGGAGTATAATGGGCAGATAACAGGGGACATAGGTCTACGATTTCTGTAATCTGGCTCCTCATTACTGGTACCGTTTTTGTACTATTTGCATTAACACACGGAAGGTCAACAGTCTGCTAATGTTAATGGAAATTAAGGTGCACATTTAAATGGACAAAATACAAATCATGTTGTATGTTAAAATATCATATATCTTAATCATTATTGATCATAATTTAATACAAAGTGAAGCTTAGTAGCAGAAAAAACACACATTGCATTGACAGCAATGCAGAAATATGTCCAGTAAAATTACCCAAATGAAATGGTATTGTTAAAATGATAAAAATAAATAAATTTACACCATTGTATTGTATTAAAATGGTTGCACAACTTGCACAGGTCTTGTGGGACATTGTTTATTAAAGGTTCACTATAACATTTTCTATTACCTGCCTGTCAAACACTCAAACACCAATGCAACACAATGTGGAAGACCTTTTTGAGCTGGAGATATAAACAGATTAATAATAAAGGATTATTCAAACCTGTGTTAATGAAACAAAACACAACTCCAGGTATGCTTTTGATGAGGTAACAATATTCTAACATGCTTAAAGCTCCCAGGAATCCGTTTTGTATAATGTAGGAACTTAAATGCTAAACTGTGAAACAACCCAGACAAAGCAATGACGTCTCCATGAAACAAACAGCTGCCAGACCCCTAAACAGTTGTATATTGCATGTTTTCTTAAACAAAATAGACAATACTACATTTTTCCTTTTCAATAATGTGTGACTGGTATATTTTCCTTTTCAGTAAACAATACATATTAATAACAGAATATTATTTACTTACATTTACATGTGGCTTCAGGTTTACACTGCTGCTGGTTTATCATAATAAAGTGTGATATGTAATGTAATGGAGATGTATTGGCTGTAGCGTGCATGCCGGGCAGGCTGAGACCATTCTAAAACTGGGATATAGACTAGAAATAACCCATATTTTATTTTTGTGGGTTTCTTCAATATTTTTGCTAGGTTTCAACAACACTGGACATTCATTCCTTATGCTTCTTTGTACGTTTGATACTGTATTTTCTGAGCATCTTTTCCCTTCTGAGGTCACCATAACATAATGTCTGCCAAGTCTATCATAACTGGCTGATGATTTTTACTGAAGTTTTTACTCTATTCTAAAGCCAGAAGTGGTTTGTATAATACATTTCACTACAATCACTTTTCTATACAGTCACTTTGTACTTCTAGTAGTTTACCGTTTACTTGAACTATAGATTACACTATAGAATGATACAGCTCTTGCTTCTTTTAGTTAATACTTTGAATAAACTTCCCACCTCTGCCTTCAAGGGCCCATATTACACTGTTTATCTGATCTATTTTATAATGTTGTTTCCTCATCAAAAACAAACCTGGAGTTGTGCTGTTACATTCACACGTGCACAAACTTTGCATATTTAGGCTGAAACAAAATGAAACAAAAACCACCTCCAGGTATGTTTTTGATAAGGTAACAGCATTATAACAGTTTAAAGCTCGCAAGAATCCATTTTCTGTAATATAGGACCTTTAAACAAATTATTCTACTCACACAAGCACACAAAGCAAACAATATTTGTACATCACCATCACCACCACGCTCACTTGATCCCATCTCCTTTTACATTTTTATGCATGTTACCTAAGACTTTTAATGCACATTATTACCAGTGATCACAACGAACTGTAGACACGTAGGCTATACTAACTATGTGTCTTTTGTACTGTGTCTTGTTGTGTCTTGTGAACCCAGGACGATTGGATGTAATCATGACTGGATCAGATAACAGCAGAAAAATGAAAAAGCTTTATGTATAGTAAATATAAAAGAGTGGGTCATGGGAACACGAGCTCATGCCTTTGTTTGTACAAAGACAGTTCCATATACAAAGATGATACGATTTTAAGATTAATGTTTACTCAAAGAAATGTACTGTGTTCGTGTTACCTAAAAAAATAGCCACATACATAGGTGTTCAGGTACAATTTGTAGTTTATAATAAAATGAGATAGATAATGTTTTTACTAATCATCTTCTACTGTTCTGTTACCACTATTATTGACTAAATTACTACATATGATGATCCAATTCAGAAGCAGAATGAGCCTCACATCTCAGAGTCTCTCACCTGAGTTGCCAGTTTCAATGCTGACATCCAGTTTGTGTAAAGCTAAAAGCACCTTCAGATCTGAATCCTCACTACCTAAATCCTAGGATGTGCAGCCAATCATGAATCAGTGCTAGTGCAGCCACTGCAGCTCAGTGAGTGAATTCTGGAGATACTGAACTTTCACATTGTTTGCGTGCCCTGTATATGCAAGTTACATCATTGGCATCCCAGATTCAGTTGGGATTAGGGCCCAAGCAATATATCGGTTGGCTGATATTATCGGCCGATATGTGCACTTTGAAGCATATCGGCTATCAACCTATATCTTGCCGATATGGGCCGATAGTCCACATGGGCATGATTTACCTTGTTATAAAGCTTAGACTCTCTATATTATGCCCATTTAATCCAATTTAGAGACAGATAAATGTCCTGATATGCGCCACATCAATATTTATCTGCAGAGCACACCCTCATGTGCGTTTGTTTACACCCGCAGCCATAGATCCATGTGCACAACACTGAGATTATATTCCTTTTATGGACGATCAGTGAGTCTGAATTAAAAGGACATTTATTAGTGAAGACTTGTGATCTGAGAGGAGCCTGAATGAGCAGTAAGCGTTGGAAATGGTCGGTTTTTAAGTTAGTTTTGGTTTCATTGGTTAGCATTAGCTGCTGTAGCTCCCACACATAAACAGGCTGTTTTCTCTTCTATTAGCAACTATAAAGTGACTATAGTGGCCGTGTATATGTTACTGGACATGCACTGATGTGTAAATGAGCAGTGAATAGAAGTGTAAATTATCGGCATTTAGCATCTCATTAATTACCACGGCGCACTTGCATTTACTGCTAAAAGCTAATAGCTGTAGTTTACAGTACTTTCTTTACTGGCTAGAATATCATACAAATATGCCATTAGGCCAACCTGCTGTCTTTAAATATGACGTAAAGAGGCAGAATAACAATAAATGTCACCTAAATAAACCCAATTGAATATCCAATAGAGCCAAACTTAAGTTTTATAAACAATTGAAGATTTACAGTGAATTGTTTTCATCATAAATATATCGGTGATTATATCAGCAGCTCCATCTTCCATAATCGGTATCATATCGGCTGCAACAAAATCCATATCGATCGGGCCCTAGTTGTGATTGTAGAAACCTTTTTTTAAAACACAGGATACATTCTTTCAGTAACTAATTGCCCAAGCCTCAAATGAGTCTGAACCAGTGTCGCTGTGTCTCAAACTGCCCCGACTTTGCACAGGAGTTAAAATAAGACATTTGGTGATAAGACTGACAAAAGCGAGCGAACAGCATGTGCAGATATCAGCCCAGAGTGTGATAAACCTCCAAACAAAGCTGTGCTCAGACATGGATCACAAGGCACTCATAATAACTGGTGCAGGAAATATTCAGACCTGTGCTAGGTGCAGGCAGAGACATGTGGTAGTATTTATATTTTACCAGAAGCAGAGGATATTACTGATGTGGGTAAAGATGTAGAAACTACTGTAAGATGCGTTCTTGTGTCAATCAAAACTGTGCATTTTATATTTATTTATAACATACATCACTGTACATAGGGCAAAATACCATTCAGTTCTACAAGAATAAAATTACTATTCCTCACTAAAGACGCATTATGCAACTTTTTAGAAGGGTCAGTCACCTGCTTTTTTACATAGACATGTTATGTATAAATATAGGCCTATATATCTTGCATTTTTTCATTATAGATGTGTAAATTACTCCAAAATATAAATCTATTTTTTTTACTGTGAGTGGGGCTGTCACAGATTCTCCACATATCTGACTTATTCCTTGGCCTATTGGTGCCAAGTGTTGGTCTCCATGAAGCTAAATTTAACACAATACTATGAAATGTTCCAAGTAAACCAATAAAAACTCCACAGGGGCAATGATATATTTAAAAAACACAAAAGTTGTGTGAGTGAGTGTTGGTGGTGGTCGGAGGGACCGTTGGTGCTGCTTGGCTTGGCAGCCGCGCCTCCGTCAGTCTGCCCCAGGGCAACTGTGGCTACAACAGTAGCTTACCACCACCGGGTATGGAGTGGAAGAAAAAAAATGCCCTGTAAATTGCTGTGTAAAGTGCTTTGGGGACACGTGTCTGTGTAAAGCGCTATATAAATAAACCTTACCTTACCTTAAACCTTACCCAAAAAGAAGTTAAATTAGTTAAAATATAGCCACTAAATATAAGGAATAACTGAACTGCTTTACTGCTTTATATTGCACGTCTGGTCACACTTCATTGGTTAAATCCACCTGTCACTCACTCAGAGCATAACAGAGACTGACCAATGGGAGGTGTGGTGATAAAAGGTAGAAAAAAACTGAAAATTAAACAGAAAATCACCATCTCATATTCACAGGATCTGATAACAGTTTAATTTCATATTGTCAAACTATCAGCCATCATGTATTTGTACTTTGTGTGTATTTCTGTTCTATTGTTCAGTACTTACAATGATTTCCACAACGACCAGTACGGAGTTGTTGAGAGGCGGGTTTCCTCCGTCTTTGGCCATGACTGTGATGTGAATGACCCCACCTGGAATCTGCTCATAGTCCAGAGGCTTCATCACACTGATCACTGCAACAGAAATGTACAGATATTTTAAAAGTCAATAAATTAATTTAGTGCATGCATGAAAAACTTATCTCCACCAAGCCCCCTTTTCTCCCATTTACTGTGTCCTTGAAATCCCGCCAAAGCATCTCTAATTGAGTTTCTTGCTTTTACAGAAAGTATGAGTTGTTCTAAGTGATTTTTCAAGGTTTTTGCAATTTAAGTGGATTCACAAGTGTCACTTCACATTAAAGGAAGACCAATCAGAAATGACCAACACAAATAAGGCATGGTTTCTGTAAGATTGTTTTTCTATGAGAGGTTAGACAATTCTTTAATTAAATTTATCTAGAAGAAATATAGTGAGTTTTCAACCAGCTGTAGTTTGAATCCAGAGGAAGCTATGGCAATTTATTCAAGATGTAGTTTGAGATTCATTGTAGTTTTAATCTTTAAAACCTAATAAAATCATTAATAGTAAAAAAAAAAAAAAACACAGTAGAACAGTCAGGAAGAAAGATATATCTTAAAAATAAAGGTCCTGTACTCAATTTTGATTTGCTAGCTCTGCCTGCCTAGTCTTATTTCACATGGGATCTGTTGAACCATCTGAGAAACAACTGATTTGGGGAAGTTACTGGTATGAACTGCTTTAACCATGTAAACTGACAGTCTACCTATTAAATTTACAAAATGATCATCACAGACAATTGCTTTCTTAAGGCCGCTACACTATAGGATTTTTTGGTCAATTTTTAAACGCGCGACAAAATGTGCACACCACAGACACGAGGAGAAACTCATGAGACTTAAAATCTCCGGTCGCACAGACTGCAGCGGGTCTGCGAACCACAGGATATAAAGCTGTGAGCGGGATTACGTCTCCTGTTTCCGGTCTACAGTGAAACGAGTCACTTTGAGAGTCTTAAGTGTTCAAAAGTGCAGAGCTCTGCACTTCTAGTTTAGATACAAGTGAAAACTGCGTTATTATTATTTGTGAAATGTGGTGCAATACTTCAGGTACATGATTTTTGAAGCACAAAAGATTGGCGAAAACGTCCACAGCGTTTTGATCTGCAGCCTCACTGTGCGCTGTGTGGGTGTAAACAAATACACATGAGGAACCATTGCTTTTTTACTTTCAAAGAACATCTCAAACTGGATTAATAGCGTGGTTTTATGGATTGGATGTCATTATTTGCGGAGGACAATTTATATGCATAATGTGGATGATGCTGCATTTTATATTTACAACTTTACAAGAGGTGAGTAATAAAGTCTTTATTTTCGCTATATCCTGAATTTGTATGTTGCGTCTCTGTGTCCGTCACTCCTCTGCCCCTGACACTCTGTTTTATCGGCTGTTACTGTCGCGTTATTGATGTTTGGTGATTACGATCTGACAGTGACACCACACATGAGGAGCGCAGCAGCTTCAAAATCGCACACGGAGACAAGAAGTCGGGTCATGCTTCCCCGAACTCAGGAAGAAAAAAATCACTGCTAAAATCGGATGATTTCTCCTGTAGTGTGTGGCGGCCTTTAGAGTTCTCATCCGTTTAAAATTCATAAAAGATACAGTTTTGCTCATGGTGCAAAAGATGTTTTAATGGAAGCAATACTTAGCATATTAGCAAGTCACATACTGTACAGAGTATCTTGATTCTCAACAGTCTAATGGCTATAATTGTACACATAATCCTACGGGGGTGCACAATTTGCTCAAACAATAGAATTGCAATTTTTCTGACAAACACTCAGATTGAGATTAGATGTGAAATCGCACTGCACACTGAAACAGCTCCAGGAACATTTGACAAAGGGCCTGACAAATACAAGAATCCCATGCTTTTCAGAACATGTTTGTAGAGGTGTAAAGTACAGATGCAACAAGATTCAAGACATTCTGTTATCAAAATGCAGCCCTACTACGCCATAGTAAAGCAAAATTCTATGATCCAAGTAAGTTTTCAAAGTTGGTTTACAGAGTTATGTCCTACCACTCAAAAACTGTGTTCATTAGCGTGAAACCTTACCTGCAAAGCCCTCCACCATGATGATGCTGAAGTAACTAGGGAAAGCCGAGATTGAAGTCATGGTGTACGTCAAGAAGTTGTTTGGTGGAGAGTCGTCATCGGTGGCCTGTGGGTGGTCAGACATTTTGATGGTTAGACTATTATTTTACACCTTTCTGACATGCCAAAATCCATAGAGAGATAGAAAGTTTTAAGTGGGGCAGATGTTGCTTGTTGTATGAAGTGTATAATACAAAGTAGTCCTTTTAGAGTATGTGTGGTGATGCCCGGTTGCTGTCAGGGTTTGATGGAGTGTTATCGGACAGTTTAAAGCTCGTGTCTGGCTATTAGCTGCGCTACCGTCAGTATTGGAGGAACACCAACTGCGCTGAGACAGGCTAACGCAGACAGAGGACATATGATGCTAAGGCTAATCCACAACGCCATCAAAACAATGACACCCACTCATTATTTAGGAACTGGCAGCAACTTCAAGATTAATGTCCTGGCATCACTAGAGAGCTGGACAGTTTGTCAAAAATACTGAAAGTGCACATGGCAGGTTTTCATGTTTGTTCTAATTATTGCTTGGTTTGGTAGGATAGTTCATGTGGTAAATATGTATCATAGTTTTACCGCAATTAAGTGGTCATTTGTATGAAAAAGTTGAGAAGCAAAGTACAAAAATACAGTTCCAATCATAGACTGTATAAAAGTTACATATTAGGAACAGGAATTTATTTACAGACAAAATAGTGACATTTTAAGACCAAAACGATGAAGTTCACTGCAGTAGATATAGAGATAGGTGACAATTATTCAGTGTAAAGTCAACAGGAAACATAATCGATATATTGCAATAAATGATAATACTGAAACTACTTTATGTCTGACACAAAAATAATAAACCAAGATAAAATAAACTTTTAAATAAACATCATTAAAATGGGGTTGCAACAAGTAAATAACAGAATCAATATGAATCAATAATAACCATAGAAGTAACTTATTCAACCCTATACAGCTCAAATCTAATCTTATTGCAAAGAAACTGTTCATACAAAGTACAAAATATAAATAAAATAAAAATTAAAGTTGCATAATGTAACTGTTTGGCTTTTCTGGGCTATGCTTGTTTCTATGGATCTTTCACTGCTCTGCCTGGAGTGTTCCACAGTCCGACTTGCAGAATATCTTACATTTATTAATTTGTTGCTCAAAAATACCTTGAAAACAGGTATTCTGGCAGTGAGGAGGCATGTCTCTCCACAGATCTGACCCGTAACTTGGTCTGGTTTGGTCTCCATGAAGATAGAAAGGTTTAATATCATACTGTGATGCAATAACACCTCCATGGAGAAAAGCATTTGATGGACCCTCAACCATAGAAGTTACACAATGCATTTTTAATAACAACAAAAACCATAAAATGAAGGCAAATGCTTTCATAAAATATAATTATGTTAAATATATGAGTACTCTAACCTGTTATCTGCACTTTAAGTTTAATCACTCTATAAATAAAGTAAAAGAGTTCAGTCAGCAATACTGTTCGTGTGTGTGTGTGTGTGTGTGTGTGTGTATGTGTGTGTGTGTGTATTTCCATTGCGCTGTCGGCTTAAATCAAACTTCAACAAACTGTGTTATTTGAGACAGTTGTTCAGGAAGGTGAGAGAAACTGGGCCAGAAAAATCAAATAGATGAGTGGCAAAAGAGGTAAAGAAAATCAAACTCAGAGGAGATTGAAAAGGGTTTATGAAGAGGATTTAGTTAGAAAGCACAAATAGTGGGGAAGCAGGTGAGAGTCTAGAAAGAATTGGTTGTTGAAAGAAAAAAAGAGACGACTGATCAAGAAAAACTTTCAAAACATCTGACCCATGTGTAACAAATGTGTGATGCACTGTAGTATTGGACACTTGCCAGACTCAATATGATGTTTTTTGTTTTTTTACTCAGCTCAGCCATTTGATTTTTCGGCTTTTTAATTTAAATTATTTTCTTATACTGATTCCTCTTGCATAAAAGGTCAAATATAATAAAAAGTTGCACAAGAATCACCAGTCACCATCCACAACTGTATTTTTGAGAGATACCGACCACTGCAGACTGGGAGATGCTCTGACCAAGTCACCACAATTAATTTACTAATTGTCAAAAATCTGTTGCCCATTTTTGCTTCTTAAAAATGAACAATGTAACTTTTGGTCAGGCATTAAGTTGTCTCCATGGACATATCATTGGTTTGCCTCAAATTTCCATAGATTTCCATATTTATTCAATTACAAGTGTGTGTTTTTATTGCTAAAATATACCATTCAATAGTGTAGTCACTTCTTCAGAAATATGACCTGTAACTTGGTCACCTGCTTTCATCCATAGAGGTAGTTTAATGCCATTTTGTAGAACATTAAAGGCAATTTCCCTACGTGGACAATAAAGGCTAACCTTAAATCTTAAATCTTAACCTTGAGATTAAATTAAAAAAATAAAAAGTTAACTTGGTTTCTAAGACTCCTCCTGCCACCGTTTCTGCCTGCGGTGGAATGGGGCATTTTTATTTTAACAATTTCAAAAATCAGTTAATTTATTAAAAAATTTCACTTTTGCCTGTGTATCATCTTCAAACACTTCATATGTTATTGAACGAATACACATTTTTAAGACCAATTTATTGTTTAGGGGGATACATTGGACAATGAAAACACTGCTTTAACTGTCAGCTGTCACAGTGTAATCCATGATAAGTATATGCACAGTGTTTTCTTCTTCTCTTCTTGTCTTCTTGTTCCTGTCATCGTGTAGAAAACTGAACTTCAAGGCCTATTGCTGTCACACACAGCAGCCTTTCTCATTGCTCCCGGCCGCTGTATTAATACCAGTTTAGGGTTACCGCAGACTAATCTAACAGAAGGAGCCGAGCGTTCAGGCCACTCATCAGCTCCAAACGTCACAATGTACAGGACAGGGCTGCAGCTATACCCCCAAGAGGTACGCAATAGTTCCTCTGCCCGGGGAGCAATCACAGGAAACGCACAGTCATTAGTTACTATTGTACCGGTGTGCTCTAGCTTTTGTATGGCAGTGACTGATGGCCCACGCACAAGGCTGGCCAGTTCCTCCAGGATAAAGTGCACACAAACATATAACCTCACAATTACAGTAACATCGACAAAGAAAGTGAAAGAAACTCCATCAAAGTACAATGTCTGCTTTATTGTTGTGGGCTTTGAAACTAATACAGGCAAGTCTACTGCCCGAGAAAAGTTTGTGTTGATTGCTTAAAAAGGCCGAATAAGGTGACGATTTCCTTTTATTGTGGCATAGAAAATTATGTGGGGTAGTGAATTTTGCAGGTCTTTAGGTGGTTTTGGTTCTCTGGGTGCAATGGGCTGCCTCACAGTGTCCAGAAAGTCTCAGGTCAAACAGGTGGACTGGTGAATATAAATGACCAATAGCGAATAAATGTAAGTTTGAGAGGGACTCTTGAGGTGTTGGTTTTGCATTTGGTAAATACATACTAACTCTACAAAGTATTCATGGGCTTCAGCCTCCAGTTTATAGACACCATGAGGACATTTTATTATTCACAAGCCATAATATTTTAGGTAAGACATCAATATTAGTGAATTTATATAGTAGACAGCGCTTCACTAAACCAGAATATATATTATCAACCAAAATAAATGTACTGTATTTTCTGGATTATAAATCGCACCAGCCAAAAAATGCATAATGAAGCAGAAAAAACACATCGCACAAGTCGCACTGGACTATAAGTTACATTTTCTGGGGATATTTATTTTATAAAATCAGAGACCTTATCATGACATGACATACCAAGTTTACAAACTCTCGATCTCACTATAAATCACTAAATCTATTGTATTCTTCATCCTCGGTCTCACTTCTGAGCAACTCCGCCAACTCCAGCTAAATCCAGTTTTTATTTGTTTTTGTTTTCTTCATTGCAGTTAGAGTCTCTTCCGCTTTTCGCCAGTCCCTCACAAGTGTCTCGCACTCACCAAACTTTCTTTCTGCTGCTCGACTACCGTATTCGGCTGCATGTTTCACTACTGCAGCTTGTAATCTGCAGAGTATGATTAACAGTTTATTGGTAAAAATAAGTTCTGATCCTAAATGAACATTAGTCTTAAGGACCCGTATGCTTTAAATGCTTTATGCTTTATGCTTAAGGTGAGTGCGTAAATGACGAGAAGAAATGTTTCAAACTTCAGGAGCCGGACATCCACTCACACCTGATCGATACACCTATCCCCGCCCCCAGGAGAGCCTGAAATCTGTTGAAATCCTACAAGACACTGACATGAAACCAGATAAGACTCTTTCTGCAGGAGACATTAAACCTGACAGGACAGTGGCTTTTTCTGCAGGAAACATGCGCAGTAGAGCGTGAAGTGACAGTGGTACAGGAGTAATAGGAGTAGTGAATACTGGGAAACAAGCCTAGAGGGCACTCTGGTGACTGTCAGTGTGAAAGCAAATATGTGAAATTATATATTTTAATATAAATCGCACCTGAGTATAAGCAGGACCACCCAAACCATGAAAAAACGACTTATAGTCTGAAAAATACGGTAAAATTGTATTGCAACATTTAATAGGTGATTTCTCCAAGCATTTGACTTGCACATAATGTAAATATAGTGCATCACTAATGGTTATAACTTGTCCACAATTGACTAGACCAGAGGAAATCTATGTATCTCCACTTTAACATCTACAGTAATAGTATCAGAACCCAAAAACTATTCAGCCAAATGAGCAATAGTGCTGTGAAGTGATAAAACTACAATTCAGTTTATTTTTGAAGTTTGTTTCGAATTGAAAGCTTAACTCATCACCCACCATTATTGAACCTTGATTCATTGCTAAACATTTTGAGAAAAGTCTTTGGTCCAAGTAGCCCCCTTACACTGTATCTGTAACTAGTTTCAATACAAATGTCAGTATTGATTAGTATCAGGGTTTCCAGTTTGAAAAAACTATCACGACAACATTACACTCACCCTGACTCGGGCCACCGGTATGATGGCCTCCTCGTTCTCCCTGAGCGATCCCACGTACATCTCCTTCTGAAAGAGCGGCGCATTGTCGTTTATGTCCAGGACGTTGATTCGGATGCGTCCCGTGGTCACCTCTCCTCCTCCGTCTCGAGCCAAAACGGTCAAAGTGAAACGCCTCATTAGTTCATAGTCCAGCGCGGCCTGCAGAGTCACCCAGCCAGACTCTGGGTCCAGGGAGAAACTAGAGGAGTAAATAAGAGGCAGGCATTAATTGTCGTTTAGTGATCTTTGTAGGGTTGTCTCGATAGAAAATAAAGGCTTTAAAGCTGAGCTGTGTAACTTGTCTGGCGCGTTTGCCTGGGATAATCCATTTATAGCTGAAAAATACCTTGAATAACATGCATTCTTCTCTCCACAGATCTGACCTGTAATATATTTATTTGCCTCCATGGGTATATATAGTTTATACTGTGGTACATTCTAAGCAAAACAGCAGAGACAAGCAGGTAGCATCCTCTTCACTAGAGAAGTTGCATAGGGTTTCCTCCAAATAAAAACAATAATACATTAAAAAATCTAACTAAAAACAAAACAAAAAATAATCCTATACAATCAGAGTACCAATAGATCTGTAATTAGCTTGGTTCTCTTCTCTGAATATGCTTCAGGAACAATGAATTCATTTATTATTTTAAAATTTGTGCCTGATAGTCTAAGCTGACATTTTCCTTTTTAAACCACTTCAAAGCAAATACTTTCTACAACAAAAATACTATAAGTATTTTACCATAGCTGGCATATCATTTAAATAAAGCAGTAACTAAGTGATTTTGCAGAGTTGTACAAATGATCAACACTAACTTGAGCTACTTTCGTCATAGTGTTCCTGTCTAGCTGTAATTGTTGTACAAGGTTATTACCCACATTAGCTCAACACTGTGTCCTGCTTTCTCTCTGCACCATTTCCCTCCTAATTAAATTTAACTTTTCCTCTGCACAAACTTTCATTCCAACTACAACTGAATAATATTATTTTTTAAAGTTATGTTAACCAGGGTGAGGCGTCTGCAGCCCCGGGGTCGCTCCGTTTCTCTTCCTTTAAATAGGAAAGGCAACTGGCAACTTACCAACAAAACATGTTTTCTTTTTAAATGTTGCCGTATCAATCCATCTCATAAAAATCATTTTATTTACTGCAATTTATCATTTTCAGTATTTTTAAATGTTTTGTTGATTCTTTGACAAAGTTTAAGCTTATACGCCGGAAAAGCTGCGAAGGTTAAATTAATTACAACTAAAAATGTATTATGTAACGGTGTCTACATATACAGTAGTGGTTTCATAAATTCTCCACAGGCTTCAGACACCACACAACCCCAGCTGTCTGAAGTGAAACTTAAACAAATAGACCACGGCTCTTGTATTTACAGTTACATGTAAAAGAGACATAGGGCGCTTACTGATCTGGATCATCACTGAAGTAGTAGCGCACGACCCCAAAAGTCCCGTCATCACCATCTGTAGCCTGCACACACAAGACATACAAGTTTTAATTGAAAAAAAAATGGAAAAAAAAAGAACTGCCTGAAATGTAAGTTTCTGGTTTTGAGTACCCTGATGATCTGTATTATTATCTGTAGGAAATACAACACTCAAACACTTTACCTGTAAGTGTATACAAAATAAAGCACCAATCAGTCATCATAGTTCAATACATACAATTTGAAATAAATAATAGTTAGATAAAGTTTGTGAATGTGGTTCCTGTTAATATGAATCACCGACAAGACTTTGTAAATGTCTTATTCTCAAGGAGCTAATTGTACATTGTTTAAAGCTTGTTCAACAAATTAGTTCACTATTTGATTTGATTAAATTTAATTGTAGTGGAACAAAATTAAAAAGTTAGCTCAACATATGTCACAACACTAACTCAAAAATAAAAACAGGGCAAAGTTTTGAAAAAGTATAGTAGGCCTAGTACAGTATAACACATTTTTAGCCTTAATTTGTTTGTTTTATAAATGTGTGATCTTAAGTGTCATGACCTGTCAGTGGCTGAAGACTGTCAGATGATCAGTGTCATCAGATTGTCAGAGGATGCACTTCTCACTTTAACACCTGTCCACAGTGCACTGCTGAGGTGTGATTGTGTTTAAAAAGGCAAATGATTTTTTTTTTTTTCACAACAGCTTCAGATATAAGTGTAATTACTGAGCCATAAAGAAGTGAAAGTTGTCAGATGAAAGGACTTTAAATCATACAAATTAGAAGGGCAAATTTGTAGACCTAATTCTTGGCAAATAATGATTACCGGTAAGGCCAATTTTGTACAATTTTGGTTTGGATATTTCTTCCACTAACAGTGAATCACTCAGAGTTATTTATATTACGTACATTGGAAATTATTTCATAATTACACAACCTATAGAAAGTAGCAGGAAAATCAGTCTGGATCTCAGGTTCTTGATTACCGGGCCAGTCAGAACCACACACTGAGAACATTTTACAAAGACATATGGGTTTGAAACAGTTGGTCTCCCCAATTTCAGATAGGCATAACTGACAGCAACAAATCAGAGAAATGCATGGTCTGTTTCTGTCAAAACAAATATGAGGGGTTAAAAAGGGCGGAAAAAATTACACAGGACAGCTAAACATCTATTCCTGCAATATCTTAAAAAATCGTATTAAAGTTAGGTAAAAGAAGTAATATATTATAGACATTTAAGTGACAGAAATTAGTGGCTGTGGTTGGACTGTCCCAAGTTAGTGTGGCTACTTGTCACGCTCTCTGGTCTGATTCTGGACCCTTGTGCATTCAAACAGAAAGTAGGAGGGACTGGCTGGTCTAAAACTATATAGATTCCTAGCAAAAGAAAGTTTCAAATCTGTCAACTGGACAATTTTTTTTGTCCAGTTGGCAGATCTTTCTTTTGCTGTGGATCCTACCTGGAAGACTGAGGGATAATTCAGTATACACTATATAGATTGTACTATAATTGTACTTAATTATGCAGTTCACAAACTAAAATGTCTCATCGTTTTAGTGAACACATTTTCTAGAACAAATCTACACCCCAGTTTGAGACCCTCTCTCTCACTCTGTCTATCTATCCTTCCCCTCTTTCCTTTCCTCTTCTCTTTTTTCACTCTCCTTTACTTTAGATGCAATTGGCTGAACATTCTAAAATTATTATGCAATATGTGTCTTGGTAAAGTCAAAGTCTCTCTCTTTCTCTGTCTCCTATCCCTGTCCCTGTCCTTTTATCTCTCCTTCTCTCTTTACTCTCTCTCCCACTCCATCTCCCTCTGTCTTCCCTCTCCTCTTTTCTCTGCGTCCCTCTCTTAACCTCACCTTCTCCTTCCCTCTTTTTCTCTCTGTGTGTAGTGTGGGTCTGATGGATCGTGGCTGGAGAGGCAGTTGTAATAGAGTTTCACTTGAGTGGCTCTACAGTGTGTGGACGTGTCTGAGGCGCGCTCTGTCACTCCCGCACTGGTCACTGTGATTCACTCCTGCCCCACAATCCACCTTATTACCCCCCTTCACCTCCTGCATTTGTGTTCTTCATCAATACTGTATGGAAGACAGTGACAAAAAAACACATCTACATGAGACTTTCTATAGACCTATTGTATTATTGTGTTTCTTTACATTGGTACCGTATTTTTTGGACTATAAGTCACACTTTTTTTCAGGGTTTGGGTGCGATTTATATATTACAATTTCACACTGACAGTCCATAGACCAAATATATGAACTGCATATATGAATCAAAAATATAAAAAAAACAAATTGTTATCCATTTCTTCATTTTGGTTTTAGAGACAAATAATAAAGAAAAGAGTTATTTTTTTCGTTTTCTTATTTTTGGTTCTATATTGGAAAACAAATTAACAAATGATACACGGATTGTTTTTTATTGAGTCGTTTTTATTACTATAACTTCTATAACTTGCCCTTAAAGATGAAATGTCGGTTTTGGGTCTCTAATTTTATAAAATAAATTTCCCCCAAAAAGTGCGACATGTTTTTTCTTCCTCATTATGCTTCTCTTGGCTTGAATTATAGTCCGAAAAAATATGGTATATAATGTGAAAAGTGCTTTATAAATAAACACTTACTTGGTATAAGAATGGAACAACCTAAATGAAAAGTGTGTACAGGTAGTATAACAATGAATTATCAAATTTTCCAATAAATATTTTGTTTATTTATATCAGACAAACCCACCTTTTCCACCTTTAAGGCACTCAAAACACTTTACATCAAGGACCCACTCACTCATTTATACATCAGTGTACACAGACACTGGGAGCAAAGTGGGTTAAGTGCCCTGCCCAAGGACACAACTACAGCATTCATCTGTGGGAGCTGGAATCGCACCACTAACCAGATCAGATCAGATCAGTGGACAAACACTCCAACAATAAAGCTCCTGTCACCCACAAATTTGTTACGCAAACTCTAAAACATGGCAAGTGGAGTGTTTATTCTCCACACAAAATACAAAAAAGAAAAAGTTTGAGTAAGTGCCATAGTTTGAAGGATCAAATTGAAAAACAATAATAAATAAAAATCGAACTGTAACTGTAATTGTTGTACAAGGTTATTACCCACATTAGCTGAACACCGTGTCCTGCTTTCTCTCTGCACCATTTCCCTCCTAATTAAATTCAACTTTTCCTCAGCACAAACTTTCATTCCAACTACAAATGAATAATATTATTTTTTAAAGTTTTATGTTAACCAGGGTGAGGTGCCTGTAGTCCTGGGGTCGCTCCATCTCTCCTTCCATCTCCCTCCATCTGCCGGCGGTCCGCTGAGGGAAGTTTAAAGTCTTTGGCGAGCAGTTGGCAAAGTGACTTGGCCACACTGTCATGCCGATTGTTTGTAAGAATGAATGATTGGTAGGAGAGGGGAGATGCTTATCGCGTTTCTTTATTTTCCCTCTCCCCCTTTCTGTCTGTCTGGCTGTATAAATATATAGGGAGAATGCTATAGCAGCGTCGGCCATATTAGCTCCCTGTCACTGCCTGTCACGCTAACACCCCCAGCGCTATCATTGGAGCACTTATGGGCCTGTCAGTCACCTGGGACAGAGGGGGGAGCGAGGGGGAGGCACCCGAGGGTGGGGGGAAAGTGTGCCGAAGGGAGATATGTAGAGAACGGGGAGACAGGGGAGGAGCTGAGGATGAGAGAAGACAGAAGGAAAGAGCCGTATGATAAAGGGAGCAGTGTGAGGAATGCAAAAGAGCTGCAGTTCAGAAACAGGACAGGAAGCGCTTAAAGGTGCTCTTCCTGACTTTTACTCACTTAAAAACTTGAAAAACATGTGTCCAAGCTTATTATTCACTCCCATTAGGAATTCAGAACATCGTAATTATTACTGCGATGAGTTTATAGGAGCGTTTCACAACTTTCAGAGGCCAGAGTGGAGTGGTGCTGTCACAATAACGCGACAAGCATTATTGCAAACAACAACAATGCTAATCGTGTGCGACACTCAGACAATAAAATGCTCAAAATGCCTCAGAATAAAATGCAGACAGCACACGGATGACTTATTTGGATCTTGAGCTGCTTATACAAGATATCAATACTAAGGCAAGGCTAATTCTGCTAGAATACAAAAGAAAAAAAATCAGATACAGGGGTTTTAAGCTTTGTTTTATAAAGATCCTTAATATATGGTTAGATATAACATAAATGCAAATTAATAGATAGACCAATTACTGCAAAGTGCACTTAAAGCCGCACAATGCACCCTCTGGATCTTACAATAAACAATTGACCCCAAAATCGAATAGCGCCAATACTGCTTTTTTGGTCAATAGGTTAAGGTACTTTATTGCACATTGACCCATACTTTAATGCCACTGGGGCAAATTGTGTTCAATATTCTGTCTTTAATAGACTTTTACAATGAAAGGAGACAAATTTATCAATAATAATCACTGTAATAACATAATAGTCCAATATTTATCAAGACATTATTCAGTATTCATACTTGGTGTTGATGTTATGCAAAATATCAGTTGGAGAAAAGCTACATTCCCTGACAAAACTTGTAAAAAGTGCAATTAATGTCTGTCTCTTAAAAAGAATAACATCACAAAAGAATCATGGTCTTTGTAGTTCCAACTCCTTTGCTTTTATCTACTTTTTTGTAGCTTCAGACAAAAACAACATAATATTACACTTTTTGCTATCACTGGTAGATATAGTGTTGATTTTCCTGCTCTAGCTTTAGTATGAAGAATCCAATATGTTCTTTGTCATTCGGGTGAAGAATACAAAAAGAGCAATGCACTGCCGCACAGAGGACTGACAGTAAAAGATGAGGTCACCGAGACACGACAGATGAAAACGCAAAGGTTAATACCAGCACCTGACTGGAGTCCCAATCACATCACAAGTATTTATCGTCAGCAGAGGGGCAGGATGTTCTATGGTTCAGTTGACACAAAGCGGGGGCCATTTGGACATTTAAACGTGCATCGATTGACCATCCAGGGCGCTGCGGTGTGTGTGAAATTACAGACCTGGGCTAAACTGGCTGTGCTAATGTGGCGAAAGAACAGGAGAATGGAAAACATTGAAAGCAGCAGCAGTTGGTCCATCTGTGAGAGCCACTGTCCAAACTGTCCATGAATACGTAGGCATTTAGGAGGTGCAGGGGAAGCAGTTGGGCTGCATCAAATTATTATTTTAGTCGCCAACTAGTCAGTGATTCTTGTTTCAATTAGTCAACTAGTAAAATTGGTTTTGCATTGCATATTGAGATATTTAAGTGCATTCTTTTACTTTTGAATTGTACAAAAAACAATAGCTGGATTAGAGTATAGTCCGTGCAGAATAAATATAGTCAATTTTGTTAATATTTGCACCTAAAATGGGCTATAGAGACATTTTCAATTCCCAAAACAGGACAACAGTACATGATTGTTCACATGGGACGAGAATTACCTGAGGAACTCTGAGTTTGCAGAATTACAGGAGGTAAAATCTTTTACAGATATTTTTACAGACATGGACAATTCACATGGGATTAAAAACAGAAGATGACATTCATAATTTTACAGTTTACCAGGGGACCCTAGGTAAAACTAATCCCATGCGAAACAGGGTGTATGCCTACAGTTTATTCTTAATGAAATAGATTTTTTGATTTAATAATGCTGGTGTTTAACGATAACCAGTATATAGTTAAATGTTCCAGCATGTCTTCAGATTCAAATTCTCACATGGGGTTTTTCTGTGAGGAGTTTGCACATTCAAGGTACTCAAATTTTCCCCATCAACATAAAACAGATTACTAATTCTCCAGCTAAGTACCAACCATGGACCTATATCTCGAGATCTGGAGAAGGCTCCTGATAGGATTCCCCAGCAGTATTGAACAATAATACTCGTGATTTTCTTTCCAAATAAACCACTGCATCTGCATATCTGCCTCCCTCCTCCTCAGTTCCACACTTGATGCATACAGATTTGTTGAGCTGTCATCTGAAAACCAACAACGATGTCTATTATGTCTATTATGTGGACAAGACATAGTGTATTTATATGTAATATACACAATAATATTGCCAATGAAAAGACTATGAATAAGTGACTGTAAATTGGACAGTTCTTCACATGCAGGATTGACATAACTAAGGCTCACAAGTTTTGTCTGAAAAAGAAAATACAACCTTCAAAGCAAACGTTCCACAGTTTTAGCAAGAATTAAATGCGCTGTACCATCCAAAGTCATTACTCAGTAAACTGTGAATTCTGAGCATCTTAATTTTTCAGTGAAGTTAGTTTATAACCACTTTTTACAACTTTCAGAGGCTAAACCGTGACAGTTTTTCTGCGACATTAAACCTAACAACTATCATGCTAATGCATGCTTCCTGATTGTCTGACCATAAAAGAGACAGTGGACTTATTTTGACTTTAAGAGCTGTTTCCGCAAAATTTTGCTCAGACACAAAATGGAGCACAAGATTTTAAATAAATAAAGAGTGGCAGCATAATCTGTTGCTAGGCGATAGCCAATGTGGTCTGTGTCTTTATTCCCAATGCTAAAAAGCGCTGGTATCTGCGCTCTTATCTGAACCAGCCTAAGTTGATAAGGAGTTTCTACAAAGACTGGGTGCACCACTGATTGCCAATATAAAGTCCACAAACCCCTGGGTCCTCAGGCAGTAACTACAAAAGAGAAATTATTTCTCAGTTGACCAGTTTGGTTAAATGATGTGTTTCTTCCCATCAGAGGAGGTGAAGCCGCCAGCGATTGTAGCTCGTGGGTGCATGGCAGTATGTGTATGGTACTATGTGTATGTGTATAGGTGTGTGTGTGTGCATCTATAAGTGTGTGTGCGTGTGTGTGGTTCCTGTGAGAGGAGGCTCATTTGTGCCTGTGCTAATGCAACTGTGACAGGCTGATATAAGCGCTACGTGCATATCCGGTATAGCTTAGTATGCACAGTTAGTCAAACCAAACCAATCATTACACCATAAGAAAGTACAAAACATTTAATACGCTCTGCACAGGCAACACATAATAGAAAATGGATAGATTATAACTCATCTTATGTGGAACAATGCATAAATTAGATAAGATCATATAAAAAATCTATTAAAATAGTCACAGAAATAGTTCAGTGATGTTTAAAGCCACATAAAACTATTTCTGCCTGAAAGTTGTTTGAGCAAAGGTGCACAACTCATACAAAGAATAAAACACAAGACAACAGGAGATGCCAGATCCAACTGTTTAGTTATCTTCTTAAAAGTGGCATAGTTTGTGTAAACCAGTTCAATTTACCAAAAATGCATTTCCAAACTCATCTTTCACTATCAGTGCATCAATAAATGGACTGATGCGTTCTGAGTAATAAGTTGTGCTCTTCTTTGTCTTTGAATACAGTTTGTTAGAGCAATGGTCTGAGATGAGACAAATACCTTTCCTAAAGCTTATATAAACAAACATTCAAACATTATGAGATGTTTTGTTATTAAATCAAATGATCTGCCTGAGTCTCGAGTGATATCCAGAACCAATGCTCCATGTGCATGCATACAATATAGTATTTTTACATGGTTTCATACAGTTACTATACATTATATTAAATGTGTAAAAAAAATTGATAGCGCCTTCTGATTCAAGTTCATTTTATTCAGTCCCATTATTTACTATCTAAAGTATCTAGTATTATCACACTTTGCTTTGTGGAGAGGGATGAGACGAGAGCTTCACCTCACAGCACATTTTAATTGGAGGGAAAATAATCTTTGCTTACATACTATACTTTTTGGTTTTCTTCTACTGCTGCTATTTTTACTTTCTAATGCACCACTACAATTTCCTCATTGATGGAGAAATAAAGGTTTTGTTATCTTAAATTAGAACATATTTAATAAGCATTGACTAAGCTTGCAGTCCATTTGAGACTTGAGTATGCAGCCCTACTGTTTACTCTCTAAACTTGTATTATCACAATTGCTTTTTAGAGAGGAAGGAGATGAGAGCCTCACCTCACAGCGACAGACAGAATGTGTGTAACTCCACAGGACTACTGCAGATTATCAGCACAGCCATCTCTGCCTGCACCGGAGAGGTTAAGGCTGCACCAGCTTTTCTATCTCGACTGAGCTGGAATTTGAATTGATTGACTCCTAAAATTGCTTTTTCTGTAGAAGCTTTGAGAGGCGTGGAAAAGGAAACCAATTACTGGCTGTCAAAACAGAGATGACCCATGGACCAGCCCTCTATGTTTCACCTAAATACAGCCGAAGAAGGGAGACAGAGCCAGAAAACACAAAAGGAGCACTGAAGATGTCCAGAGTGAGACAATGATGAAGACACGCCTGTCAGGTTGTCTCTCTCAGCTTCGGTTAGCTGCCCTCCTGAGGCTGCTTCAAAGGTCCAATGCCTCACTTACATTTGAACAGCACACGCTACACATCAGATCCACTATAAGGGATACAAACGAGGTACAAGGAGGACATATATGAATGGGTTATTATACAGCAATAATGTAGATGACTTGGGCACGTAATGGTAAATACATAGGCGACTGTATTTTATTCTAATTCTGATGGATTTTGTTGTAATATGTCTACTGGGGTATTTGTTTACCTTGAACAGTGGCTCAGACTTTTCACAAAAAGTGCCATTAGATTGGATCTACATCAGATAAAAGAGTATTGAAGGTAAAGGGCAAATTCAGGTAATAAAATGACAACACCAAAGCATTTGGATGGAGATTTTTCACGCTCTGTGGTCCGATTTGAGCAGAATGTAGAAGAGCTTGGGTGGTCAGGTAAGGGGTGGCTCAGTTGCACTTGCCTCTTTTGCACTTACCCCATTGTCTAGATCTAAAGAATTAATGATATAAACAATCTGTGTAATTTGCAGATTTTCTATTTGACATTTATAATGCAAATACAGCACAATAATACAGAAAACAGCTTCCTACCCTCCATCTGAGAGTGACTTCACTATAGAGTCTCAAAACAACCAAAAATGTGTGTAAAATACTGATAGTAAAATATGGTCACAGATTGCATGTCTCTTGCCTCGGTGAATAAGTGGTCCACATTCCTTTAATATGAAGAGTAGCTCCCTTTGCAACCATTTAACCATTCTTTAGCTCTGGTCCAGCTTACTGACGCTTAGTGGAGTGACTAACATAAAGTATTGCCTATGAGTTGCATAATATAATTCCTGTATATTTTGCAATTGTGGGGGTTTGCAAAGACTGAAACCAACTTAATATAGTCATTTGTTTTATACAATTGTTTACATTTTCTTAAGCATTACATTTGAAGACAAAACATAATCATAATAGCACTGACATAGTGGATTTTTTGGAAATTCATGTAAATCTGTATTGAAGGCAATTCATTCAGCATGAACTGTTTTGTTTTGTTTTTTTGTTTTGTTTTTTTTGCTAAACAGAAACTTTATATGACTTTTTAGGGTCATAAATCTGCAAATATTAACTGTATTTATAAACATACTGACTACTCTAAAAAGTCAGTGTAAATTATGTACACACCAACATTTTCAAGTAGTCTGAAAATACTACAATATAACTAAAATTTAGAGAATACATTACAATACATTAGCATTCATAATACATATTCCCTTACATTTGAGTCCTTGTTTTAGCGTTATTGAAAGTAACTTGCCCAGTAGACGTGTCCATTCATAATTAGATGCCCAGTGTTTGTTACTGAAAATTCAATCCATAGTTAGTGATGCATATTCTCTGCATTATTGCACCATAGATTTACACTGCTGCTGTTTACTGTAGAGCTTACAGTGCAAATCTATCTGGAATTTATACCCATAGTTACAGGGCATTCTCTGCACATGATTCTGTAAATAATTAAATTCCTGTACACCTCGGCACTGTCGGCTAAACGTACATTTCTACAAGCAATCAAGTTCAACAAGCGAAGGTCGTTAGCGAATCCCTTTTAGCAAATAGGTCCTGATCTTCAATCTTTGATTATAAATGGTATTTTAAAAAAGTCTAGATGTAACCTGTGTATTACAAGAGGTTTTTCAAGATTCCCTCCTCTTAAAGTCATACAGAGGTAAATTTGTTTCTCTACAGTGGCTGCAGGAAATATTTGTAAAGGGTTGTAAATCTGTGTGCATCTTGGGACAGTCCAAGTTGTAGTCCAACCAAAGCCCATATTACTGGACTTCAGATGACATCACATCAGTCTATAAAGTTTAGTACAGATGGAGGCTAAAATTAATATTGTCCTACAGGAAGATGTTTGTATAACTTCAATTATCTATACTGAGGATATCAAGGTTGTTTGGTTCATAGATAATTGTGATAATTCAAGTCACAATATAATCAAAAGAACCAAAAACAAAATAATGAATGAATAATTATAAAAAATAAGCCAGTTAAAGCCACTCCACTAATATGTACATGTAATGTGCTTTTTAACTGGCTGCTACAATTCACTTTAATTTGTCATTCACAAAGTTTGATTTCACTAAGCCGGTTAATTACTTCAGAAATTAGATGTGAATGGAACAAAAGGGTTTCATTTCTGTTTGGACTTTGTAACTCAGTAACTGTAAAAAAAAAATAAAAAAAAAAAAAGAAATGTAAAATGTAATAATGAATTAATAATAAGTAATAATTATACAACCATGATGTTTCTTCCCACAATAATCATGAAACTAAATTTTGGAGTGATATCCCTAATTTTTACACTATCTACTATTGTTCTAGAGTTCTTTAAATATGATAGTCTATATTATAACTTAGAGGCTATGTTTGTTTTCAGTTCACAACATTGTACTGTCTCTTAGCAAGATAATGGAGATTGTCACAAAAAAATATTTCAATCCATGCAGTATGTAGTATTTAACGATACCAAATTGATTATGTGTGTCTGATCCACCCTGTGAGGTCATGTGGGAATAAAGTCCCTCTGTTATTTTAAACTCCACACACTTCACTAGAATAATATGGATAATTTCAGCCCTGGAATTGCCAATCTCTATTAAACAAAAGGTAGACATCACAAGGTGGAACAGAGCATTTTGATCTTTGGGGATGTAGACAGACTAATAATGGACCTTTTTCACAAGGGCAGGAAGTGGCCGCGATGTTGTGTGGCACGACTTCCGGTCAATGCTTTTCTCTGGCAAAATACCTGTGGAAAAGTGACACATATTTTTCTCCAGCTTCATAAATCTGTCTACCCCCAAATCTTCATCCAACAAGGCCAACAAAGAGCATATTTTGTCCCTGAAGAATTTCTCCACAACGATCAAGGTAAGAAAGACGAAAACTTAAGGCAAACAACGACTGGCGTCAGTGAACTACTCCTGAGCAAAAGTAACGCTATGGTCATGAATAAAATATAAATAACTTGTTAACTCAGACTGATTCTACAATTAAAATAAAAAATCGATTTCATGACATTGAGCATAGACTGATAGATTTGTGCAGATTAAATGCTAGACATGTAATCTGTGAAAATCTGTAGCATTCAAACTGCAAAAATCTATGCATCTATGATAATATATCTACATCACAAAATATATTTTTTACTTTTAATAGAATCAGTCTACAAGTTACTTATATTTTATTCATTACCATAGTGTTAGTTTTGCTCAGGAGTAGTTCACTAATGCTAGTGGTTGCCTTAAGTTTTCGTCTTTTTTACCTTGATAGTAGTGGAGGAATTCTTCATGGACTAGAATTCTTTGTCGACCTTGATGGCGTAGGCAGATTTATGAAGCTGGTGAAATATCTGCAACACTTTTCCAAAGGTATTTTGCCGTAGAAAAGCATTGACCGATAGTGACTTTTACGCTACATCGCGGCACTTTCGGCCCTTGTGAAAAAGGTTACTCAAACATGTCTGAATTAATCAAAACAACTCCAGGTTTTTGATGAGGTAACAGTATTATAACATGGCTTAAAGCTCATAAGAGTCAATTTTGCTTAATATAGGACCTTTAAGTAATCATCTGTGTCTGAGTGTCTATTCGGAGAGGGACACTTTCTACCACATCTTAAGGTAATGGACATTTTAACTTCACCACTCAACAACGTATGGTTTTTGGAAAAGGCTCTCATAATATTTTATAATAGGCATCTTTACTGAAATTTGTGACAGCTTAAAAGGCAAATTCAAACATTTTTATTCAAGTGCCGGATAATAAGCCCTGCTGTGAGAGTTAAAGACAGAAGAGCGGCGAAAGAAAGAATAGAGCAGGACTATATAGAGACTGGAATTGTGGACATAAGCTCCAGCTACAGTCTGTTGTCAGTGAATGGGTTTAATGCAGAGCTCTGAGTCTCTGGCAGCTCCACTTTGCAGACAGAGCCCAGGTCCACCCCCTTGTTTTTATCTGTCCATGTCCTCACAATGAAGGCTGCAGATTGGCACAAGAACAGGCCGTGGTTAGGAATGATAAAGAGCGGAGTACACTACAGAGGAACAGGGGTACTGGACAAAAGGCAGCAGATACAAGCAGGAATTACAGCTTGTTCCCACTGGAGTTAGGCTCACAAGTGAAGAGTTTGTGGAGAATACAATGCAGCCAAAGTTTCCCCATGGTTTTACAAACTCTTCCAATCACTGTGGTAAATTGCACCAGATTTGAAAATGCAAAGACATATGTAAAATCTTCTTTAATCTAAGAGATAAAGGTCCTGTACCCGGTTTTTCCATTGTATTTAAAGGGGAACTCTGGCACGTTTGAAGCTGAAGTCCATTGCTAGAGGTGGTCGAATACTGTCAGAAGCCAAAAAGCGGCACAGATCAGTGTTGCGTCGGCGGAGATCTCGCTGTGGCAGTGAGCCTGTCAAGGCAAAAGCGAGCGTAGTGAACTGGGCAAGTTCTTCCACATAAAATGCCAATTTGGACAGAAGAAGCTTAACACCACTTTCTAACCCGTCTTACAACAGCCACGAATCTAACAAACAAAACACTGTCTGGCTCACTCATTAGTGTCTGGAAACGTTATAAAACAACTTTATTAGCAGCCTTAGCCTTACCTTGTTGGTTTCCCACTGCGCATGTGAAAGCCCAAAAGACTCGTGTGTGTGTTACATTTTTGTATGAAAAGCGCTTTATAAATAAAGCTCGATTGATTGATTGATTGATTGATATAAATTCATCCTGGTGAATACTCAGCATGCTCCAAATGCATAAGTTAAGTGAGGAATAACTTTGGACCACTACAATAAAACAGTAAAACAGTCAAATTTAGGTGCCTTTAATGTAGATTTTGTATAGTTGTTCCATTCTGTTGAAAATATATTCAGGTTATAACATCTGTATTAAACATTTTCTTTTTCATTGCATTTTACGTTGCAAAGCGAGGGAAATGGAGGCAAGCTACATTTTACAACATAATCACATTTTCTTTTTGAAGCTACAAAAAATTGCATATTGAATATATTGAAAATTCCAAAATATGCAAAAAGAGTAATAAAAAGGTAAAATGAACAGAACCGTGCAGTGAAATCTTCCAAAATAGGGTACTGAATGAAATTTCTTGTCTCATTTGATTATGCATTCGCTTTTTTGGCATTTCAGCACATCTCCGTGGGTTGCAAAAATTGAATTTGATTATGGTCATCTGGGAAAAAAACAAAAAAATAAAACTGAAGGGACATTAACTTTTGCTAATATCACTCACCCCGTAAAATAAAATGATTAGTGCTGTCTTAGGAATAGTACGCTCCAACAGCACTTTCACAACTTTTTTAGTGAATTAGATTCTTTTGTATTAGAGTCAACAAAGCATTCAATTCTGCAACACCTAAACTAAATGCCATGGCTTGTTTACGCTGTTAGTCATTTTTCCCACACATTAACGTTTTTTTTCTACCACTACAATTACGCTTATGGACTTTTTTCAGTAGTCAACCTTTATACTGAATATGGTCTAATTGGCATTTAGAGTGACATCATGGGGGTGTCCTACATGTATATCTAATGGGGGGATGTATTTAAGAAGCTACTACTGTGAAACACATTAGCAAACACTGCCAAAAAAGAGACACAAATTGATTTTTAAAACACATTTTTAGGAGTGATCAATCAAGCTTTCCTGATAATGGTAAAGTGTTTGATTTTTAACAAAAATGGTAAGTGTGAGTAAGTGAAAAACTCTTGATTAATGCTAGCTAGTCTGTGAGTGTAATTTTCTGAGAGAAAGACGTTTTTAAGCACACAAATCATCTCTCCTGCTGCAGTTCCAAAAGAAGTCAACTCTTTCTGGTCAGACTGAGTTAAAATTAAGCACAGATTACATTTTTACAAAGCCTCAGACAGAGCAGAGCCTACAGTTAGCAACACACGCCCAGGGAATATTGATGGCATCAGCTGCAAAGTATCACTATTTACATGTTTAATCCGAACCAGATGCTTTGTCTTGCC
Source organism: Odontamblyopus rebecca (assembly GCA_030686955.1). NCBI lineage: Eukaryota > Metazoa > Chordata > Actinopteri > Gobiiformes > Gobiidae > Odontamblyopus > Odontamblyopus rebecca. The sequence goes on along the minus strand of CM060662.1, from coordinate 28,164,840 downwards.
ACAGACAGCAGACAGATTACACACACAAAATAAGAAGTTTAAATATCTATTAAATATCATCATTATCTTGGACTCATTCTTTCTCCTTGTGTCCAAAATATGATGAACCAGCATTGTATGAAAGAGAGGAGGGGAGAGCTGGACCTCCCGCTCTTTATTACAATAATGAATTATAATTACTGTTGTGACTATTATCCCATAAAGGCCTGTCTAAACAGTGAATCTCCCAACTCGTGATTTATAACCTTCGGCTACAGGCATTTATCATGGAGCCTTATAACACACAGCATCAGCACATGAAAACACCGCGAGGTTCAGCTGGACTAAGCCATGTTCATATGTTTCTCACTAAAGTACCCGTTTACTTATTTTTGTTAGGAAATATAGTTTTTTGCAGGAAATCTATAAATATTTTATACAAACAAAAGCTACAATACATTTAAATAAGCTCTTAATAACAACAGTGCAGCTACAAGTGTTCAGCTTCTCATTGTAAAATAAAAAAAATAAATAAAAATAAAAAAATCGAAGTATTTAATTTGTCATTTTGATGTACAACAGACATAAAGCAAATGGGGGCCTATAGCTAGAATAAAAATATGTTGTTGGGGGTATGGAGAACCAACATAAAAGAATCCTGTGTAGACCACAGAAACGCCACAATCACACAGTTGCACACACATGCATAGTTAATGCTTTTATTCATGGCTTTCAGCCTCCAGTTATATGCAACATTTTGAAGACTTGTTCTAGAGCTGCAACTATCGAATATTTTTGGAATCGAGTATTCTGTCGATTATATCATCGATTAATCGAGTAATCGGATAAATCACACTTTTTGTTTTTATACAACTATATCAATAGTGTGTAACGCAACATGAAAGGCCTCTTAAAATGAGCAAGCAATTGCTGTTATTCCTCACAAAAAGGTTTTTATTTAAAGTCAACATTTTTTTTAAACAAGTGTAAAACCTTTGGCTTATTGGCTTATAAAACAGGAGTTTTCTAAGTGACAACGTTAATCCTTTAACTAGCCTAATTAATAAGCTAAATATAGAACTAGCGAACACATAAGTGTTCGTAAACGTCGGTAAAATATTTCCTTTCTCTGATATTGGAATTGATGCCAGCGGTTCTAGATTAAATCAGATTTTTGGTAAAAGTAGAACAACGAACTAGACGTTTCTGATATGTGAAACACCGAGTGTGTGCGTGTGTGTGTGTATACGTGAGGAAGGGAGCGATTTGAGTGAGATCATTTGCTCTCTTGCTGCTCATTATGCCTCGTTACTATCGACTCATAACACAGGTTACAAATAATTACAAATACTGTACATTCTAATAGGCGTTACTTTTCATTTCAGTGAGCAATCGTAAAAGTATATTACCTCGTAGATTCTCCGACTCCGCTTAGAGAAGTACAGTTCACGCTTTAAGTTTCGCTTTAAGTGCTGCAGCATTGAAGACGTACTGTTGTGGTACATCAGGTTGGCTTTGCCAGTGCACACTGGCACCGGCCACATCATTATCTGCCATTTCCACACCGTGGAATAAATCGCGCCGCTTCAAATCTTTGAAATGTACGTCATTGATAACTGTCCGTGTGAAACAGTGATCCCAGACTGGCGCAGCAGTCTACAAAGGAGGAGTGATACGATAGCAGAGACATTTTAAATAAATTGACTTTGGTGACATGAATTAAACGAAGCCTCGAGGCAAAGAATTTGCCCGAATATTTTTTGTAATCGAATTATCCGAGTTACTCGAGTAATCGTTTCAGCCCTAACTTGTTCCCACTCAAAAATATAATATTTAGCTTTAAATCACTATGGCATCATTTCTGTTTTTTCATCATTCTGAAACCGGTGAATAGGTGGGACAGTGGGACGTGTTGGGTTAGTCTCTCACTGGTGAACTGTATGTTACATCACTGCATTTTTCCCAATAGGGCTGCACAATATGTCCCAAAAATATTGATATTGCACCATTGATACTTTGCATTGACATCTCGCTGGGAGTGTTCTACATGTATGTCTATGGTGGAATGCTTCTGCAGTTTCCATGGTGACAATGGATACATTAGCAAATTCTGCTTAAATTTTTAAGAAAAATACAAAATGGATTTAAACAACACATTTTCTGGCCTGTGACCATTCTGAGTGTTGATGGACGTGTTTAGGTGTTTGAAGATCACCAAAAAAAGGTGAGAGTGACTAAATGAACAGTTGACTAATGCTATCGTCTGACTAATGTTGTTTGAGAGAGACTTGTTTAGGCACAAAATCAGCTAACCTGTTGTAGTTCCAGCTACTGCAGTGGTTTATGGTCAGATTATGTTCAAATAAAACTCAGATTAAAGTCTAACTTGAGTAGCAGCGCTTCACACAGAGCAGAGCCTGTATGTGTCCTGTATCCTTTCCTGGTGTCCTGTTTAGCTCTGGGATATGATTTGGGATATGTATTGGCAAAGGTTTCTATCCTCTTAGAGTTTATTTACACAGCACTATTACATATAAATACACATAATAAGCATAAAGCTTACATCTGTTTGAAAACAAACCTTGATTGCATTCAGCACATTCCCACCTACCTCCATGAGTCAATACAAAACTGCGATCTTCAGGTTGTATAGAATAAATTACCATTCAAGTCTGTTAATTGTGACGAATAACTGCATAAGGGCTATTTTCTATTGTGATGTAAATGAAGTATTATAATGTAAGTGTTTGACAAGCCTCCACTGGTGATTTTGACTGTTTGATTTGCTTGGTGTCAGATGTCCTTTTATTGCACTTCACTTGAAAACGTCGGCTTGTCTAAATAACATGGCCTTTCCCTATTACCGCACTGTTAGGCTGAGAGCTGCCTCATAATCCTCAGAGCTATTCAACAGATGGCTCAAAATTGTATTATACCAATAAAGCCGAAGGTGTGTGTGTTTTTTTTACGACTAATTTTCCAAGATGTTAAAGTCATTTACAGTTAATATACAGTGACACATGCTCACATAATTATATCAATATTGTGTTACGGAGAACAGCAGTGATGAGAGGCAAATCCCAGTAGGTAGAAGAATTACAGTACAAATATAGCTGACACAATTGCAGAGTTAAAAGTATAGATGAGTGTTTAGCTATGATGTAATGGCAAAAAATCTAAACTTATAGAAACATCTGGATGTCTGAAATTGCAATAAATGAACAATGAAACTACTTTATGCCACTGACACGATAACAATAAAATAACAATAATGCAGATTACTTCCTGTAAGGCATTTTTAAATAAACTGTATAATTAAAATGCCTGATCTACACCAAGTAAACAGCAGAATGAACCAATAATTAGCCATAGAAGTTATTTATTCTACCTCTACAGCTCAAATCGTACTTTTCTTACTTAAAATGGCAAAAATCTCCCCACTTTTGGGAAGAAATTATACACACGATAAATATTGAGCACGAAAATATATCATTCGAGCTTTCAAATATTGAACAATAAGTATTTATCATGACAGGTCCAAGAGCACTTTTGTTTAAAAAGACATTAAAGATTAATTCACACATGTTCCCTGATGTAGATTTGGTTCAGACCAGTTCTTGGCCTGGTTGAATCCTGGTTTAGTTCTGGTTTAGGTCTGGGATTAGTCCTAGTCTGATCCAAACTTTGATGTAGTGCTAATGCAAGTGTCTAACCATCTGAAAGTGTGAAACTACCGTATTTTCCGGACTATAAGCCGCTACTTTTTTCCCAGGCGGGGAAAACCATGCAGCTTTTACAAAGGTGCGACTATTCTGTGGATTTTTCTTCCACCGCTAGGGGCGCTCTAACCGGAATTTCAAAAACAAGATAGACAGAAAATTAATGCAAAGAAGAATACGCTACTTTTTATTTAGCAGATATAACACGTACGACAAATTACTAACTGGTAATTATTTTCAAATCTTCGCCCCTTCATAATGAAAAGCACACGAAGGAGTTTGTATGATGCAAGTTTTAAGTTGAAGGCATCGATCTTGCTCCAGGAAGGAAACCGCTGTAGAGCCCTGCACCCGCGGGACCCAACACAAAACAGTGCGGCGTGGGACACATTCTGAAAGCTTATTGAGGGCGGGAGTGCAACCGCACAACGCGGGAGTGGGCGGGAGCGGGACTGAAGAATGCAGGAGCGGGACTGAAAATTGTGTCCCGCAGACCTCTACCGTGCTGCTGCACGTAAGCTATGCGTCAATGGTTTCAGCAAAGATGATTAAAGTGACTTTTGGTTTCACTGCACAGGAGAAATGAAGGCAAATCAATTACCGGTTCTTTTCTGTTTTGACCTCGTTTTAATCAGCACAGTTGCTGCCGTGTTAAAAGGCACTGTTCGGAAAGAATCTGTTCAGGTACATAAATGTACATTTACAGTACAAAATCATTCTGTATATGCAGTAAATATCTCATTTTTCAACATAGATATCAGCGGCTTATAGCCCGGTTGCGGGTTGTATAACTTTTTCTTTTTTAAATTTAAAAATAGAGTGGATGCGGCTTATATACAGGTGCACTCTATAGTCCGGAAAATACAGTACTTCTGGTTTTTTGTAGTTACAGTGGTCCAAACTTATTCCTCACTTTCCTTTTTTTCATTTATTTATTTATTTATTTATTTAAATTTTGAAATGAAGCAAGCGAAAACAAATGAAGGCAAAAGCAAAACAAAAGCCCTCCTACACCCCAGCCCTCTCTCCACGCTCATTCCTCCCTTTTCTAATGCATTTTCAGCACCTTGATTATTCACAGAGATGAGTTTATAAGCAATTTTCTAAATCTTCTGAGGCCACAGCAGGATCCTAAGAATCTGTAATAGCAACATAATAAACTACGCAGTCCTAATAACAGTTACCACACAATTATAGCATACTATCCATGCCATCAATTTCAAAGTTTTAATATCCGGATGTCCATTTGGCTGGACTGTGTCAAGGACATGTCCCAGCTTTGATTTGCAAATGATCCTTGTGATAAATCCCCTGATCTAAAGCCATCAGCAACAAAAGGGCACCACAAAAGGTAAATTAACCTTGTAAGGCAATCTGGACCTGCATGTTTATAGTATAGAGCCGCTCATCAAATTAGGTTTTATTTCCACTATTACGGCTAAGTACGCGGGCTGTAATAAATTGTGTGTCACTGTGAAATAATTATCTCCGTGTGCATGTTTCACTGCAGTAAAAAAGCCAGAGCAGTTTATCAATAAAGCAGCAAGATGTTTATGTAATCCTTTATACCTAAGCTAATTGAGCTAATGCATGTGAATCCCCTGTTGCCATGCACGCAGTTGGATAGTGTAGCTAGCGTTGGGTTAATATGCATGGCTCATCTGATCACAGCTTATGTACAGTGTTAGTCAATGCATTACTCAGACCTTCCCAGTGGACATTCACACAGGCAGTGCACTGTTTAATATTTATGGTGCTGCATTACTTATCATTATAAATATTTATTGTGATTTACTCTTTTGTCTGGGTCCTTTTTCTGTCTTCACACCCAGGAGAAGCAGCTCGTATCGCGGCCATCGCTCTGGTTGACTCTCATGGGCCCCACTGAATTTGCCGTCTGTTTATTTCTTATTTATTTTATGTCCTTGGGTATTGTTTTTTGCACTTTCTCTGTTTTACCGTTAGATTGCTAATGGTTTTCGACTGTTCTCATGGATTTACTCCTTATTTCAGTTTGTGCCTCAGTGCCCACACTTACCGGACACTGTGGATCTCTTTGGATTAGTGTGCGTTGGAATAAAGGTCTGCTAAAATAGGATTAGGACCAGTGTATTATTTAAACTATCTTGGTGTTCTGCCTTGATTTCAGGGTGTTTACACTTGCACACATACTACCTAAAAATTGGGTTTAAACTTAGACCTAAACCAGGACTAGATCAGAATTAAACCAGGACTCAAAACAAGACCACAAGACATTCCAGTCACAAGTAAAATGTCAAATAATGTTTAAATAAACAAACAAACACACATCTTGTTGAATCGAAAGAAGATGGTGAACAATACAAAACTAACATCTTCTGTATAACAATCATAGCTACAACTGACTGATTTACTTGTGCTAGTCCCAATCTCTTTAAAATGCACCATATGTATTTAAAAATCCTATTACATATTCCACATAAAAAGATCAGTGCATGTAATGAATAACATTTGGATGGGTCTTTGTTTTAGGAAATAAAATAGTAGCATTTAATCATAATCAAGAAAAAAGTCTGGTCTCACAGATGGTATGTACTCAATCCAATTGTAACAACGCACGTTGTAAAATGTGTATTTTGGTGAGAACTCTACCCATACCCTCCCTCAAATAAACCTCTAGCACAATGTTTATCAACATCGTCTTTCTCGGGTACTCTCTATGTTTTGTCTCTCACTTCTTTTTGTATGTTTCTTAAGGACATCCCAGTCAGATTGGGTGAGCCAGATGCATTGTTTTGAGTGTTTTAGCATAAGTGCTAGTTTTGAACACCTTGCTATCCAAAAACATTCTTAAGGATGAAGAAAATACTACAATTTTTTAAAAATACAATTCACCTCTTTTTAAAGTCTGAAACCATTCTACCTCTGCTATAAGTATTCACACCACTGATTGAGAAACACATCTTTAGCATACAAATCTCCAGTCTAGACAGTGGACACATATCTTTCTTTTAGTGTGCCATTCTGTTGAACAGCAGCCTTCGGGATTGTGCTGTGGGCTGCTCAGTTCGGCAAAGGGCCAACAGCACACAGACTTATGGGGAATTAGACCGCCCCACAATCTCCATTTCATGAGCACCCAGTCCATAAACACTATTGATTTTCACACTGTGCGTTTGCCCCTTATATCCACTGAACTGTGTGTGGTCGGCCGCAGCCAATGCCAGTAATGAATAATAATGCAAAAAGAGGGTCAAAGCCATTTCCCCTCAATCAGGTTAAAGAACTGGTCTCCTCTCAGGACAGATAGTGAGAGCTGAAGTACAGTTTACAGAGAAAAGGCAAGAACAATTCTCCTGAATCAAAGAGGATGTTTTGTATTAGCACAGTATGGATGATGTCTATTGAACCATATTGATATTTAGGGCAAGATTTTACATCAAATCAAATCAAACTCCAATTAAAGCCCAAAAATCTATCTACTCAATCTGCTCAAACTACTGTCTATCTTTACGTGTCCTTATATCCCCCCCCTAAAATTTAGACAGACTATGAAATCTGATTTTCCTTTGGGTATAGCTTACGACTTATAGAAAGAGTAGCTGAGATAGTGAAAGCCAAAACTACAGAGCCTCAGCTTTACAGAGAGTCCAGCCATTTGTCTGTATTCTAAAGGGTTCAGAAACAGATTCAGTTTGAACTGTGGGTCATTTTAGTCAAGAATTGTAGGAAAAACACCCTTCATCACATGGGGTAAGTTTAGAAGTCCTGAAGTGCGCTATTTTTGCAATGGCAAGTCCATTGCATAAACCAAATTAATGCAAACGGTGAATTAAAAAAATTACATTTACTATCACTTTTCCTCACCGGGCACTGAAACACCTGACATCAAAGAAACCTCCACTCATTCACACACACATTCAATCACCAGTATCTGCAGTGTAAAAAGACACAGATCAGTGGTGCTGCCCAATGTGTTTCAATATTCTCCTAAACCAGCACAGCAACTAAAAACTGGACATTTAAAACAGCCACATATCTAGACAACATGATCTCTTAAGGCTCAAATGTTTATACCAATCCACAATACATCACCTGTCAGACTAATCATTCAGATGCATTGTGCCCTAAAGTACACTTTCTTTTGCACTATTTTAAACTACAACCATGTGTCTGTGTACTCACCAGTATCCGGACAAGTGAGGTTCCCACAGGCGTGTTTTCGGGGAGGCTGATGTTGTACAGAGGGCTGCTGAAGATGGGCCTGTTGTCATTCTCATTGATCAGATCGATGAAAACTCGAGCAAAACCCACGTGGTCTGACAAAGACTCATTGGCAAACAGCTGTGAAAGGGTTAAAATAATAAAAACATATGAATACAACTCTATTATTACAAAGAAAAGACATTGGCTCCTTCCTTCAGACACAAATATGAGGCAGTCCCGCCAAAAACCTGAACAGAACTGAAGGAGCCACTTGGTTGAGCGCTAAAATGTCCAAATCTTGACAGAATCAAATTTTCTTTTACTATTACCGCATTTACTTTAAAATGGCAACAATCCTAAATATCTACACCTGATATGTTGCTTATGTTTAACTGTTGTTTTATGAAATATGTCATTTTGTATGTTAATCCATTATAAAGTGGGTTTTAACTTTTGAACATAGTAAATAACGGTAATTCATATCTTGGATGTAGTTTTTAATGATGCACTATGTAACTTTTCTGGTGCTGAGTCCGCCACCTTCTTGTCTCCCTGGAGATGTTATTGCTTTGCCTGAATGTTCCACAGTATCGCACTTAAATTATATATTTTCATAGAGATAAGCAGGTGATGTCAAAGGGCCAAGTTAGATCTTTGAGTCATGAAAACCTTGATAACTGAATAAATAATAGATATGTTTAATTCTATCTATCTATGACGTTTTCAAGCGAAGCACGAACCTCCAAAGAGAAAAGCACTTGAAAAATTATGGAGTGCTCCTTTAAATACATTATGAAGACTAATCCCTATTACACAGCCTCCTCTAAATAAAGTAAAGCAGAGGTAAAGTGAGGAGACAAAACACCAGTTTCCCTGTTCAAACACATCTGGGGCTGGAGCAAGTGATATCGCCTCAGTCCAGTTTAACCGTCTGTGCAAACAAATAAAACAAGCTACAAGAACTAAACATAATGAGCTACTTTAAGTTTAGGACAGTCTGGGCCACAAATCAGTACTGGCCAGAGGTTACTGAATGTAGCATAGGTCTGTGTTAGCTGTAATGGGCTGAAGCTATAGGAGAGTGAATATACAAAAGCACTACAACAAGCTCTGTGTATTTTAGATTGGGTTAGACACCACCTGCAGTTCAACTCATGATGACCCTGCTTTAATATAAGGTTAATAGTGATGAATTGATGTTGTGTTTTTCAAAAGAGATAATAATGGGATCAGAAATGTCAAAGTCATATGCATTTTGATAAGCATGGCTATTTAGAATAATATGATTTGTTGAGGATAGTCACTGTAGTTGTTTCGCTATTTGAGGTAGACAAATTATAATTTTACTCTTTATTTACTATTAAAGCTACCATCTGCAAGTTTATTTGATTTTTTCAGTAGATGTATATAGTGCTCCAGTGTGCTCCACTGTGGGGTTTTTTTTTAACTCAATACACTTTCACCAGGATCATTTGGATCATTTCAGCCCACCTCTATTAAAGTAAATGTAAAAGGAAGCTGTCAACTTGAGAACTATTGCCTCATGACATCACAAGCTGAATCAGAGTATTTTGAGGTTTGGAAATGTGGACAGCCTAATAGTATTACTCAAATATGTGTGAATGAACCAAAAGTCAACTCCAGGCATGTTTGTGACTTTGGAAAAGCATTATAACGTCATTTTTTCTAATATAGAGCCTTTAAAAACACAATAAAAGCCTACAGCTATGTGCCCTGTGCTCACCATAGACAGACGTGCGTGGTAAACGTTAGACTCACAGAAAAGCTGAAGCTGCGGATGGTCTCGTAGTCGAGCGGTTTGGCCACCCTCACACGGATGTCTGCGCGGCCCTGCACAGCTGTAGGCGAGATGGTGAAGTACTCTGAATTGTTCCCTGTCAGAAACACCTGGAACATGCTGTTCACCCCCTGCACAAAGAGATAAGACACACATTGCTTTAGGAAAAAGGAGAGCTGATAAGAGGCTCTTTGTACAATTATAGTGTCAGATTTAGAGAAGATGCACAAACCAAGTTTTGCAAATTTAATGAGACTTTAAGTTTGTTCTGTTTTAGTGAGTGATTTTGTTTGTCTTCTTCTATAGGTTTCAGGATAATGAAGATTAAGACTGCTATTATAGCAACTGACAATATAAAACTAAATATAAAAAATAAAGTGATGTTGCCAAAATATTGTCTATAACAGGAAGCTGAAACCCATGAATACAGTAGCTACATCGTCCAAGTAGGTTATAGTTTTGCTGAGGTTGGTTTATTCAACATTATAGGTACATGTATAATTTTATCACTACAATTTTATATATGTTTTTTATAGATCTATATCACAGTAGAATATCTTACTATTGCAATATAGGACTTCAAAATTTGCAAAACTAAATGAGCATTGTATAGCCTTGTGTTTATCTTGTATTTCAATACACAAATAATGAGGTGTCCAACTGTTATTTTTAGCCAGCCACATCTGCAGCATGTTTTTCATAAATCTTTATCACACTGGGATATTTAACCATTCCAATATAGGGCTTCCAAAATGCAAAAGTGGTAAAAAAAAAAATATATAATTTAATTTAGATCTGGTATTGTCTGAGCCTAGTGTAAAACTTCCAATATATTGTGTTTTACCTATAACACCATTTGAGTTTTTCTTTATTTTAATGTAGGAAACCTGCAATAACTAAGTCATTTATGTATTATACCCGTGTTAAAATATGTATAATGTTTAAGTCAGGAGATTACATTCTTGTTGGCTCACAGTGTTAGATTTGAGGCTGGTGAAGCAGTTTGATGCTTCATGAACTGCACTGTGGCCCATTCAGCCCTTATCAGTGTGTAAATGCGTTTTTCATATCGAGGTATCTTGCTGCACCACTTCCTCTGCCTGCTCCTTGTACAGAGTATGCACCTTAATAAAGCTGTGTAAAAAACTCTTATCGCGTCATCACTGTATTGTACTGTGATCTATGACCTTTACTGTATATGTACCCACAGAGAGCATAATACACTCCCCGTGCATTTTAACCATTATAAAGATAAAACCTGTGCAACAGTGTAACACGTGCATTATGGCTCAGTTTTCCTGGTGGTCCTTAAAAATGCAATGTAACTTTTCTGCTGGGTTCAGCTACCTGCTTGTTTCCATGGAGATCTTACATTAAGTCAAATAAAGGTGTTTGTAGCTCTCAAAAACACCTTCAAAACTAAATTATTAATGTTAAGTAGTGGTCCCGCCGCCAAATGTTTGTTGACCGTTTAACTGTGGCTTTGCTTATTTCATATTGTCTAAATTAAACTAAAACTCAACTAAAATTAATCATTTATTCATCCAGTTTTGCAACACAGACTTGTATTACCTAACACAGTCAATATAAAGGTACAATATAATACATATTGTACCTTTTTCCATTAAGATCATGAATCCCAAATATCTTTTATCTTCGGTGTCTTTTAAATACAGTTTCTTACAAATATAATGAGACTTATCAAAAGTCCAACAGTTGTTTTTAACCAAATCAGGAAGCCCCAGACTTATCCTATACATATACAATTAAACTGTACAACTGAATTTATTACAAAATAATCAGTTTCTCCTCATTTATAGTCATCAAACGATATACTGGAGTGTACTGGACTTGTCTGATTAGCCATAAGCCACTGAAGACAGAGGAACATGTGCTTTGTTTTCAGTTTTGGAGACGAGAAATGATTTGATCTTCAGTGACAGCCGTGACTATCTCCTCTATACAGATGTGAGCTGTCTGGAATTTATTTACTTTAGAGTGTAAAAAACATGCCACATTTGTCATCAGGACATTTGGGTGGGTCTGGACATCTGGAAAGCTTTCTGTCACTAATACCAACTATTGCTGATCAAATCCTACGCAATTTTGTAAGGAAAAAGTGGGTTCTAGGTGTCTACATTTAAGTAACTTTTTTTTTTTTTAATGAAGGTATGAAGTAAGGTTTAGCTAAACACTGTAAATAAAATTATACATGTTGATGGTTACACGGTGGAGCTGTAAATGTTTAAAAATGTATACAGCTTATTAGGTCTAAAAATTGATTTTTTTTTAATGATGTTGCACACATAGTATATCAATATCAACATGTTGTTTTGAGGATGCATAATTCAAATATAGAGTTTATAACAAATACATGTATTGAACGACCACCCACTTGTATTTCAAAGTAGTTGATAGGTTTGGGCATTGATTAAAAGTGTCTTTTAGAAGAGCATTACAGTGTCAGTAAACCATTATCTCAACTTAAGCCCAGAAACCCTCCTCAGCTGAAATCTCCGTCTTAAGGCTGGACTCTCACATGTGCTGGGGACAGGAGCAGAAGACGGACGCGCCGGTCGATTGGCATTATGCTGCCGGCCCAAATAGCCCCTTGTTTTTGTTTTCATCTGTGGGAGAACCATTGCGGCTGATGACTCCTATTTAAAAGACCATCCAATATGCAGGGATGTCACCTCAAACTGCCCATAAACGTAATTGCCCGTCCATTTGCCACTGCCTTTAGAAGCCCCCAATAAAAGCAGCCTGTCAGGCGCAGCTGCCACAAAAGTTTAGTGACAAGTTCCTCCAGCGAAAAGTTTTATAGATGCCCGCGGTGCCCAAGCAAATATGGGAGAAGTGACAAGAGAGAGAGAGGTAACAACCACTTGTGTCATATTGTAAAAAATGAAACGTCTGCCTATAATCCCTTACACTTGGAGAGGCGAGATTACGGCACGGGTGAGGCAGAGTGTGAATGATTGTGTATATCAGTTCTGACATGCAGGTTTAAGGGATCAAAACAAGCAATACAACTGGGGCTAAACAAAAGGGGGCTCATATTTTATTTCTCAAAACAAATGTATTCCTCCGGCGACAGATAAAGTCATATTAGAAGGGTGGGAAATGAAACAGGCATTTGCTCAAGCTTAAAATGTAACTTCTAATTTTAGCAGTGTTTGGTTAAAAATGCATCTAGATCTGCAACTACAACACTACTGCTGCTTTGACTATACTTCTACTACTTCTTTCTACAACTACAACTTTTTTCCATCTCAGATAGTATCCAAAAATGTTATGCTATACTGTTGACTCAAGCAGTTATTTGGAGTCCTGAAATAAATCCATAAATACTCCTCCTCCTCCTCCTCCTCGTCCTCCTCCTACTACTACTACATCCTAACCCATAGTATAAATGTGAGAAACTCCAGCAGTTTGTTATTTGCAATCACAAATATTGCTAGGGACTCATTTTACAACAGTTCCTACTTACTACAACTACTGTTACACTACCCATAGTGAGAGCAACTAATACAACTACATTAAGTTACAGAAAAATCAACATTGAGGAATTAGTGGATATAAGATAGTTGCATTATTTGAGTGCTATGGGTGAAAGTTGGACGTTTTTTGCCATTTCCCAAAGGATATGAGACAGCAGGTTTAGTTTAGTTTAGTTTATTAAGATCCCCATTAGCTACTGAAATATCACTATCTATTCTTCCTGGGTTCTCCTCAAATTCTTTACATATATTTTTATATAATACATAAATCACACACACACAACCACAAGACATGAAAGCTCAATGTGTAGTAAAAAAGTAGTAACCAAAATTAATAAATAAACCTATAACAATTCAAACAAATAATATCAATAACAATAACACCTACATAAACAGTAACTAATCATTGTGTGAAAAGAAACCGTTTTAACTTTTTTTGAAACAACTTTTTGTTATTTTAAAACAAAAATACTGGTAATGCTTCCATGCAACCAGGGCTCAATAACCCACTGTACGCTGCATTTGATTGGTTCTGCACACAGGAAGAACACCACTTACATTTTGGCTTTGATGGGTTTTATATTTGTGGGTGTCTGAAAAAAAGTGAATTTGTTATAAATTATTTCTGGGTTTTGGTTAAAGTTATGTTTCTAATAAATGTTAATAAATGGTATTTGAGTCTGCATTTTACAGTCAACCAGGTGAGGTGTCTTACTTGATAGAAACCAACATACACATTCTCACCCTCCCCAAATGAAAACATCAGCCCTCCACTGTCCTTAGTGCTCCTGTTATCTGCCCAACCCTCTCTCTTACCCCCCTCATACCAACTATTTCTCTCGCTCTTACCTCCTCCTTCTCTCATTCTCTCTCCATCTTTCTTCCTTTCTTACTGCCTCTCTCCATGTTTCTCTCACCCACGTCTCTCTCTTACCCTGTCTTTCTCCCTCTTCCTCTCTGCGCTGCTGTCTACTTTGGACTTTCTGCTCCACCAATTACTCAGACGGGTACTTTTGCTCTGTAGACGAATCCTTCCCATTTTCTTGTGGGGGGACTGTGCTCTCCATCGCTGCATGTGCTACCTTTTCTCTCAGCACTTGACTCACGGTTATCTGTCAAATTCACCCGGGCCGCCGCTGTGCCTGAATCAATCCGACTTGACTAGCTTTCGGCTTATCTGCACGCCGGGTGATTGATTTTCCTCGTTAGGTATAATTTGATGCTCTATCCCATCTCTTCCAGAGCAAATTAAATTGTAGTTGAGTCCATGTGTGAGTGTGCTATGTGTGGGAGAGGCTGCGTGACAGTGACAAACTCAAGTGTGTGTTAGCTTTGCAGCGTAGTGTCTCAATGGGAGGTAGACACGGGTAATGGGAAGTAGTGGGCATGTTAACGCGCTAGAACAGGTAGGGCACGCCGGTTAATACATGCTAAAGTGGGGGGTTAACACAGGGATTACGGCCTTTGCAGAGATTGTCATGAAGTTGTATGCACTTATTAAAACACATTTTGAAGTGCGGTACATTTCTGAAGAAAATATAGATGATAAACCACAATGAAATGAATTTATGACACAGACGCAATTACACTAAAGTAGAATTATCTCCCAAAAAGTATTGTAAAAGTATGTAACATGAACTGTAATAGATATAAAGCAGAATGAAACACTTCAGTAGTTAGTCTGTATCTGCTCAAATCTAGTTCCTGACCAGTATTAAGAAAAAGTCCCCACGATAAATATTGACACAGAAGAATTATTGTTCTTTCTAATATGTATTGAACGATAAGTCGATATAATAATTATTGGGACAAGCCTACCAAGTTGTATGCACATATTAAGTTTTATATATGATCTTCTGGTGTTGATTATGTAATAATTAAAAGTTAGTTTGTATTCGGAGACATTGGGAATACATTGATTTTAATCCTCCTTAATCCCTATAGTTTGAATATTCCATTGAAGTGATGCTTTTTTATGTAAATAATCTAGTTTCGGCATTTGGTATTTGTTACACAGAAACCTTTTTACAATATATTTAATTGTTTATGAATTTATCTATTTAATATATTTCTAAAAATCAATTTAGTCATTATTTTCAATCTGCTTTATGTCTTGAGGGAGCAGTTTCCTTTTTGTCTGCTTGACCTGGCTTACAAGGACAGAAATGGTTTTGTGTGACAGCACAAATAGAGACATATTGTCAATACAGAACCTTGTGTCCACGGTTCTTTTATATTATCAGTGAATAGTAAAGCATTGTTGTTGAATAGTCTATTATTTTCAAAATCATACAACTAAATGTTTAATAACAATAATAATAATAATAATAATAATAATAATAATAATAATAATAATAATAATAATAACAATAATAATAATAATAATAATAATAATAATAATAATAATAATAATAAATTTTATTTGTTAGGCGCCTTTCAAGGTTCTCAAGGTCACCGTACATCAAGGAACATTAAAATGGTACAATACAAATAAAACAGTGTAAAAATTAAAAAATACATTTAAAAATCAAATGAAAAGACAGTGCAGTTATGGTCAGAGTGGTCAGAGTGAGAGAGAGTTTAAATGTCAAACAGCAATGCAAAACAAATTCTAAACAGGGTAGTCTACTTAAATAATGCAGTAAAATAGCAAATAAATTACTTCTTTCACTTCCAACAGCATAAATCTTTCCATACTACAAGAAAATAAACAAAAATCACTAGAAATGCAAAGAAAATGTACACACAATAAATATCAGTCAGTGTTTTAGATCTGCAATTATAACAGGAGTTACTTATTCAACACTAAAGCTCAAATCTTGCTACAAAATTATTTTTAAAATGTCTTAAATTTTTTTTTCTTTCACTGAAGAATAAGTTGATAAAGTATAGCCTATACTATATTAACATTGTGACAGTCCTAGTTACTAATTATGCAGTTGTTCTTTCAAGCTCTATTTTCACCAGTATGTCTTTCCTATGCATGAGTAAGATTTCAAGTTTTTTAATAGTGAAACAAGCATTATTTTTTGTCCCAACTAGAATTTCCTTCATACTGTAGTTTATGTAAACCTTTATGTTTCTGTCCCACCTTTGCCACCGCACTACTGTACAGTTATAACATGTCAAAACTCACCTCGTCTTTATCTTCTGCCTGGATGAAGAGGGGCAGAGCGAATCCAACCTGTGCCAGCTCTGTGATGGTGACCCTATACTCCGAGCTGTTGAACTTTGGGGCGTTGTCATTTTCGTCAATGAGCAGGACAGTGAAATTGGTCCGGACCGTAGCGTCTGACAACGTACGGTCGTCCTGCCGCTCCGTAGCCTATAGGGGGAGCCACACAGACAGATAAAGAACAAGGAATGCATTTGATTGCTTTGAAAAATGTCATTTCGCAGTGCGGCCAGTCACCAGGTATTTAGAGCTGTTCATTTATTGGATCAAAAGGTGGACGGACTCAAAGCAATCACAGAAATACGCTCAAATATGGGGCCAAGAAAAGGGCGAGAAGACCTCTTTTCCACACCTCTACACAATGAGATTTAGAAGAAATACACAATTACATAGACTTTTCAACTTCTGTCCATAGATTGAAGAAGTATCAGAAAATGGTTGAGAAGATAGGAATGGGTGTAGTCTTTATTGATAGAGGACTGTCACTTGCTATATAGAATAATAGGCTGAAATGACGCACTGAATTCTGGGTAATAATCGCGACGCTTTAGCTGCTCTTGTCCCGTCACTGCCGAATCATTTGACCTCCACCTTCACACGCGGCGCCGCTATCTAAGCCACTTGAAGTTGAGAAATTAGTTGTATTACTATGGCAAACCACAATCAATAGCGTAGCAGCACCTATAAGCACAAGCTGGAGAGAGACGAGACAAAACGCACAAGAAAATCTATATCTTATAAATACATTTTGGGTGCCATTTTTTTTGTTTTTCAGTACTTGCACTTATTCAACTTTTCTGCTTTGCAATTATCGATTTTAATTAATATGAGGTCAGAATATGTTATCATTTTGCTGTAAACACAATCCGACTTGGTAAACATGAGCCTTTTTATGTGCTACAATTAAAGCTCAAAGTCCAAATCGCTATCTTCAAGAAGTTGGCAGAGAAGAAGAAAGACAATGCAAAACAGTGAAACAGAAATAAAACTATATGGATTTCAAATAAAAATATATTGGAGAAAAAACTGCAGTATTGCATTTAGTAACTATTAATTTAGCAAACAGATGGCACTGGCGACAAATGAAGAGAAAAATAATCTGGTGTTTAATTCAAAATAAAAAATGCTAATGGGCAAAACATGAATGACTGAAGTTGAAAGAGCAGATCAAAACCTCATTAGATTAAAAATGAGATAGTATCATTAAATGCATGTCATTTTTCAGGTTTTCGTTAAAGTAAATAGAGTGCTGTAAAATATATATGTTTAATATGTTCCAATCATGTCTGAGTTTGCACAATGGAGCTCAATTATTCAGCCTAAATCCAATCTGGTTCCAGAAGTAATAGATATAGACAAAAATGTATTATTAACAGTTTAAATGACATGACAAAGCTAACCAGCAATAACTTATGTTCCTAATGTGGTTATTTTAAGTCCAAAAAAACTAATTTAAAACTTAAAATTCAATTAAATGTTTGTATAATATTAAATCATTTCAGAAACAGATATTAAAGAAAGTCATACATCTTTTTTGGAAAGTCTATGGCGAAAAAGAATGAGAAATTCAGTTTCGCAACCAAGCAGTGGGCAGTCCCATTAAACAATCATGGCTATAGTCTCAAATTGAAAACTTTTCTGGAATTATGTTACAAATAAAAACTAAAAATATATGATTTTGGGGACAAGAGTAGGCCTACATACTTCATACTTGACGCAGCATCAAAATCCACAATGTACCCCAGTGGCCTTACACTGAAAAACTGACTTTTTGATCACAAATCTTTCCACTTTGAGTAGCTCTTAGAAATCCATTTCACGCACCCTCTCACACCCTGCGGGGACCACCGGGTGTACAATAGTTTGGAGAAAAAAAACAGAACAGAAATACAGTGGCTGAGTGGACAGAGGTTTTGTGATGGGGATGAGAAACCAGGACTGACATGCTAAAGAGCAGTGGGACAGATACGGCCCAGCGGCTGATGCACTACCCAGAGCAGAGGAACAGTAAATCCTCCTTTTTATCTGTGGCCTCCTCCAGGACTCTGACAGATCTGATGGTCCCTACGCCATGACAGGGACTCACAAACACAGCAGCTCTCTCAAAATGGGCTTTAATAGTGAACCAGGTTTGTTCCACAGGTTTTCAATGTGTCATGTACCTCTGCTGTAAAAAATGCCTCAACTGTCGAGCAGAGTGGTGCTGAGAGGAAAGAGACGCCTTATCCTGGTATAAAATAATGCTTAAAGGCACTATGTAACTTTTCTGGTGAAGGCTCTGTCACCTATAGTTGTATCCATGGAGATGTAATGATTTTGCCTTGTCCCACGGCATTAAACTTCTACATGGAGACAAGCAGCTGATGCCACCAGCTGTATCCATGGAGACAGAAGTGTTTTACCTATACTGTCCCGCAGTACAGCATTAAAGTTCTCAAACTCCATAAAGACAAACAGGTGACACTGACAGGCCAAGTCAGATCTGTGTGAAGGCGACCCCCATCTCACAGAATGTTTTCAAGGTGTTTTTTAGAGATAAAAACCTGTAGTTGATATAAATGGTGTGTAGGTTTAATGCTATAGTGTGGAACATTCCAAGTAAAGCCATCATAGCTCGTGATTATTCTGGTCACAATATAAGTAAATAAAATAGACTAAGACAATTTTAGATGCAAAAAATATGTTTTGTTTTGTGTTTTTTCAGAGTAATCTATACTCCAAAAAATGAGTATTAAGTAACCGTTTATGTCATATTAACTTTACTCTGTTATCCATAAATTTCATAAAGTTACACTATATTTGCTTGATGAAGGTAGATTTCAAAAACATGCAGTAAAAAGTACAACTTGCAGTAGTATGGGCCAATTCACATGGAAGCCTGAGGGCCAAAACAATTGGCCTGAGGGACACATTCGGTCCCCGGGCCATAGTTTGGACATGCCTGTACTAGACTGATACTGATCTATTGTTCATTCTGAATGAAATAAGTAAATTAATGAAGTTAGTTTCATCTCACAACACACGCTGCACTAAAATCTGATATCGTGACATCCTTATTGGATTGTATTGCCAAGCCCATACTTAGTTTCTATAGCATTTTCTATATCTCTGTCTTCTTTTGTGAGTACTGCAGTAGACAGCAGCCTTTCCTCACCTCCACAGTGAGAGTGAATCCAGCCGAATACAGCGGGTTTTCTCTGTCCAGCTGTCCATTCACTGTCAGGTCTCCACTGAGGAAGTCCAGGGCAAAAACATGGTTGGTGTTCCCTGCATAGAGAGAGAGACAGAGACAAGAAACAAATGTCAAAGGGACACGCAAAAATGGCATTGTGGATAATTCAACATATGCGCCAGGGGAAGCGAAGTGAGAAACGCTGGTATGAGAGAAATATGGTGTCGGGATTTCATGTAATATTGATACAGTTTTCGCTGCTCACCTGCCTAGCGCTCACCCACCACCTCCGACCCCTTCGCGGCCCGTTGTTTTATCTGCCACAGCCGGAGACCTCCTTCCGGGGAGTGACTTTCTGCCAGCTCACACTATTGTCCTCACTGTTTTTGCTGAATATGCAGGGTTAGTGTTGGTTCAAACAAATAAAGTACTGTTGCTAAACTTTATCTTTTTAAATCTGACTATTTGGAAACTTTTTTTCTAGACACATTTAACAAAACACACCATGAATAGGCCTGGATGTTTTGGGATTTTTTTTTATTTTTTACAATGTGAGGTAAAATGTGAGTAAAATATTATATTAATCAATCAATAGTACGAATTAAACACTAAAACTTAAATAATGGTAGAACAGGGAGGACATCCGATGTAAAAAACTTGATGCATGTGATTTAATGTGTCAATCACAGAGATGAAAATTTCAAGGATGTTGATATTTTCAATCACCCGTTAATGGGTTAGTGGGACACAGCTAGAATGTAAAGTGGAGGACATCCTGGATAATGGTCTATTAATTGCATGGCTAACGGTGACAGGCCAGACCGATCAATTCCACATCTATTCAGAGAGGCCTGCGGGATACATGACTATGGTTGGTTGGGATCTGAACGTTGGGGAATGTTGATTTCATAATGATCAAATATTGCGTAATGTGTTAATCAGATCGTGGGCAAGGATTTTAAATTAAGACTCTAATGGCCCAAAAAAAGGGTTCCAGTTTTGTTTAGATGGTGGTTTTTAAGAGATTAAAGGCCATTACACACTAGAGGATTTTTTGCTCTTAAACGATTTTTAAACGTGCGACAAAATGTGCACACTACAGACACAAGGAGAATCTTATGAGACAAAAAATTTCTGATAACAAAGACTGCAGCAGGATATGTCTGCAGACCACAGGATATAAAGTTGTGAGCGCAATCGCGTCAGCTGTTTCCTGTCTACAGTAAAACCATTTGCTCTGAGACTCTTAAGTCTTCAAAAGATCAGAGCTCTGCACTTCTAGTTTAGATACAAGTCAAAACTGTGTTATTATTATTTGTGCAATGTGGTGCAATACTTTAGATACATGATTTTTAAAAGGATAAAAGATTGGAGATAAAGTCAACAGGAAGTAGAGTCACTATTGCTAATCTGCGGCTTTACGGTCTGTGGACATAAACAAACACATGTGAGGAACAAGTTTCGCCTTTTTACTTTCAATGAACGCTTCAAAATGGATTAACAGTGCAGTTTTATTGTGGGCTGCATGTCATTATTTGCAGAGGACAATTTCTATGGATAACGCTGCACTTTAAATGTACCACTTTATGGGAGGTGAGTAATAAAGTCTTTATTTTCGCTATATCCCGAGTTTGTATCTCTGTTTCACTCCTCTGCCCCTGACGCTCTGGTTTATTGGCTCTTACTGTAGCGTTGCTGATGTTTGGCGGTTACAATCGGACAGTGACACCACAAACATGAGGAGCAGCGGCTTCACACACAAAGACAAAAAGCCAGGTCACACCTTCCCGAACTCGGGGAGAAGAAATTGCAGCCAAAATTGGGCAAATTCTCCTGTAGTTTGTGGCAGCCTTAGAACTGATTGCAAATTTGAATGCTAGTTTAGAAGTTAACTATAAAATAGAATATTCTTAACATCACTGAATGCGCCACATATAATAAATAGGTGGTGGTGGTTAGGTTGAGTCATCTTAAAGTACATATTACAGGTTTTCATTTTAATTATTACTTGTCTTGTAATTGTGGATTGTGATATACTCAAATGGGATTTGGGGCAAAAAAGTTGAAAAATACAAAAATACAGGAAGCAATAAAAACAGATTACCTCTACCTATGTCGTAAACCCATCCAAAATACATGGACAATTTATACCTAAAAAGTGACGAAATAACTAGTCAAGAATTTTAGTTGTGTTAGTTATGTATTTTTTTGTGTGTGAAATGAATAGTCCAACCACAGGGACTTACAGTTACAGAATGATACTCGCCCGTAATATGATTTCCGGACTGACTTTCACAATACACATATTAATATTATACAGTAAAATATGCCTAGTACACTTGACTTGACTGGTATATTAAATTAAAACCTGAATGTGAATATTAGTGTCTTTATCATAAATAGCTTTTTAATAACACCTAGGCTGGCTCACTATACTCTTTACATGCACTGGTGAATCCCATTAACTTTACTACAGTCAGTGATCTCATTCAAAGACGTGCATTTCAAATTATAGCACAGCACCGTGCTCATTAGCAGGTTCAAAAGCTGTGTGTTCTATATTCACTTCAATTACACAGGTTAAAATACTAGACCAAGAGACACTTAAGTCTTCCGTTCATAACATTTAATCCTACTATTGTGTTTGAATATCCCCCCTCTGGTAATACATTACGGTATTCCCTGTTTTAGATTCTTCTTTGGAGCTGCTGGCTGCTAAATGAAGCTTGCATAAAAGACAACAATAAATTACAGTGTGGAGAAAAGGAGGAGGTCACCGTTTAAATATATTGTGTTTATCTAAAGAAAGAGCAAGATTATTAGAGAGTTTATTCAAATCTACAAGACCAGTGGGAGAAAGCCTGACGGAAAACCTTTATTCAACATGTGCAATTCCTTAAGATAGCTTAGTAGTAGATGTTTTTGGAATGTGCACTCCAAGTAAAATATGACAACCTTTCTTTCATTAGCAGAAATAATACTGCTTAATTACCTGCTACCATATTGCACCATTATTGGCACAGGACTTATGTGTAATTGTGTAAAAAATATAATAGACGATCACATTACAAAAATAAAAAAATCACAATATTTACCGTGAATGTGCTTGGAGGTCAGTAGAGTGACAATACATTATTTAAAAATGTTTAAAATAAATTTGGCCTTATGTAAACAGTACTATAACATTCCCTGCATTTACAGCGTAGTGTTCAGGGGAATGATGAGCCTTGTTTTCTGAGACCTGCCCAGGCCCTGCACAATCTCCAAATGGAACAGTTCATACCAGTGACATTATCACAACCATTTACTCTGCTCTTGGTAAGCAAAACTGCTACACGACTGTATGAGGCCACTACCAGCCAAAATCAGCACAAAACATTTACTCCCAGTCCTCCTCTCTCTCCTCTCTCCCAGAGAGGAGACAAACCTATGACATAATAGTTTAACTCGGCCTCAGTCACTTCCTCATGTTTAGACTTGCTCAGAGCAGGGGGCGGGGCCCGTCTCCTCCTGCACACTACACTCACTTCTGCAAAAGTGAAACTAACACAGTCACTCAGACAGAGCGGAGACATGGCGCAGAGAGCTTTAAACCAGGAAACCATAACTTGTTCCGTCTGTTTGGATCTGCTGAAGGATCCAGTGACTCTCCCCTGTGGACACAGCTACTGCAGGGACTGTATCCAAACCCACTGGGACCAAAAACAAAGGTACATCTGTCCTCAATGCAGAGAGAGCTTTGTCCCCAGGCCTGTCCTGGTCAAGAGCACAGTGTTAGCCAATATAGTGGAGGAGTTCAAGAATACAGGGCTCACAGCGCCTCCTGCAGACCACTGCTATGCTGGACCTGGAGATGTGAGTTGTGATTTGTGCACTGGGAGGAAGCTGAAGGCTGTCAGCTCCTGTCTGCAGTGTCTGGTCTCTTACTGCGAGACTCACCTCCTGCCTCATCGTGATGTGGCAGTGCTACAGAAACACCAGCTGGTGGCGCCCTCTGACAAACTCCAGGAAAACCTCTGCTCTGAACACAACGAGATGAAGAAGTTGTTCTGCCGCACAGATCAGCAGATCATCTGTTACCTCTGCTCTGTGGACCAACACAAGGGCCATGACACAGTGTCCTCTGCAGCAGAGAGGGCCCAGAGACAGGCACAGCTGCAGGACAACAAGTCCCTGCTGCTCCAGAGTCTCCAGCACAAAGAGACAGACCTGAAGAAGCTCCAACAGGACGCCCAGGACATCAGCCTCTCTGCCCAGAGAGCACTGCAGCAAACTGGGGACATGTTCACTCAGATGGTCCTTCTCCTGGAGGAAAGACGCTCTGAAGTGGAGCAGAAGATCCAGTCTGAACACAAGACCAAACTGAGTCAAGTCCAAGAGCTCCAAGACCAACTGCAGAGGGACATCTGTGATCTGAAGAGAACCATCTCTGAGCTGGACACACTGTCCCTCACTCCGGATCATAACCAGTTTATACTGCACTGTCCCCCACTATCCACACTCACAAAGGAGACAGACCCCAGGGTCCAGACCGGACTAAGGGGGAACTTTGAGGACATGACCAGAGCTGCGTCAGTGCTCAGAGACAAACTGCAACTCACTCTGAGAGAGTTTAAACTGACTGGACCTGAGCCGTGCACCAGAGAGGACTTCATGAGATACGCACAGGACATTACACTGGACCCAAACACAGTACACAACTATCTGTCTCTGTCTGATGGAAACAGAAGAGTCACATCTATAGAAGAAGAACAGGTGTATCCTGCTCACCCAGAGAGGTTTGTTTCTTGTTTTCAGGCCATGAGCAGAGAGACTCTGACAGGCCGTTGTTACTGGGAGGTGGAGTGGAGCGGGTACTGGGGGGTTCGTGTAGCAGTGTCCTACAGGGACATTAAGAGAAAAGGGACCAGAGAGGAATGTGGATTTGGGAACAATGATGCATCTTGGGCATTAGACTGCAATGAAAACAGATACTCATTTTGGTTCAATAATGTTGAGTCTCAGGTCTTGGGTCCACTTTCGTCCAGAATCGGGGTTTACCTGGACCACAGTGCAGGGGCTCTGTCCTTTTACAGTGTTAAGGGTCAGGGCGTGAGCCTCCTCCACAAAGTCCACACTAACTTCACTCAGCCTCTGTTCGCTGGAGTCTGGATTTTTTCTGTCAGAGGCACTGCCCATTT
The DNA here is from genome assembly GCA_030686955.1 of Odontamblyopus rebecca. Lineage (NCBI taxonomy): Eukaryota > Metazoa > Chordata > Actinopteri > Gobiiformes > Gobiidae > Odontamblyopus > Odontamblyopus rebecca. The sequence continues at coordinate 28,140,132 of CM060662.1, read as the reverse complement.
CATTAAACTCAAATAAAATGGCTGTTCTCCTAAATTTAGTATTGTAGGGGATTAATGAAAAAAAAACCTTTATGTCAAAGTAATAACAACATTAACCCAGTGACAAATTGCAGGTGTTTTAATATATTGTCTATTAGCTTACTATACTATTTGATACACAATGATGTTTAAATATACAAGTCTATTTTATCATGATTTTACTCTTATATTTAATAACTATTATACTAGAATTACCCATTTCATTCTAATTCCAGCACCAACCAGGTCAGATAGGAGAAAACATGCTGAATGCTGGATCTGTTATTGCTGTAAATATGGGGCCAAAACAGCAGCCGGTAGAGACAGGTTCATGGGAATACACAAACATCCAGTAGAGCAGGAGCATCATTTTATGACATTTTCTACATAACAATATCTGAAATCTGTTTACCATTAACCAGAGTATGTTTGTATATGCTTATCAATGTGTATTCTTACAAGTACAAGTGTGTACAAGTAAAAAATATTACAATAAAAAATCACTATCATTATGGAGTCACTTCAGTCTGTGTCTAACATTCAGATATAGATATAAGATTGGCCTATACAATGTAAATTTTGTAATTACGTTTTAGGTATATGTCTTTCTTTTGTATAGTTTAATGCTTATTTTTTTTAACATAATTTTGTTTTAATATCGCAAGTATGGCTGCAGCTAGCAGTTGAATTTTATTAGTACATTGAGATTTTCTAAATGGATACAAATAAAAGTTGAATATGTCAACTAAGACTCCTCGATAAAAATATTGAGAAAGTGTATTTGGATTTCCATTGTATTTGATATAAAAGGTCTTTTTGCTTGTGTTTTAAAATATGTAGAGACTAGATAACAATATCGTGATCAAAATATACAATTATTTCAGTGGTTGACCAGTCACAATTATTCAGATTAATCATTGTAGCACCTATAAGGTACATCCTGCTGCTCCTTGTGGGAATTAGTGGCTCCTTCATACAGTTTACAGAAATAGCTGGGGTCTAGACTCTGCAGAGAAACCGGTTCAGATGAAGTCTACAGTGGACAACCTCAGGGTCAACAGATTAACCTGCAGTGCGTGTACTCTCTCCTCGCTCACGGCTCTATTATGGACCGGACTGCGGCAGGAATGAAGAGGAGGGAAGCTGCGGTCCAGAGATCACAGGGGGGCATCAGGGGGAGCAGGGGGCCCACAGAGAGGCACCAGCCCGGGGTAATTAGCCTGGGCTGGGGCCAAGAGGTGGGAAGAACGAATAGCGCTGATCATAACTGACTAAAATATTCTAAAATATTCAGGGAAGTTAAGTTCAAAGCAGGAGATTGAATATGGCATTGTTCTTATATTGCTCTATATATGGTATGTGCTGAGAAAATTAGAGCCATCTTGTGCAAAATCGACCTTTCAGAGCTTTTAACAATGATATCATCACCTTCTTACTCATTTAGAGTGACTTGAGCATGTTTGAACAGTCAGAATTATTCCCATTTTCACCTCCACCGGTTTATGCCCACTGCTCTATACTTACTTCGCTCTGCAATTTTATTTCCTTAAATGATGATGCATTAAAAATTTAAAAAATGCTGGTTGCCTGTGTGATCTGCAGCTATAGGAGGGGGTGACAGCTGGGTAAACTTTTGTGGTGATAAAGCAATGTACAGTAAAGGGGCAGGCGGGACTCAGCTCCTAACACCTCTTTGGGCATTGGAATTTAAAATTTAATTAGTGGATTTGTTTCTTTTATTAAGTTGTTTTGAATCACTATTGCAATTTTAATTTATTACGACGCAATGATACAGCTAAAACCTTGAACAGTCTTCCTGAATATGCCTCTACTTTGACTCTGTTAAAATCCAGGCTCAAAACGGTTCTGTTTAGCCGTGCATATGACTGAAAGGTTTTTATTTTCATTCCGCACTCTTCTCTAATTTAATCTCTCTCTTTTTAATTTTAGGGTTATTATTTATGTTTTGATTTGTTTGTATTGTGATTTTAATGTATTTTTTATTCTGTAAAGCACTTTGAATTACTTTGTGTACGAATTGTGCATGGACATTTGAGGATTTAGTTATTCTTTCAAAAAAGACATTTGAAAAGTTTAGCCACGCAACACGTAGTATTAGAAGCAGGAGGTTCAATTAAACAAAGTGAAATGAGACGTATGAATAAACGAATGCCAGTACATTTTCTGTAATAGATCCTTATGTATCTAATATAGCGTTGCTCGAGGTTTGTTTATGTAATTAGTTTCTGTATTTACAAACCAATCATATCAGATTTACTCTCAGGCAAAATAAATAAATAATATATTAAATAAATGTGATTATTTCAAAGTTGATGGGTAAAAGTGATTCCTATATTTGAAGGAGTGGTTGTATAAAGACCTAAAGGCAATTTGTTTCATTCATTAAGTTAACAACAGAAAGTTTATTTATTTTACTTTATTAAATTGTTGGAGTGTGTGGGAGAAAGATTTGTGTTTCTACTCCACTGCAAAAAAAATATATTAGATTTACAAATTTGCCAACCAAAGATGTTAAAGTTGCACTCTGTAACTTTTAGAAGGTTTTATACCTGCTTGTCTCCATGGAGATGTGGTTGTGGCTTTGTCTGGAATGTTTTACAATATTACAAGGAAAAGATCTGTCTTGCATTTAATCAAGTACGGATGTTTTAATGCCCATAAATACCTTGAAAAACATGGATTCTTATGGGCAGTGATTGCCTCTCCACAGTCTGGACCTGTAACTTGGCTTAGTGGTGCTACCTTTTTCACTCTGTGGTGATTGTTAAGTGTAATGCCATACTGTGGAACATTCAGCAAGAACATATGAAAGTTACATATATACTGTACACCTTTATCAAGTTTGCATGTCCTGTGTTCTTTCAGCAAGTCTAATTTCACAAAGACGTCCTCCCTCTATGCATTGCCATGCTATATTATTGTAAACATGTACTGTATGATGGGGAAAAGTAAAAAAAAAAAAAAAGCTACATAAGAACTCATTGAATGGTTAATATCAGCAAATTGAGTGATTTATTTGAGATACGTATTTAGTATTTTGCCAGAGCACACCTCTGCAGTGTCACGGTGCAGCACTAATAGTCTCAATTGTCTCATTATGGCTGATATTGACGTGGTGGCAGTGGGCAGAGACGCCGCGGGGCTCAGACAGCACACTCCGGGCTTCCTGCTTCAGAAATGGTTTGTCAGCTTCAGTGCCTGACCAGAGCAGCTGCATGTAAACCACACAAATGGGGATTCTCCTGCTCCAAAAGACAGTGATATTTGTTACAACAGTTTTCTCAAAGTTAACATACTCACAAACTAAAACGCCAGAATTATATCATATTATAAATTAGCTCAGAAATATGCAAAAATATGCATTCTTAAGAGTAGGTGCTCCTCTCCAACCTATGACTTTTCCTGTTTGTCTCCATGAAGATGGATAAGAGGAATGGCATTCTCAAAGCCTTTGTTCACACCATATTCAGCTGTGTGAAGCTACTAATGTTGTCAGTCTGCCCTGGGGTAGAGTAATGGAATTTAGTCAGCAAATATGTGCCATCAGCCCCTCATACTAGGCAAGGCGGGGGAACTGTCTTGCCTAAGGACACAACAACAGAACTCAGTCCAAGTGGGAATCAGTCCTCCGACCTGTGGGTTAGTGGAATGAATACTCTAACCACCAAGCCACTGCTGCCCCACTAACCATATTATTTTGTGTACCAAGAGAAAAAAAACACATGTTAAGACTATTTTGAAAAATCACACACACACACACGCACACACACATGCACAAGTGAGGGGGTGGGGGAATACAACCCAAAAGCTCCAGAGGTCCAAAGGCTGGTGACACACAGCTCCATGGATCCACAGCCCTCCCCACACAGTCCTCCCTATCAGGCCTCTCCTGACAGGGCACAGTGAGTGGGCGTCCCGTGGAGAGGAATGTAATCATATTCTAATGTCCGATAAAGACTCCCCAGAGCTCGGCCCGGGCAGTGGCGAGATCCCAGAGGTCAGAGTAGTGTTCTCGACCAACAAATGAGTATAAAGACACCACGCAGCTTGTTTGTGGTGCTGCTCATGTGAAGGCATGTATAATTGCTCTGAGCAGAGACTGTCAGAGCGCTATGTGGCTAACTGAGGTTAATTCTGTGATGTGGGACTCCGGGGCATTATACACACACTGGCATTAGCGCCTGTACTGGACTGGAAAATGAGAAACCACAACATGTTTTTTCTAGTGAATGGACACAAGTGCATCTACCAACACTGCTTTGACTTATAGAGGGAGTCTAGAGGCTCCACGAGGTAATAGGAATATTAAAACAGTAATTTGATGGGACAGACAAACATAATAATTCAGGCTTCACGAAGAATGAAGTGAGGGCTCATTAGAAGGATAATCTCCTCAAATGCTCTCAGAGACTGGAGTAAGAGAGAAAGAGAATTGTGTGCTTATTATGCAGAGCGGCCCAAACATGGCGCATTTATCTGATGAAGCCAGTGGAGTGTGCGACAAGTGTCTGACAATGACTTTGTGCGCGCTGAGGACACCACCAGGACTTGTCTAAGTGTAATGGGCATGACTAAAGCGTGACAACTGTTTCTGTTAGTGACAACACCAGGGGGGCGCTGGAACACAGTAATGTGATATGGCGCTGCGCCAGGCTGCCGTCTGCAGGCGAAGATCTGTGGACTTTAGTAAATGTACATAAATGAGTGTCACTCTTAAGGCTCCCACCCACAGGCTCACGTTAATGATGAGCTTTAGTTGAATCCTCTCTCACATCTGTGCATTACACCTCTGTTAGACAGGCTCTGCACTCATGTGTTCTGTTTGGGACGCTCTGATAATGGCCCTGTGGGTGTCTTGCCATTGGCAGACAAGCCGCATTTCATGAATACTCAATGAATGAACCAGTTTTATCAAAAGTTTTCTTTCAAAAAGCTTCAAGGACAAAATTTAAGACAATTTTCTGAAAAATAAGGGAATCCCACTTTTGCTCTTAAAATCATGATGCTTCACCAGTCTAAATATCAAATACATTACAGCATCAACATGGCTATGTAAGACAAGGCATTTATGTCAAACTGAGTACTAAAGCTATGCATTATTTATCCCATTGTCTTCTAAGGTATATGCATATGTGCACTAAAGTATAATTTGAGAGAAAGGCAGCACATTGTAAGGCTCTGCACACTCGCACTTTGTAGGCGATGTTTGCTGTTACAGTATTTTGACCTGATTTGTTCACAGTTGTGCGACTAAACCAAAAGTGCTGTTCCTGCAAATTGTGGACCAAACAACAGCTGTTCGTGAGATGCAGGCAAAAAGGAAATCCATTCTGACATCTGGCAACATGCTGCTTCACAAATGAGTGGGACAATGTATAAAACCAAGACTGTTCATCAGCACAGGTAATTTAGTTAGAAGGAAAAATCAACATTACTTTAAAGTGCTGTGACAATGAAACCAAAACCCTTCAGTCATTCCAGTTCACCTATGATAGATTAATTATTTATTAATTAATCATTGTATTTATATAGTGCCTTTCATGACACCCAAAGCGCTTTACAGTTCATTATTCATTCACTCCATACCTGGTGGTGGTAAACTACTATTGTAGCCACAGCTGCCCTGGGGCAGACTGACAGAAGCGAGGCTGCCAACCTGCGCCATCGGCCCCTCCGACCACCACCAACACTCACGCACACACCACTTTCATACTAGGCAATGTGGATGAAGTGTCTTGCCTAAGGACACAACGTGTCTGTCGCCCCACTGTGGCACCTGGAATTCCCAGCGGTCTCCCATCCAAGTACTACCCAGGCCCGGCCCTGCTGAGCTTCTGAGATCTGACGGGATCAGGCTTTGACAAGTATGGCCACAGATCAGCTAGGGACTGAGACAATGTAAGAAATTCTTAGCCAAGTGTGCAGGTGGTCGTCTAGAAAACTATTTGATCTGTATCTGATTTTGCCCTATATATTATATAAGGAGCTCCTGAGGTTAAAATCTGCTGCATGATGTCTGCAACTAATTTAAAAGCATTTTAATGTCAGATAATCAGGAAGCGCGCATTAGCATGTAAGATGTTATCAGCTTTACTGTCACTACAAAACAGCGTAATGTTCTCTGAATATGGTAAACAAAAACAAAAAAAAAAACACTTACAAAATCATCGTGGTGCAAAAGGTAAGTGAATAATAACTTTGGATCACTGTAAACGTAAAATGAGCTAGTTGTGATGTCCATGTTTTTAAGACAAGCAGACGCAGTGAGTTTAAACAACAAAAGGAACATATATGCAAAATCAGATCTATAACATGACTAAGTTGAGCCTAAACCTGAGTAAACCTGCTTCCAGACTGCTCAGACTTTGGGACTGTGTTGTGCGCAGCCTGCCGTGGACTATCTGCTTTTGGGGGAGAGATTACACAGTCTGAGCTGGAGGAGGGCTTCAGAGCGTCTAATTGAAAATCTACAGAAATCCCAGCGTCACAATAAAAGTCCCCCGGAGAATAACAGGTATTAAGCTTGTCCATATTACAGCAGCTGATCTGGGGAGGGACCAGATGAAGGGACTGGGGGATAGAGAGATATGGGAATTTCCTACTAAAGAAGTAATCGTCTTTTCTTATCTGTAAATCCAGGCGAGAAATAGTGGCAGTACCTGTCCGACCTGCACCCGGCCACCTCCGAGACAGTGCATCGGTCTTCTACGGGACCTATGAACTACACGGGACAGGGGCAGTAGGAAAGATATCTCTATTGTGTCTGTGGAAGCCAGCAGCAGAATAGAATGAGATTTCCATAGAAAAAGCTATATTAAAGTTATTATCTTTTATCAGTATAGACAATTAATCTGCTTTGGTTGTTTCAAATTACAATCCAATAATATAATTTGTTCTTTTAGTTTAATGTTTGAAAATGTGATGAAAAAGGAAAATTCCCAGTGGAGAAAAACACAACAGGAAAAGGCGGAATATAGGAGATTTGTTGAGCTGGCGTGAAATAAAAGATACAAGCAAAGTCATAGATAAACAACAGACAGATAGTTTCGAGGGACATCCATTTTTTTTCACAGGTTGAATGGACTTAAGGTTCAGTTCTATACAAAACAGAAAGAAACACTTATCTTGAACAGAACAGCAGATTAAGAAAGGAGCACAATGTAACTTTTCTGGTGGAGAGTCTGCCACTGCCACTGCTTTGTCTATAATGTTCCACAGTATGGTATAAATGTATTCATCTAGCATTTATACAATTATACGTTTTATTGCTAGAATTGCTTTGAAAAACATGCATTCTTACTGTGAGCGAGGTCACATCTCCACAGATCTGATGTGTACACTGCAAAAAAGCTTGGCCAAAATGTAAGATATAAACACTTAAATCTATCAGAAAATGACTTAAAAGCAGTGAAATTAACTGTCCATGTAGCAAGATTTTACTTGACAAGTTATTTTAAAATAAACTACCTCTAGACTAGAATTAAGCAGTCTCAAAACTAGTAAGTAGATGATAGAGCTAAAAACAAAATGAATAACCTGATATAAGTTTTAAAATCTTGGCAGATCTGAGAAATGTACAGTGTAATTTTTGGCCTTAGTGCAAATTACTTGTCTCCACAGAGACTGGTAAATTTAATGTGTTGAACATTTCACGGAAAGCAATAACAGGGAAAAGCAGGTTAGCACTTAAAATAGATCAGGTATATACTGTATGTGACTTTGATTACATTTACTTCTATTAAGATCTATGTAAAAAGTAGAAGTTAAAAGAAAGCAATGTTCATTCACACCACAACAGGACGAATGTAATACTAACTCGCCTTAAGTTCTAATCATTCAAAAAGTGACTAAAACCACTTGTATCTTATATGAAACATACAGTATTTTTAAATGGCAAGTTCTATGTCTAAGCCCTTAACAATCTAGGCTACAGCAAATGTATTGTCCTACTACCCTGAGGTAATCCTTTGGCACAGTAACCTACAACAATTAGAGTCCATTACAAGTCCATTCAATATGTCAAACAGAGACCGCCGTCATGGCAACAGGATATACGACTCCAATGTGCACGTTTAGGTTTCCCGTCCAAACACTCACAGGACACCTGATCTAGTTTTACTGCAGCTACACAGGCACTACCTGTCCATTTAATCTACTTTGTGTAAACTCGTCACAGTAGACTGAGCAATAAAATACATGTTTTTCATGATTAAAAAGGCTATTAACAGTTATGAAAGTGCCCTGCTTTAGTGACAATCCCACTTATATATTTTATGATATGTTGTATTGTTTTGGATGCAAATAATCTATTATCCATATCATCCATAGAGTTTGGCATCATAATTTAGAACATTAAATCAATTTATAAGTTTAACTGTTTTCTCCTTTTTTGCAGATCTCATTATTTCGGCCAGACTAATGTAGGAAACTAGATTAATGTAGGAAGCTAGTCATAGAGTAACTTGAAAGGTTTTTACTCTGGATGCCCTTAAACAACAGATCATATCTGGGTGTGTTTTGGACAGGGAGATAAAGAGGCTCAAAATATAATCCAGATTATGATCAAAATGATGTTATAAATGTAATCTTAGCAATTTCTGTGTAGCTGTCAGGACAGTAAAATGTTTAGACAAAATGTAAAACACTGAAGACGTTAGTGGTCATTGGGCGCATCAGACTTTGAGTTAAACTACCTCTACGTTATAGTGCTGCACAACTACCACAACAAAACTATCAATGTTCCTACTTTGCTTTGTACACAGCAGTCCCATATCTGCGCTTTGATTGGACGAGGGAGAGGAAATCCTCATCTGAAGTCCCACAATCATTAGCATAAATCACAGTTGCAATTAAAAGCTCGTTTATCTTAATTACTGAACTAATGAGACGCGTCCCGCAGGAGTGAGTGAGGATCTCCGAGGACAGAGACAGAGGAGTGGAGCCACACTTAAAACATGCACACCCCGTGCGCATCTGCCCCCTGCTGTGGACAGACGGAAGGGACACACGGGCCAGGAAACAGGGCTCAGCGTTCAAACACATGGGAGGTCCTTGTTAACTACGTGTGGCTTTGGCAATAAGCAAGAGTAAATGTACAAACTGTATTTAGAAGCTATGAGATGGTGCACAATGTCCCCGGGATTAGGCTAGAGCACAAATGTGATCTCTGAACCAGCCTCATGAGATTCCCAGTTATGACAAGTTGCTGAAAGTAGAGTTAGGTGGAAAAAAAAATCTGATCCATCAAAATTTTCATTATAATTAGTTGTATTTGCATTGTATTAAAAATCGGCATAATTTCATGAACTTAAAAGATTTCTAATCAGTGGCATTTAACATTTGTGACTCGAAAACAGGAACTTCTCTTTGAACATAAACCACACATCCTAAGCTTTTCATTGACAAATCAACTTGATTTAAATTTAAAATAAAACACATAAATAAACAAATAAAAACAAGCTTAAAAGTACTATAGATAACCACCCACAGTTAGGGGTTTTCTGACCAGCCAAGACCTTCTAGGTTCTGTTTGAACCCAGAAGCGTCTAGAATCGTACCACAAAGAACAAAAGCCTCCATCCTAACTTGGCATGGTACAACCACCACTGCTAATTTGTTTCACGTGTGTCTCAAATGTGGGAAACATCTCTGAAAATTCTCATATAACTTCAATACAAAATACAGGACTTCTTTTACCTGGGAAAAATAAGATTCAGTGCTTCAGTGGTTGATTCAGCAGAAATTTGTGCTGTTTTTCAGTCCTCCGTGTTGTTGTTTTTTTCTTTTTTCCTTCTAAACCGTTATGTTTGTTTGTACTGAAATGGCGCACGTTTCTCTGATTGGCCAATCCACCTGTCGATCATACCCTCTGGAATCGGGGCTCCAGGCTCACTCCCGCTCACTAACTCACTCTCGTCTTTGTAATGTTTTGTCAAAGTATGTGCTTGACTGGCCAGATAAAGGCAGAATGATATTGGCAAAAATAAAGGATATATATTTGTGGATTATCCTGAGGACTGTAAATGTTCAAATATCTAAACAAAAGGTGAATAGGCAGAAAGATCTCTTTATATCCTATATTTTATACAGTGCAGGTGTGTGTTGCTTTATGTATATATTCAGTCGTTTTTTGCAGCCTTTTGATATTTTATAATACTATCTACTTGATATTCTGTTTTTCATATCTCTGAAACAACAATTGCAATATGATTCATTTTTCAATATATCTCCATCTCCACCCACAGTGTCTTGTCTGAAACACGCAGCAGCTCGTACCACAGCGCCCCCTCCCTCCTCTGTGCTGGCTCTGCTGCACCCTTCAGCTTCCATTATCTGTCAAACTTATAATGATTGTATCAGGCTACGGGCCCATCTCCATGAGGGCTTAGTGCAGTGCTATAACTCCTGATATTGCACTGACTGGGAATACATCGCACCACCTAATTAATGTCTTTTTAATGCTCTTCTCCTCTAGAGCCTAACTCAGCCCTTCAACTTTGCAACAAACAGTGCACACAACAACACCACATGTGGCAGACGGTAAGTAAGACAAAGTGAACCAGGGGCCTGTGAAGAAGCATGTCCCCTACAAACGCAGACGCCAACATGTGATCGCTCCACTGCACCTTTAAAGTGCATGACAGGTTAGGCCAGTTCTTCAAACCCTGATACAAGGATTCCTCTACAGTTCAAATATGTATCAAAACATCATATTTTCTGAATTTAGAGTCAATTTAATCCACTTTTTGAGCTAGGGTTAGGGTTAGGGTTAGTTATGTAGTGGCAGTAGCTCAGTTGGTAGGGGGTTTGTCCATTGATCTGAAGGTTGGTGGTTCAAATCCCACTCTTGGCATAAACATCATTGGTTGAACAGTCAGATCCACTGGCCCCTAGTGTCTGCGTACACTGGTGTGAGTATTTTTAACAGGGGAGTAGATGATTTATGTAAAACACTTGCGTCCTGAAGGTGAAAAGTGCTATATAAAAATGTTATCATTTACCATGACCATAGTATAATCCTGTTTTGTTTATTTATTTATTATTGTCCCCATTAGTTCTACCTGAAGGTCAGATGATCTTCCTATTTTAGACCTGGTTTAGCCCTAACTTGAAGAGAGACCTTGAAGAGTCCAGTTATAGACCTGGCTTAGATCTGGTGGTACTAATTTGAAAGGTCAAATAGTTCCCGAGTTGGTACTTGGTGTGAAAAGTGGGAGGCTTAGACAGGCTTAGATTTGTTTCACTAAAAGTTAATACAACTATATTTTAGACTTAACTAAGGATTTGCCTCTTTTTTCTAGTTTTTAATTTTGCAAACATTTAAACCTTTAAAATGCACCATGTGTCCAGTCAGACTCCTCCGCTCGGCTCCGGGGTCAGACATCGACAGCAGATGGCACAACAATGGATATTTTCATCACCAAATTTCCCACACTGACCAGGATTCCCGGGCCACGCCAGCCGTGCGGTCCAGCTGGCAGCTCCGGAGGCTTGTGTCCTTCCATCGAGTCCGGGTCAGTCCAGATGGGGGCGCTCAAGAGTTTAAACTGCATATGACAAGTTTTTATGTTTCTCCAATTACTTGGTTTGGAGGATAGTATTTGTGGTAAATATTTAGCATAGTTTTACATCAGTTGAGTAGCAATTTGTGGAAAAATATTGTGAAGAAAAGTACAAAAATAGAGTAAGTAGGGCAACACCTCTACATATGTCATCAACGCAAAAAATTGTATCCAAAATGAAGGGATAATTTACACAGAAGGAAGGCATTTTTCTGTCAGTTTAATCTAAGTTAAACAAAAGACAACTGTTATTTTTTTAATTGTTATTTTTATTAGTTTGATCATAACAATTATGTGATTTTTGGTCCTTTTTAACTTTATGGTTGCTGGGCATGGGTTATGGGTTTACCTCTATATATGTGATCTGCTTCCCATTTCCAATCCGGAAGCAATATGATAGACTTCACTAGAATTAAAATAAAAATTGGGCAAGATTTTTAGTCAAATCTCTGTTCCTGAGTGAAAAGAGTAGGCTAACCTGTCATATGCACTTTAAAGAAGCATAATCCTTCTCGCGAGCTTTATTTGACTGATAATGTAGAGGCTGCAGGATCTGTGAGGAGTGCGTCCCGCGGGGTGTCAGTGATAATTGTGCTACAAATAAACAGCCCAGGGGGGTATTAGAGCAGCATTACAGCGACTTGGACTGCAAACTGTTTATGAGCTTTATCTTAATCGAAATATACTCCAATGTGAGCCAAACTTTAATGAGTTAAAGAACTGTTGCTGGCACTGGTATCTGAGTCACTTTAAGTTGTTTTGGGTAACACTGAAACTTAGAGTTTTTTGTTGTTTTTTTTTTTACTTTTTACTTGGTGGTAAAAGTGTTGATTTAGATGTTGAGGGAGACTGTACTAACGACCTTGTCAAATAAAACTTCAAAAACATTTCTAGTTGTTGAATCTAGCCTCTAGTGTGCCTGCCTTAGGGTTTGAGAAGGGTTTTCCGGCTACTTTCTAGCATCACTCAACAACAAAGTTTTGAGTCATACTTTTGTTCCAAGATATAATTTTGGTAAACAATACAATATAGTTTTAATACTGTAAAGACAAGATAGAGTAGCCTTTCCACTTTTCAACTGGCAAATCATTTTTAAATTATTACATGATCTTTTGAGTTATTCTTATATGCTGAGATTACATTTGATTTTTTTAATAATGCCTTCAAAGCCAGTCATATTGAAACAGTGAAAGGAATAATTTTGGACACATTTCTGCAACTCCAACTCATATTATAACCTTTAAGAGTTTGTCAGGTGCTACATTTACATTTACACTTACAGTCATGGTCAGTGTCAGTTAATCCATGTATTTTTAGAGTAACAATGGATTTTAAAATGCTTCTAATATTTAAAGGTGCATTGTCTAACTTTTTGGTTTGGTTGAGGGTCCGTCACGTGCTTGTTTCTATGGATATGTCACTGCTCTGTCTGGAATGTTCCACAGTATGACATTAAACAGCTCTACCTTATATTTATTCAATTACAAGTGGTTTTATAACTCAAACATATCTAGAAAAACAGGCATCCTGACTGTGAGTGGAGCTGCCTCTCCACAGATCTGACCTGTAACTTGGTGTGGTTTGGTCTCAGTGAAGATAGAAAGGTTTAATGGCATACTGTGGAATATTCCAGATAAAGCAATAACATAACATGACACGATGCATCTTTGACCTTTTCTCTTTCATTTTTGTCTTTGTGTTAACAGAAAGAAATCAGACTACTCACATCAGATGTAACTATTAACATGGCATTTCAATAACTGGATAACTTCCAAAATGGGATGATAATGACCAGTTTATTGCTCATAAACACGGCCATTGCAAACTTTCTTTCTCTAATGTTGACAGCACAGGGCACATGATGAAAAACTGCGGCGAATATAAGCTGACTTTGGCATAACTGCACCAAACAGTGATTAATCGCTTATGGGCAGAGCTCTTTCCCATTCAGTGAGTGTCTGTATTGACCGTAGTGATGAAGACGAGCCCTGTCTATTATTGCAGTGGGATTATGATAAGCAGCGGTCGATGGCTTTCTGTGTGTGGGGAGAATGTAGGATTGATCGGGAGACACACCTGAGATGATCCTGTAGGCGATGGGTCTCGGACGGCCAAGATCCTGGTCAATGGCTGTAATCTTCCGTACCACGTAACCCTGTGCACAACAAACACAAACAGCACAGGTTTTAGCACAGTGTAACCTTTCAACATCTATTATGAACGATGCTGATGGTTCAAGTGAGTGACTGTAAACCATCTGTAAAAGACCCCTGCTTACTGCTATTGACACAGGAAGTGCTCACCATTACTTATTATTATTTATTATTATGCAGATAATAAGAGAATATGGCTAGAATGACATGAAAATACCAGTTTATCTTCAATACCAAGTAACCTGTAAGAGAGTAGAACTACAATGTATATATATATATATTTTTTTTTATTTATTTCAGTTTTCAACATCACGCAATTTTGCAATAAATTTGTGAGAAGATTTAGGGAGCAATCTTGTTTATTCTCCTTATACAACAGGTTGTTAATTTTCTGGAAAACAAAATAAAATCATTACATCTTACCATTTTAAAAGTTTAATTTATTTTGATTTGATTTGATCAGTAATAACATTTAGCATGATAATTTATAGTTTTTGAAGACATCTGGTGGCAATATTGTAAATAGCGACAATAATACACCTTGCACGAGTCTGTTATCATTAATATTGGCCATCCACAAAGTAAATCCTATGATTTTGATCTAGATACATTTAAATGATGATATTTAGTGAGTGTAGTAAAACAGTGAGTACTAAGTTGTAATAAGTAATTGTAATTTCATTTAATGCACCTTTAATGCATCTTTGGTGAAGATTTCTCTGCTATTTTCCAAGCTCTCTGGAGCTCCTGTCCAATTCATATATTTAAATTGAAAAATTCCTTCAAACTCCCTTAAAAAAATGGCCATTGCTTAATTTCCATTGTATTTAAAATTTCTATAAAGCATCTTTGACAATCTAAAAATTCACTACATGAGTATCATTATGTTTTATGTGCTATCACAGCTACCAGTATATTGTATAAGCAACTCTTGAACACAAAATGCATTGAATTAGCTGCATGGAATATCAGAAGGCCTTTATTGTCCAATACTCAGGAAGAGTGTCTTGTTGTGTGTGTCTTTAGCGTCGTGTCAAAACCCTGCACTGGTCACTGAGAGTTGTAAAAAATGTTGTTCTGTTCACATTTTTAAAACAGTAAAAAAAGAAACAACACGTTTAATTCATTCATTATGAGGGCACTGCACAATCCTACAAAAGCACATTAGTTAAACTGTACACCCCACACTCCCATATTGACTACAGAGTTTTGAGTGAAGTGGAAAGCACTGACACATGTGTCACTTCCTTGTTCCACGAGGAGCTGAGGGCGTGCAGTGACAGAGAGAGTGTCAACCGCTCTCAAGGCTCACCACATATTTACATGGAAAACTCCAGCTCTGGTCCTGTCATAGGTCATCCCTCTGAGGTGTGATCACAGCCCTGTGCTTCTCTGCTCAAGCAACTAGGAGGAACTAAAGCAAAGTCTCTTCTAGTTTGTGTTGTGAATTGTCAAACGATAATGTACACCATCTTTAATGCATGAATATCAAAGTAAAAGATTAAAGGCCATGTCAAATCTCCACACTGATCTCTAAGCAGTGAAAGCGCTTATAAGTGAGTAATTAGGAGATTCAGAAAGTATAAGGTAAGTAAGGAATAATAATTGGACTACAACAAACTAGTTTATATTTTTGAAGATAGTAAAGAAAAAAAAACAGAGCATGGAGCATAAGCAGGACTTTACAAACTGTACATTCTAACAGAGGAACTAGTACCAGATCTGTACCACTGCTGAACAAGAGTAACCAAGACCAAGACTGGACCAGGCAAGTGCTAGACTAAGTCAGAAATAACAAGGTTTAAACCAGGACAAAACCACACACAAAGCAGGACATAGAAAAACAGACATTCTAACTGAGCAGGGTTGCCTCTCCGCAGATATGACCAGTAAGGCTTATTGGTTTCAGTTGGTCTGATTTATCTTCCATGATGATAGAAAAGTTTAATGCCATATACCAATGCCAAAACTGTGAAACATTTCAGACAAAGCAATAACATCTCCAAAGAGAAAAGCAGGTGATGGACAATCTACCAGAAAAGTTACACAATGCAGCTTTAAACCAGACTAAACAAGTAATAAACAAGATAAAATTCAGATGTGAAAACAACAAGAACAACCAAGCTACAACAGGATACACCATGTGACTAACAAATACATCTTAGAAAGACTAAATTGTGATTTGCACTTCTCAAAATCTCATTAGGTTAAAATAGCAGAAATCAAAACTTTGGAGCATTCTCCATGGAGATAGATGAGCTTTAAGCCATATCGTGGAAAACTATGGCCAAGGGAATAAGATTTTCATGGAAACAAACAGGAGGAGGTCCCCCTTCAGGCCAAATGAGTCTGTTTTGGGAAGATGCAAATCCACTCACAGTAAGAATGCATGTTTCACTAAGTTTTTAGATGCATTAAAAACATCCAAAAGGAAAAAAAAAAAAAACTGCTTATATTTTAATATATAATTTGGCAAAAACGTTACATGGTGGGGCTTTAAAGATGAATTGTGTAATTTTTCTGGTGGAAGGTCTGCGAAATTGTTTTCTTCATGCCACTGCTTTGTCTGAGATGTTTTATTAATCCAATTAAACCTTTCTGTCATCATGGAGACCAAACTAGGCCAAGATACTGGTCAGCAATAAAACCATCTGTAATTGAATATTTCTGAGATAGATTTGTTTAAAGTCATACTGTGGAACATTTTAAGCAGAGCAATGACATGACAGACCCCCATACCAAAAGGTTGCACAGTGCACCTTTAACTAAATCTGTTCTTGAACACAAAACCCCTTCTATACCAGTGGATGTACCCTGCCTCATATAGCTTAAGGACAAGCGCTTTTTTGGTGCATTCTCTGTGTTTTTAGCTGTTCTAAGTGTGGATCTGAGCTGCTCTCTGACGTTTAAGCTCCTTCTAGGACAAACACAATTTGGCTGTCAGATGAATGAGGAGAAATGGGCCGGGGGTGGGGGTAAGGATATAGTGCTATGCTACGTGTGTGCTCTGGCAAGTGGATTGTATTGTTGATTGGACATATTGCACTGCTATGGACAGCTTCACAATATTGCACACATACTTCAGCCTCAGTGCCTCCTCTTTCTCTTTATTTCGGTCGCTAAATCTTTCCCGCCCACCCGAATACTCATGTCTATGTGTTTTTGCGATGCTGTGAATTGGTATCTCTAAAAGGTTCGTAATTGATTTTGTTATAATCGGTCACTGACAGGAGATGCAGGAGCAGAAGCAGAGCAACATGGCATAGGTACAATTTGCAGGATCAATAGAAGGTGGTGCCTGTAGTGAGAATATGTAGGCAGATGGAATTAAAGTTGTCTAAAAAAAATCAATACCCACATACGAATCAATACAAAAACTGTGAAACTAGATACTCCATTGTAAGTATCAATACTTTGAACATAATTACACTTTTATTCCAAAATGACACCACGATGTAAGATATGGGATTGGCAATGTGACAACAATATACCTTTTTATCATACTATTAGCTCACAATTTGAGATTAGATTTGATTTTCTTTTTGAAATGTTTTCTTGATTCATTTACTGAACAAAAACAATGTAGGCTTTTAATCATTGCCATTTCATACAAAAATTCTAAACGATTCCTCCAAAGTCTGAACTACTCCAAACCACATACTTTTAAAACAGAATATTGGCAGTAGACAGATTTGGATTTTTTGTTTAAATTAGAAATGACCAGAATTTCATTAATTTGACAGCCCATGGTCAAATAATTAGACAAACTATTCTACAATGAAGGTTATGGTTACTAAAGGTGTTCTACCTGATCTTTTAAACCTTTGAAAAACAGAACTAGTTCATTTTAAAACGTTTGCAGTGGTCCAACGTTATTCCTCATTTACCTTATGCATTATGAGCATCCTAATTATTCACCAGTGGCAAAAACTGCCGTGTCCTTAGGCAAGACACTTCACCCACATTGCCTAGTATAAAAGTGATGTGTGCATGGCAGGAATCCCTTGAAAAAGAGATTAGTGATCTCAGTGGGACTATCCTGGGTAAATAAATGCTAAAAAAACAAAAAACACTTCTCAGAGACCAGAGTGGAGTTTTGCTAGCACTGTACAGTTAACAACAACTAGCATGCTAACATGCACTTCCTGATATTCAGAAAATAAAACACTTCATACTTAGATGCCAACAGGACGCACCGGACATATTTTGAGCCCATGAGCAGCATATAAAAACATACATATTGCGCAAACATGGACATGAAAAAAAGGGGTACAGGGCCTTTAAATGGAAATAGCAAAGGAGACAGGTAGGACTTTGTGCCTCATCTTCATCAAAAAGGTTTTTTTACACCATAATATGAACATTTTTTCTTAAGACTTTGACATTTTAGTCTGTGTTTCTGTGTTGCCATGATGTGGCAACACAGAAACAGGACTATTGGATATAAAGCGAGAGGATTTTAATATGGCCACCGTGTCGGATTGAAAATTCTCAGTGGATCAGAGAAATCTCACAAAGCACAAAGCACTTTTTTCCATTTGACTTTTTTCAGCTGTCATTCTGCAGTGATGTTGAAATGTAGACTGACTGGCACAGCGGGAGAGCCCTGAAACAAAAAGAAAATACTAAAGGAAATATAAAAGCTCTGATGATGTACTAACAACTCCAAGTCCAAACAGAAAGACAGACCTGAGAGAGTGATTTTCTGCAGCTTTAGATCACAATATTTTAGATACATATTTGAGTTGGTTTGTTGTAGCTTTTATTTTCCTGGTTTATTCAAGATTGAATTTCAAACTGATTTTAATTATACAGTACAGGCTGTCCTTCCAGTTGCAACCTGCTATAGGCTTGAAGTAAAGGTGCACAATGCAACTTTTTTCTGGTGGGGGGTTCAGCACCTGCTTGTCTCCATGGATATGTTATTGCTTTGTCTAGAATGTTTCACAGTAAAGCATTAAACTTGTGCACACCACCTGCAGACCAAGTTACTGGTTAGATCTGCACAGAGATCACCCTGCCCATAGCGAGAATCCAGGTATATTTTTCAGCAATAAAACTACTGTTATTGAATAAATGCAAGATAACTTTAATGTCATACTGTGGAACATTCTAGGCAAGGGCTATAGCATATCCATGGAGACACCAGGTGGTTTCATAGAGCGTCTTCAATATTAATTTTATGTAAATTTAGGATGCCTTTTATTATAAAGTTAATAACTTTAGTTTGCTGATTACATTTGGCTTTTAGAATTGTACAAATATTGGGTTCTTTCATGTGACAAAAGGAATAAAAAGAGCAACCGTTTTTCTCCTGAACTGCACAAAAAGAGAACATTGTCAGTAAGTACAGCCTCACAAAAGCTCTTAGCTCTGTGTTTACCAGTGCTTCCGTCCAGCAAATGTGTCAAATCCTCCATTGATTTGTTTGTTTCTGCATTTAGAGCTTTGGTTCCAACACTTGCTATTTGAATACACCGATTGAATGAGTCCATTTCTTTCCTGTGTATTCTGTTCATTTGGAGCGCGCGTGTTTCCTCTTTCCGTGTTGTGACCTTCGCGCTGACAGCTGATGAATCAGAGAGTCAGGGAGACACTGGCACGGGCTTCGTCACGGCCCGTTAATATGCATGCAAATGTAGCACTTGACATTTCTACTATAGCGCTCGCGGTTCGGGACATGGAGGGCAGAGCGGGTGGGGGGTTGGGACACAATGTAAACGAAGGAAGAGCAGAGAGAGCAGGAGAGATATGGGAATGGACAGGATTAAGCCCCAGTGAGTAATTGACATGGCATATGAGAGAAAACATCAATAGCTGGACCATTAGCCACCTGGGACGGAGTAGTGTAGTACTGGGAGCAAACTGAGCATGTGCAAACTGAACTGAAGTAATGTCCCAAAGGTATGTCTTATTATAGTGTTAATATTAGAAGTGTTGACAGATGTTTTCTATTTGCAGTTCACGCTTATTTCATTCTATATTAACTTTTTTAATTAACTATCACTGTACAGTAATTAAAGAATCCAATCCACTTTATTTCTATAGAACATTTTATAAACAAAGACTGTAATTATCAAAAAAGCGACATATTATGCTTGTGTCTGCCATATAGTTATGATCTCTGATTATTGGTGGATCATTATGTTAAAATTTGCACATTTTAATACACAATATTTATCTAAAATGACTTAATAAAAGAAATAAGTTGTGACAGAAAACTGCATAGCTGCGCATCACACTACCAAGCAATGGATTTTGTTTTCATTTGTACCAAATTGAACACAACGATGTGTAACACAGATTAAGAAAATAAAATTGTAGAACAAAGTAAGTAGACTGGGTATACTGGGGACAGTGAAAATGGGAGTTGATCGGCAAATAAGACATTAAACATTGGTCAAACATGCACAAATCACTCAAAATACAACTTCGAGACTGTAAATGATGAGGGTTGAAACACTTATAAGACTGTAAAAAGCTCTAAAAGATCAATGTTGCATAATAGGTCCACTTTAAAAGCATGTGGTATTTTTTCAAGCAAGATAACACAGTCCAAACCAGACATCTGATCATGATTGGTGGTAAATGTATCTCTACCTTGGCATCTCTACATACACAGATACACAGATATACAGATACACAGATACACAGATACACAGATACACAGATACGTAGGACGGATTAAGCCCCAGTCAGTATTTGACAAGGAATATGAAAGAAAACCATTAGTCACCTGGAACAGAGTATAGCGGAGTAGTGTGACCAAACTGAGCATGTGCAAACTGAACCCACTGAGCTAAGGTCACAAAGCTCCAACACTAAGTACTTCAGTGGATTAGAGATGTCAGAGGAGGATTTTTAAAAGCAAAGTCTGAGTCCGACTGGCCCCAAATGCTCACTATGTAAAAATGCACTTTCTATAGGAAGAGTGTACTCGGGGAACACATTTGGTTTGGCATATGGCATTGCACTTAATATTAATAGCCACTTATAATAATAATAGTGCTATAGCCTTATATTTTTGTTATACTTGCACAGTGTTAGATTTAAGTATATTTTCTTAATTCATTCAAGTTAGATATTTATATAGTCTTGAGTGCCTATTTCTGTTCTATTCCCCTTTGTGGGACAAATAAATGTTATCTTGTCTTCTTAAAATTGTAGTGCTGACGTAAGATGAAATCAGACTATTAAATTGCAGTTACATGTTAAAAGTGGCTGTATAGGTAAATGTATTTAATTGTTTATTGACTACATTGATCACAGAGAGCTGTAAACTGAAATGCCCTTTTGGATGAATAAAGTTATTGATTTATTGACTGACTGAATGTTTTCTGCAACAAGACAAGACAAGAGTGTTCATTGAGAATTCACTGTAAATGTGAGAAAATATCCATCTTGGGCAGTATTTCATTTGTGCAGATTTCAGTAATTTTGTATGTTAAAGGTGCATTCACACTTGATTAGAGCCCTGTTTCAGTCCTGATGTAGACTGACTGGTCCTGGCCTTAGTTCTAGTCCTGGTTTAGACCCAGCCTAGGTTTAGTTAATTTGATGTGGTGATTTTGTAAGTGTAATCTGACCCTAAAAATGACACCAGAGCTGAAAACATTAATTAGGGGCCATTCAGGAAGTTCTTTTCTGTCCATACATAGTCACTACACTCATATAAGACATATCTCATGTTTACCATTAGCATGCTGCTTAACATATTATGTGCAACTATTTTATTTTTTACCATCAGTGTCTGGAGTTATCAGATTATTGAAATGTCATGTAAACAGTTGAATCTGATGTGAGTCATTTTGGTTTCTTGTGATGTTCACACCTTTCCCAGGTTTGACAGGAAAAATGATGCAATGGGCAAACATTCACGTGGGAAATCCACCAGTTACTTGTCACCAGATGTTCTTGAAGATCAAATATTACATAACTCTGTGTATTTTTTAAGCAAAATAACTCCAATTGTCATTTTTATTCACCTCCACATTTTAGTCAACAAAGAAATACTTTTACAACTAAAAATGTGTATCTCTGTGTATCCAAACTGCACTGACATACAGAAACAACTATTTATGGAGAAAGGTACTAGGAAACAGTATTTATATGATATAAAGAAAGATGAAAAATGTGAATTATGAGTTTAATCTGTTTTCTTACATATAAACACCAAAAAAATAACAAATATTCAGCTAACTCACTGCATACCTTCTTTCTCCATATAAATCCTCATAATCTAAACAAAATTACAAGATGACTAGTACAATTTTTGTTCAACCAAGACACCATCAACCGATTAATCAAATCAGTGACTAAAGGCCTACACCCCTACTGATCACAAACAGTATTACATTTACCTCTACCCCTCTATCCACCTCTACGTACACAGACACATACAACCATGCATCCTTATGGGGCTGGTATAAATCCTAAGCCCCTTGTGACCTTTGCTGGAGGCCTCTCATAGTCTCGGTACGACTGTAAATCTTACACAGTAATTACAGACTCGCAACCTACTGAGCTGTGAGCGGAGGAGACGAGAAGGCCTTTAAAAGGGGATCCAACGGGGAGCAGGATCTGAGAGGTGAGGAATCCTGGCCTGATAATAACTCAAACCTCATTTTACCCAGATTTTAGCTGCACCTGCTCCAAACCGCCCCTGAATAATCAAAGAGGAAGATGTAGGTTGGACAGATGGAGCGCGAGATGAGAAATGGGAGGAAAGATAAGGAGAACATGTTGGCAACAGTGAGAGATGGAGAGAGGAAAAACAGACTGACAGAAGCAGTGGTTTTTACATGAAAGTTACATGAGGGGCGTACAAGCTGTCGTAATGCACTGGCAGGTGAGTGCACTGGTCATACAGGTCAGGAGCAACTCGGCGAAGTCTGTGTTTATCAATGTTGAATAGTACACGTGAACCTGGTTTCAAAGGGGCACTGTGCCTTTTCTGCTGTTTAGGTTTTAGTATGTGCACCTATGGAAACTCTAAATGCACCTATGGAAACTCTAGATTTTCATTTTATCTAATGATATGTTGCATACTTTCCCACTAATTATACTTTCTGTCAAGCTTTTCTGCTGTAGAGTCTGTCACCTGCTTGCCTCCATAGGGTTATTATTGCTTTTGCCTTTTTGCCTTTTCTCCTACACTATATTTGTTTTACTGCTCAGAAATACAATAACAAGAACATCACAATGGAGACAATAAGACAGCAGACCCCAACCAGAAAAGTTACACACTGCACCTTAAAATGCCATTGAATGTCTTATTTGAGGGAATGGACTGTAACATTTGACAAAGTTTTGTTTCTCTTATTTTTAACAGCTATTTGGTTTTGTCATTATCGAAAATATACTTCGCTTTATCGAAAATATACTTAACTTATACCAAGCTGAATGAACACAAAGCAGTTAGTTTACTGTGGTAATGTTGGTAATCTTAGGCAAGAGGAGACAGGAAAGGAAATATGATTTTAGCTAGTAAAAAATCAGCATATTACTGTTTACTTCAATGGGTATAGGTGACAGGTTTATACTTTTTTATTCTTGTATTCCAGTAATTACCTTCATAACATACTGTATTTTCAAAGTTCTAACTAGTACTAGGTTGAACCCAAAATTTAACAATAACTTTTAAGAACTCCCTCAGCTGCTAGTGTCTGTTTTCCAGGAAATTTCTGGTTGAAAGCTCCCCAGGCCGATTTGTGGTGATATGAAGAACGGTGAGGCTGACCTGTGGCACATTCTCGCGGATGTTGGTGCTGTAGGGCAGGTTGGTGAAGATTGGGTCCATGTCCTGAACATCTGTGATGGAGATGGCCAAGTTAGCCAGACGAGAGAGGGGTTTCTTTTTGTCTTGGTCCTGGTAAAAAAAACAAAAAACAGCAGCATTATTTTTGTTAGTAACATTTGTGCAATACAAGGAGAAGAGGACTTATTGTAGAAAAGAGGAAATTATAGGAGTAGCAGCCTTTTAAGCTTGAATAGTTGGATAGAGAAACTGTTTCAAAATATTAGAGGAATACATTAGATTAGATTCAACTTCACTGTCATTACACATGTGCAAGTACAGAGCATGGACATGGACATGATTGCGTTGGCTAGAATGCTCCACAGTATGGCATTAAACACATCTCTAAGAGCAGATTTGTAGATAGGCAACCTTACTCATAGCAAGGATGCACTGTTTTCAGATTTTTTTGAAATGTAGATACCCCTAATGAAAACATGCTAGATAGAGTGTATATGTGTTTAATGCCATACTGTGGAGCATTCCAGGCAAAGCAATAACATCTCGATGGATAAAAGAAAAGTTATGCAATGCACTTGATGTATCACAGGTATACTGAACACTGTGCACTAACCGTAGCGTTGATAGTCAGCTGATAAGAGGCAGTTCTCTCGTAGTCTAGAGGTTTGATGACTGTGACGGTGCCTCGAGCTCCATCGATGGCGAAAACGTCAGATGGCGGCTGGAAGGAGAAGAGCACGCTGCCCCCAGTGCCCTGGTCCGGATCTGTGGCGTTCACAGTGAACACGGCTGTGCCCCTCACCGTGTCCTGGGAAACACACAAGAACTTGCTTTAAAGACCAGAGAAAAGAGTCAAGAACTGCACCAAAATGTCTGCTTTGAGTACAGCTGGGAACGATAGAGCTCTTCCTCATTTTAAAACTGTGAACTTTTTCACCTTTTGAATTCTTTTGCATGATGCTCTTATTGTAATGGAAATAAAATAATAAATCCAAATTCTAGTATAAAGGATGATTTTTAGTTTTGGAAAGTTTTTAAGCACTTTAAGTTTGGAATTTGACAACCTTTTCAACACAGCTATTATTAAGAAAAAATAATAACAATAACAATTGCAATAAGCTAATTAAAGAGAGCAAGAAGATTTCAGGACCGACCCCCAGGCCCTCCGGTTTTCCCATTAACCATAGGGGAAAAAGTGCACCATATGTAAAATCCTCAAGCTAAGGCAGTCCTGACCAAACAAAGCTCAAAATCTGGAGAATGGTCCCTGGGTAATGCAGTGCTCACTGCTCCTGACAAGTTGACAGTATCGAAGGATGGGTCAAATGCAGAGGACAATTTTTTCTATGGGGACAATATTATAGACAGTTACAGGACAAAATGTACCAGCCACATGTATTTCAATATATTTCATCTTATTTTGTGCTTCTGTGCTGTAGTTACAGTCGTAATCACCTTGAAACACAAAAGTCGCATTGTCCTCGTCACACCGCTGTTGAAAAACTCATTATAAAGAATGTATCTCAAAAGAATGACACATTTAGGAAACTGTACAGTCTGTAGACCTAAGGAGCTATTGAACTGCTCCTGACTGACTGCACTTTTATAGTGCACATGTTTAATTCTGCATCCATCTTTTATCCCTTCTGTCCTCTAACACTGACTTATTTACCTTGCCCTGAAATGCCCCTTTCTTTAGTTTTCTTCAAGTTTTTAAGTTATAGTGACACAAATGGAGAGCTACTAAAAGGTTTCTGACCAAGGACACTGTAAATGTTGGAGCTTTATATTTAAAAAATACATATTTGTAAACAATCTATAAGTAAGGTTAGGTATTGTTAAACAGCATAGATACTGCAAACAAATATATTATTAGTTTATTTATTTCTTAATCTGGGATGTCATTAATTCAGTATAGATAAAATGTATGTAAAAATAAAAAAAACAATGTATTGTAAACTAGGTATTATTGTAAGTGGTACCAAGAAATGTAATAGTGTCCAGCCTTAATTACAAACCAGAGGTGTGAGGGAGGGCATCTGATGTAAGTCAATATGTCATCTAAGCAGACAATTTGATTTGGCTTCCCTGATCTGAAAAGCAAAAAGAAAAGATGCCGTATTTGACAACACATCTGAGGAAATTATCCGAGTCTGTTTTCATATTTATAATGATCATGAACATAACAAGAGCCATGTGAATGTGTTTGTTTGCACTTTGCTATCTGAACCCACTAATCTAGTCCCACACAACAATTTCTCATCTAAATAAATCAACACTGCTTCTGTCTGATATAATTATCATGCCTGACAGGCCGCGCTTGTGAGCAAACTGGAAACACCTGTAAAAGTAAGCTACAGCCAGAAGCTTCATATCACAAATTAACTGGAGGAAACGCACTAAAATCTGAATGAATTAAATAGTTGTGCGGCACATGTTTATTGCTTGTTGATGTGTGCACCTGCATATCTGACTTGGCGGTCTGCTTTATCTGCTGCTTTGAAGTGAAGAAGCCAGTTTAGCTTGAGTATTAAGCAAATATGTGTTAAACTTATTGGAAAGCGAAACATGTTTAAAGTGTGCGATTTCCAGAGCGTTTTGTTTCCTCAAGCTAGTGTCATCTATCTCCCTCCACACAGCAGCACCAGAGACAATGGCTCATTAGATAGCCTGGTGTCAAATGCCCAAAGGTGGGTAAATAACATCACAGGCACAGGTTCAAGTGTTCACACAAACAGGGATTTTGATCTCCAGGATCTGACAGAGTGCAGCGTTCAAAGGAGTTCAAAGCCTGATGGAGCAGAGTGGATGACCACAGTGTAATGTGATATGGGTGAGAGGGGAGACAGCACCGCCACTGTGGAGATACGGGGAGGTCGGGTAGAAACACCAACAATCAAATTAAATATGAAAATATAGGAACTTAATATAGGAACTTAACCAATCATGTAACAACCCAAACTTTTTTTTTAGTTTTCTTGCCTGCTTTGCTTGTCTTTTGTCACAACAGGTGATGCCACCATGCCAAAATAAATGTGTGGAGATGTGGAGATTGTCGGGTGGAAACACATACAACAGAAATAAATGTAAAAGAACTTTTAGCCAATCATGTAATGACCCAAACTATTTTTAGTTGTGTATGTTTGGCAAACTCATTTCTGGGTGTCTGAGGGGAAAAAACAAAGGAGACAACCACAGCACTGGACAAGGAATAGCTGTTAAAGGTGTACTGTGTAACTTTTCTGGTAGAGATTAATAGAGAATATTAATAGGGCATTAAAATATCTATCTTCATGGAGATGAGCAGGTGATTCCTTCAAGCTAAGTTATAGGTCAGAAGGCTCAGTATAAGAATACATGTTTTTTTTCTTGTTTTCCCCAATAAAAACAAAGGTAATTGTACAAATGCCAGGAAAAATAAATGTTAGACTGATTAGCCTAATGTGAAATATACTGTGGATGCTTTAGAATCCCCAGATATAGATATAGATAAGTTTATTTCATTCTTTTACTTGTATTCACACTGTGGTTATTCTGAAAATATTACTATAGGTAGAAGGAAGAAAAAAACTGTTTAAAAAGTTTTACCACTTTTTTCACAAAATAAAAGTGCAATCTTTGGTGTATATATATATATATATGCATATATATACATATATATACATATATATATGTATATATATACATATATATATACACACACACACACACACACACACACATATATATATATATATATATATATATATATATATATATATATATATATATATATATATATATATATATATATATATACACACACACACACACACACACACACACACACATGACCTGCGAAAGTGTACGCTCAATGGCAGGGTAATAACAGCAGAGCAGACCCACCAAGGCTGGAGACTGAGAGGTACTGGAAAGACACAGTGGCTGGTGGCTCTGAGAGCAGACCACAGCAACCTCCCTGAACAGAATCCAGTTACCATCTCAGTGGCAGACATCCAGGGAAGAGTCTCAGGCATGAAAAGTTGGACAGCACCAGGCCCTGACATGATCAATGCATACTGGCTAAAGAAGCTCACTGATCTCCATGAGCGCCTAGCAGCACAAATGAACCAGCAGCACAAATGAACCAGCTGCTAAGGGATGGGACTCACCCTGAATGGCTAACCCAAGGGCGTACGATCCTGATCCTGAAGGATCCCGCAAAGGGTACAGTCCCATCCAACTATCGGCCAATAACCTGTCTCTCCACAACATGGAAGCTCATGTCAGGCATCATCGCGGCTAAGATAAGCGGGCACATGGATCAATACATGAGCGCAGCACAGAAGGGCATCGGCAAAAACACCAGAGGAGCCAAACACCAACTCCTGGTTGACCAAACAGTCGCTCGTGACTGCAGAACCCGTCAGACCAACCTGTGCACTGCCTGGATTGATTACAAGAAAGCCTATGACTCAATGCCACACACATGGATCACTGAGTGCCTGGAGCTGTACAATATCAACAGGACTCTAAGGGCGTTCATTGCAAACTCGATGCGATTGTGGAAAACCACCCTTGAAGCCAATGGCAAGCCACTTGCACAAGTGACCATCAAATGTGGCATATACCAAGGAGACGCACTGTCCCCACTGCTGTTCTGCATAGGTCTGAACCCCCTCAGCCAAATAATCGACCACACTGGCCATGGATACCGACTCAGAAACGGGGCCACCATCAGTCACCTCCTCTACACGGATGACATCAAGCTGTACGCTAAGAGCGAGCGAGACATCGACTCACTGATCCACACCACCAGGATCTACAGCACAGATATTGGAATGTCATTCAGGCTCGAGAAGTGTAGTAGGATGGTGACAAAGAGAGGGAAGGTAGTATACACAGAGGGGGTCTCACTCCCAGAGGGAACAATAACAGACATTGAGGACAGTTACAAGTACCTTGGTATCCCACAGGCAAATGGCAACCTTGATGAGGCAACAAGGAAAGCGGCGACAGCCAAGTACCTTCAAGAGTATGGCAGGTCCTAAGAAGCCAGCTCAATGGCAAGAACAAGGCGCATGCAATAAACAGCTACGCCCTGCCAGTGATCAGATACCCAGCAGGAATCATAAGTTGGCCAAAGGAGGAGATACAGACCACGGATGTTAAGACACAAAAGCTCCTGACCATGCATGGAGGGTTCCATCCCAAGTCCAGCACCCTGAGACTGTACACGAGCCGGAAGGAAGGAGGCCGAGGACTAGTGAGTGTGGGAACCACTGTCCAGGATAAAACATCCAAGCTCCACAAGTACATCAGTGACAAGGCCCAGACTGATGACATGCTCAGAGAATGTCTCAGACAGTGGGGCGCAGAGGAAGAGGTGCTGGAGGGACCATCATGGCAGGACAAACCCCTACATGGGGCGTACCACCGGAACATAACTGAAGTGGCTGATATCAAGAAATCCTACCAATGGCTGGAGAGGGCTGGTCTGAAGGACAGCACGGAGGCACTCATCCTGGCTGCACAGGAGCAGGCCTTGAGCACCTGAGCAATAGAGGCCCAGATCTACCACACCAGACAAGACCCAAGGTGTAGGCTGTGCAAAGAAGTGCCTGAGACAGTCCAGCACATAACTGCAGGGTGTAAGATGCTGGCAGGGAAACATGGAGCGACATAACCAAGTAGCGGACATAGTGTACAGAAACATCTGTGCAGAGTACAGGCTGGAAACCCCAGGATGAAGGTGGGAAACGCCCCCAAAGGTTGTGGAGAATGACCAAGCCAAGATCCTGTGGGACTTCCAAATACAGACTGACAGAATGGTGATGGCGAACCAACCAGACATCGTGGTTCTGGATAAGCGAGAGAACAAAGCCGTGGTGGTGGACATTGCAATACCGAGCGATGGCAATGTCAGGAAAAAGGAACACGACAAACTAGAGAAATACCAGGGGCTCAAAGAAGAGCTGGAGAGGGCCTGGAAGGTGAAAGCATCAGTGGTGCCTGTGGTGATCGGAGCACTCGGGGCCGTGACCCCCAAACTGGAAGAGTGGTTGCAGCAGATCCCAGGAAGGACAACAGACATCTCAGTCCAGAAAAGTGCAGTACTGGGAACAGCAAAGATACTGCGCAGAACTCTCAAGCTCCCAGGGAGGACCCGAGCTGATGAGGGTGAGAAACCAACCACCGTGGAAGGTGAGAAATGCGTTTTATTTATATATATATATATATATATATATATATATATATATATATATATATATATATATATATATATGTATATATGTATGTATGTATGTATGTATGTATATGTATATATATATATATATATATATATATATATATATATATATGTGTGTGTGTGTGTGTGTGTGTATGTATACATATACACAAAAAACTTCAAGTAGGCTCCAAGTGCCCAGATTAAGTGTCTCTTCAAATTCAGAGTGCATGTTTACCTAGTTAGAAACATAAAAGAACTTAAAAATGTGCCATTCTAGACCTTAAAAAAAAACATTTGAGGGATATCCTTCGTTCCTTTTAAAATGAAAATCAAACCAAACTTTAACACTTGCACAGTCATTTATATATAGCAATGCATTTCTCCATATTTCTCCAGCTCAACTATCTGTAAAATTCCAAAGATAAATGGTGTGTGAAGTTGGCTTTGAAAGTGCGACTCATCTGATATTCAAAAGAAAACCCAAACGGCCTTATTTGAGGGATTTTTATCTCTCTCCAATCTACAAACACAAGATAAGGCAACAGCAGAATCCCATCCGACTTCTGGAGTAAATCAATGGCAGAAAACCTGTGCTAATTTTCACAACCAACATAAATTGTACATTTGCAATAAAAAGAAAATGATTGTAAGTGACCTTGTCTCCATTTTTAGTTTATTTAAAGACTGTGGTCTGAACCCAATAAGCAATACTTGTTCTGTCTTAACAGAGAGGGTAATTATAATCCAGGTCAGTATCATATTTTGTTAAAGCACTTTTCTATTCTGAAACATCTTGGCTCATATGTTTTAGATGATGTATAAACAGCACTTATTACAAAATAAGTGCACTTTTATTTTCTTGCTTTTTATTATAATGTTTGTGGGAATTTATTATGTTTGTGGGTTTATTACATTTAAAACTGACAACAATTGTATTATATTATGACATATATCTGGAATTCAACACAACCCCCATCTAATCTGTATGAAATGTCATCTACTACTTTTCTCACATCGGTGAACAGTAACATGAAAGAGGACACATTAGGTTAGGGTGAACAGAGTGTCCCTGGGACAGTTCTCGTTTTTGACACTGAAACCTCACTGAAGCTGTGCTAGTTTCCGTGTTGATTCAGTGTAGTAGCTCCTCCCTTCAAGCAGATAAAAGACAGAGTCCACCAATAATCTGACCAGAACTGACCAAACCTGGTCTCTATCTATGGGTTTTACATCATGATTAGCACAGTTAGTTACAGCTGAAGTATTCAACTAACTATTAATAAAGCAATACTATTATATTATTGATTTAACACTAAAAATGCATCACTATCCATCTGGAAGGGTAATGTTAGGTCAGCATTTATGATCATCTACACTCATGCATGTTGAAATATGTGTGTTGTATGTGTGCACAGTATACATATTGCTAATGTTTCTAGTTTTATTTTAGTTTTGATTTGTCAGTTGCTCATGTATAGGTGGTGTTAAAATGACTACATTTTGCTCTCTGTGTGAAGTCACTCCCCCTTCAGATTGCTATCAGTACAACAGAATCAGCGACCGCTAATGAAACTGCTGAACATCTCATCAGATTTGTCAAGTTATTATATACAAATTGGCATCATGTTTTTGTGTTTATGGAGAATTGTTGTGCAGGATGTAGGCTTGGGCTTGTGGGCACAGACTTGTACCAAATCTCACAGCTAACCTTAAAGAGCTGTCCTTAAGGAGAGTATGAATAGGACCAGGGAGAGATCGCTAAAATACTCAAACATGCCTGGATGGCATCAAGACCCTCCTCAGGCATGTTTTTGGTGAGGGAAGGTAGAAATGGTAGAAATGTCAAAAAATGTTGTATTAATTATTATAGTTTTTTGATTATACAACAACAATCTCAGTTTAAATCATTATCACTGATTACTTTTGATTTAGTTTTCGTGTTGTCAAAGATTTTACATTGTTAAATGCAAATGACAAAATATGACAAATTAACATTGCATCTATGGGTATATCATCATGCACAGGACAATACTGGAATTGCAAAAAGAGTAAACATTTGACTTTTGTGTTAAATAAAAAAACATAAACACAGTGATAAAAAATATGACCTCATTACTGTTTCCGTTAGAATAAAGCACCCACTACATAGAGTACGTGAGTGTCATTATCCCTCCACATGAGTAAAAGCCTGTATTAGTCATGGCCCATATTCTTGCATATACACTGTAAGTGTCTGGGAAAGAGTGGGGGCTATTTCCTTTGGGGAGCTGCATGTTAAGTGGTGAGACAGTTGGCGAGGGATGAAGAGACTACCCCACTGCGCCTTATCTAAAGTAACCCTCCTCTTCCTCCTCTCAGAAACACTACTCATATGAGAGGAGAAAATATAGAAGATGGAGATTTAGAAAGGAAGCTGCCCACCATATTTTGTGTTTTGAGAGCATTCAAAACAGGGAGAAAAAGGGATGCATTGTTTGCAAATCTGTGGAGTGATTTTTCCTTAACAATTTGGTGTCCAGTAGGGCTGAATGATTTTGAAAAAGAGCGGCATTTTTCTGACAAGCATTGCGATTGAGATTAAGTATGGCATTATTTTTCCAATATATATATATATATATATATATATATATATATATATATATATATATATATATATATATATATATATATATATATATATATATATATATATATATATATTGTTTTGTTTTGTTTGTTTGTTTGTTTGTTTGCAGAGAACTTATACAGTCTTTGCAATTTGTGGTTTAACTATCAGGACATAAAGTATGTTTTTATGTAATTAAGCTTAAGATATATTGCAATAAACAATAATATTGAAAATACTTCATGCCACAAAGTAGGATAATCCCAGTAAACCAATTTTTAAATCAGCCGTATCATTAAAAAGGTCTAAACTGCAAATAATACTTGGCAAAATGAATCAATAAATAGCTATAAAAGTTATTTATTCTACTGTCTACAGTTCAAATCTTACCTTATTACATAAAAATGGCAAAAACCTCCCTGCTATTGCTCAGAAACTGTACACACGATAAATATTGAGCTCCAAACTATATTGTTCCAGCTTTCATAAACGATAAACGATAAGTCAATATAGTGATTATCATGACAGACATTTATGTAATTACTAGGGCTGTCAAACAATTTATTTTTTAAATCGCGATTAAGCTCAGAAATTCCATAGTTAATCGCGATTAATCGCATATTGAATTGCATGTTTAAAATTGTGTTATTTTGCATCTCAAGACTTTTTTAAAGCCATAACGTAAAGCAATTCTGTTTATTACTTGTTATTTTCTTTGACGTGTGATCATCGACAGGTCTGAAATGGTAGTTTGTCGGATCTGAGGCTCTTGGCTGGGATGTTCTGGTCGCTGCACCTGAGTGTTTAGCTTGGAGGTGCTAACTTAGGGTGTTTTCACACCGCTAGTTTGATTATTTGGTCCGCACCAGGCAATAAAATTGTTATTATGAAGCCTATAGGCTCCAGTGTGGTCCACTTTCACATCGGCAAACAGACCAAAATTGGTCCGATTGATGTTTCATCAATGTTTATCCATTATCCACCCATTTTGGGGTCAGCCCGACGTTCCCCGTACCTAGAACTTTGTACACAACTCACTGCACATGAGCCTGGAGCAGAAACTCTGGGTTCGGGTAACAGCGATAAAGACTCGGACGCTTCACCACAGAGCGCAGCCCCTCAGGACCGAGGATCTGGTCCTTGATCTTGTTCCATCCTTCAAGACCAGTGTGCACTGGACTGGGGCAGAGCGGTTCTGTGCCGTCCTCTGCACATTGGATCCGTGCGGCGACAGCAGTAATGCGCTGTGGACTACAGGTCCAGGCTGCTCCGGTTCTCCATGCTCGAGGATAACAGCTGGTTCCGTGGTGGTGTAAAGCATATGGACAGTAGCAGGAACCCAATTTGGTTCATTATAATTTGTTCTGAGCGGTCCATCCTCTGCACACTTGGTTCTTCCCGGTGAAAGCACTGAACACTACCGACAAAAGGCTGGCAAACTTTAATTGCGTTTTTTTTTTAATTAACGCGTAATGGATTGCAATAATCTAATCGTGATTGACGTGTTAACGTTGACAACCCTAGTAATTACCAAAACCACAGTTTGAGGTATCATGTTGTGTCATCTTATTAACATGCTATTCCTGTTGTGTAAAGAGGACCAAGGCTTATAATGGCTTAAGTGCTTGGTGAAAATTGTATACGTTTTAGGAAAGCCAAAACAATGCAAATTTAGGCAATGGAGGATACTTGTGGTGTTATTTGCATATGAAAGAAATAAACACACTTAGACCTTCACAAATGCTAAGAAAAGAGCTTCTGTTCTGTCAAGAGGAAACAAAATAGATATTTGAGAAAAAATGCA
Source organism: Odontamblyopus rebecca (assembly GCA_030686955.1). Classification (NCBI taxonomy): domain Eukaryota; kingdom Metazoa; phylum Chordata; class Actinopteri; order Gobiiformes; family Gobiidae; genus Odontamblyopus; species Odontamblyopus rebecca. The sequence continues at coordinate 28,106,002 of CM060662.1, read as the reverse complement.
TAGTTGTGGTGTATTTCAATTCTTTTCTATTAAAAAGATGCATTGAATTTATAGGCCAAGGTTATACAATATTATTAGAGACAATATTTATCAACAATCTTCTTATAACTAGAAGGTGAATGTGTAGATCTATCTTACTACAATGTAAAGCAATTTTGAGTATTTTAAAAAAGCACTCTAATTCACAATGTAATACCTTATATGCCCTCCACAAATTTGTACAACAGCATTATAAAAACCCAAATCAAAGCCTGTTGCTCTTAATACCAGCATGCAAAATTTCCCAATAATTAGCAATGATCTTGCTGTTTCAAGAGCCTATATTTCGTAAAATTGTCTCTGTGAGCTTTAAGCCATGTTAGAATGTTGTTACCTGTCCAAAAACATACCTGGAGTTGTGTTTTGTTTCATTGTTTGAGTGATACTGCATTAGGCAGTATTACTGCATTAGGCTGTTTGGGTGTTAAATGTGTGAATGAAACAAAACACAACACCAGATATGTTTTTGTTGAGGAAATAACATTAGAACATAGATAAGAAAACAGCGATATGGACCCCTATAAGCTGCCTCAGTCATGTGTGGCCATGTGTCATTCCCAGTATACTTAGTTAAAATAAAAATAGAAAACAAGGTAGAAATACTATATGAACATGAAAAGTTATTTAGTGAACTTTACCATAACTTTTCTTCAATTTGCATCGATTATAAAATCATTGTATTGTTATTGTGGCTACAAACCAAAACAAATAAGCCATATCGGACAACTCTGAACAAAATAAAACCTAACCTTGTCCCTTTGTTTATTGAAATCCACAGTATTGAGTCGAAGTGAACTATAGCAGAGGCTCCCTGAACTGTGATGATGAATACATTTGTACAGGAAATGAAATAAAACACATGCAAGTGTAAAGTGGGTTTGGCAGAGCAGCAGATCTGGGCCCATAAAGCTAAAAGCCTGTCGCTAATAGCCATAGCACAGCTCTAATAAAGGCGGGACTCCCTCCTCTCTTTTAACCAGCCCGGATAATGTACTTGTGTAGCTCTTGGTATGAAAAAGGGTATGTCTCCACTGGGTTTGGTTCAACTTGACAGAGAGGCAGGTGGGACATCCCAAGCTTACTCTGGGACCAAAGGGAAGGTGGAGGAGAGGGTGAGAGAGGGTGAAAGAGAGTGAGAGGGAAAGAGATGTTGGATGAGCTTCTTTAGGGATTATTATTATATTATAATATCATACCAGATCCACAAACAGGTCACTTATGTGTCAGTGGGGCAGTAGAAAACCAAATGTGTTTAGTAAAAAGGCCAATTATTCTCTTCAAAATGAAAAGCACTCGCTGGTGAAAATGTGGACTAACAGTTCTGCAAGGTTCAAATTCAACAATTTGATAACGTCAGAATTTCAGATGGAGAGAGAAAGGGCCAGTATAACTCTATGGGTGAGTTACTGTTTGAAATAAGAAATAATTGAAAATATTTTATGCTGAACCAGATTATTATTAGTAGAGATGAACCAAAATGAGAATTTGTGGCCAAAACCAAAGCCAAATACAAATTAAACACTTGGCCTAATACCAAAACCAACTATCACTTTCACTATTTTTTTTATATTGTATAAATAGCCTAGAATAAAATTTTAGACACATTTTTAAAAGAGAGTAAATGTTTAAATATTCCAGTAGCCTTTCCAGTAAGAATACCAGTAGGTTTTCCATTTGTTAGGCTAGGCCAGGGGTCAGCAGCCTTAAAGCCTCAAAGAGCCGTTTGGAGCATCTCTCACAGAAAATAAAACACCCAAAACCCTTTTGACATCTAAAATGAGGATAACGCTGCATATCTTCTTCTTTTTTTTTTACCCATATGCTCTGTATAAAAGATTATAGTGTGTTGTATTCATGAAATCAATGAAATGCTACAGAGAATATATGTTCATTCATATAGACACTCTATGACCTGCAGACATATAATCTCTGAAAAGTTTAACACAAACCATCTCCAACACACTAAAAGCACAGCACTTTCAGCACTTGTAGTGTATGCAAATTGTGGCCATACCAGCTTGTCAAAGCCTGATCCCATCAGACCTCAGAAGCTAAGCAGGGCCGGGCCTGGTTAGTACTTGGATGGGAGACCACTGGGAATTCCAGGTGCCACAGTGGGGCGCCAGTGGCAAAAACTGTTGTTGTGTCCTTAGGCAAGGCACATCACCCACATTGCCTAGTATGAAAGTGATGTGTGCATGGCAGGACTCCCTTGAAAAAGAGATGAGTAATCTCAATGGGACTTTCCTGGGTAAATAAAGGTTAAAAAAAAAAATAGCCATGTGGTTTTAAATTTCTATAACGTAAACTAATGTGTGCAAAGCTGCATTAAACACATTATTACTCAACCTCTATTTGAGTCCTCCTTGTAAGAAATAAAAATTCTTAAACTTAAAACAAGAAGAAAGAATTTTGATCTGCAGTCGAGCTCATGCATAAAACTTGAATGCTTTTGGTCAACACATTTCTACAATTAACACAATCACTGAGGTATAAACTGAAGCAATGTGGATTTGTCAATGCTATTTAAAACACAAATAGCTTATCCTGTTTACCAAAAGCTCAAACAGAACCAGAGCCTATATCATATCCTGGGATGGTGATTCTTACTATGATTCAGCCGGGGTTGTCTATATTGATTTTGTGCTTGGAAAATGCCATGTTCTCAGGATGAAGTATTTCCTAAACAGAAATGAGCTAAAGGTAATTCCCCATTAAATACTCAGGTGTTGTGCTGTTGTGTGTTCAAAGAAAAATATACAGATGATTTAGCTGGAGTAAGATATTTCTAAGGTTAATGTATACAGTACTTTTATACCTCGATATTTGACCGATCCTTCAATGACACTGGGACAACCTGTCAGGAGCAGTTCTTCAGATCTTGAGCTAAACTTGGGCAGGCCTGGAGAATTTTGCAAACATTGTGTACTTCTCAGTAGCTAAGAAATTAACGGTACAGCACGGTGGCTAACACTCACGCATCAGAGAAAGAAGGTTCCAGGTTTGATTATGGCGTAACCTGCATGTTTTCCCTGTGTCTGGGGTTCGGGCCTAAGGTCCAGCTAAGGTTGTCCTGACCAAACCTAGCTCAAGGTTGTGGAGACATGCCCCCAAGTGCTGTACAATTGCCCCAGCAGCCCCATTCTTCACACTCTTTGACAATACTTACTTACCTATAGATGTGTAGGCCTGGAGGAATTGTATCCTGTATCCTAGATTTCAAATAGGAGTGATTGACAGGCAGATTAACCAATCAAAGAAATGCACTGTCTGTTCGTGTCATAAAAACATGGTGGCTCAAGAGCAAAAATACACCAAACTCTTATGAATCTGAGGTCAAATAAGTTATATATTTTATTCAGAATAATACATTCAGGGAGGTGTCTTAAACATTTGAGAGACACTTGCTCTAAATTGGCAGCTGTCATTGCATTTAAGTAAAGATACGGTTTGATTGCTGTACATCTTGCAACATTACTGTTAAAGACTATTTTTCCATTGACCTTGGCTTTATCAGGACTTTAAGTACACAATCTCATTTCAAAAACTGTTGACCTGGGAAGATGCTATACTTAAACAGTGGAACATTTCATTGTGTGTACCTACAAATCTCTCAAATTCTGGCTTTATAAAGACATACATTATGCTTGTCATAATATCACTGGAACAAATTCACTTCTGAGCCAATTATTCACTTGATTTTTCTGCAGGGTCAAATGTCGCCCATTCCATTTGTATTTAAGTGTGGAAATGTCGACCCCAATAGTTTATAAAGTACCTTAAGTAATAAATTACCCTTTTACTGTTATTACCTGGACAATAGCATCCATGCAGTGACTTCATAGAAAAAGCATGCTACCCGGTCTCAACATACTTTTTGTCAGGTATTTCAAGCTTAAAGTTTCTTCCTGAAGCTGGTAAAGACCAATCTCCAAGTGGTAGATTCAAGCACAATGCAGCGCTCTTATTTTGTCAGAAATGTTAAAGACAGTGTAATTTTCAGGGCAGTGGCCGAACTGAGGCTCCCTGTGGTTGGGCTCTGGCTGTTCTTGACAATAGAGTCGTGATTACACCTACGCGAGTGGCGGCGTTCGCTGGTCGCTTCTGGCTGACGGCTCAGCGGGTTTGTGATTGTACAGGCCCCTATCGCACTTTCTACTTCCTGCCTCTCGCTGCGCTGTCCCTCCATCTCTGCCTCCCACATCAAGCCTGTCACTGGGCACGCCGAACCCCAAATTATTCTGACCCGTGAGCAGACAAGCCAAATAATTAACTTGGAAGAAAGAAAAGAAAGAAAGATGAAGGGTGTTAACCAAAAGGTCGTCAAGTGAGGACCTATAGCCTTACAGCATAATAAAGAAAAGAGCTCCAGATTCAGGCAAGTTAAATACAGTTGTTACACTTGACACCTGCTACTTAGACTTTTGAGTGCATACTTTTTAATATGGTCTAACAATGCAACAATATTCACCATTTTTATTTCTCCTCTAACACCCACCTAAACTTGTTCTAAGCTGGATATATAATAAAGATAAAATATGTGTAAGACAAAACTGGGGATGAACCAAGTCTAAACGAAGTAAAAGTAGTTAAAGCAGGACTGAAGTATACATAAATTGTATGGGATCTCAATTTGTGGAACTCTACTAAAGGCTTAACATACAATTACTTCTGCCCCTATGCTTTTAAAGATAAGTGAGCATTTATTTGTAATGGAGAGAGATACAATAAAAGCTATGCAGTTGAGATATACACTTAAATTTAATCATTTAACTAGAGAATATTAGAATATATAGATATACATGTGTAAAGATACAAAAGAGTGTAAAAATGTAACACTATGCAAGTAGAGAAATACTATAAAGCTACCAAATTATGTACGATCAGCAGCTGTGACTAGTTACCATGCAGCATATGAACAGTATGAAGTATGAAGTATAGCAGGCAAAGTTACACTGAATTGTAATGGTGGAGGTCAGATTTTTATAACAGTACTTTTGCTTTTCAGTCACACATAATGATTAGTCTAATGCACAATAGCACATAATATACAGTGGAAGTTCTGAACGTGACTTGCCCAAGGACAGTATGCAATGCAGTAATGGGGATTGAACCACCAACCTTCCAAGCAGACTGCTATTTTATAATCTTCTTGCACATGCACAAAGTAATTAAGTATTGACTTTTTTGTCTGTGTCTCTCATACCAATGAAATAATAAAAACCTATAACATATATATTATTTAATCTTACAGTATAAGCAGTGGAGACATGGGAACCTAGTATTAGTTCGAGGGTGGGCAGTGAGTGCAGAGATGCTGAGGCAGGTGAATCGTGAACAAAGTTAAATTAATCATTGAGCTGACACATAAAACCATATTTCACTGTAGAAATGAGCTTATCAATAATTCACAGATATTGAAACAAGACTAAGTGTCCTTCATCTGGTATACGCTTCAGCTAAATGAGCTAAAACAGTACACTCTGTTAGAACATGGCTTATGTAAATACGAACCCCCAAATAAACAGCGAAATACGGGGGTCGCCAAAAAGCTTGTTTGTGTACAAAATGTGGATTATGAGACAAAACAATATCTTTTATAACCTGAACTTTATAGAAACTCCATGTTGCAATCATGTTTCTGGTGCAATGAGTCCCAAGGCTCCTGGATCAGACCACCATAACTCAACATAAAGTCATATATCACGGCAATAGGCTCCAAAAACCAATGTGAGAGTCGTCATAAAACAGGCGGCTGCATCAACATTCCTCTCCGGTACAAAACAGGGACAGTATTGGGCTAACACTGTGAAAAATATAGCAGGATTCAGCAGTGATACTCAGTATTAGTGTAATACTGAAAGCAGTTTAAAGGTGTAACCTTTCTGGTGGGCGGAGTGCACCACCTGCTTGTCTCCATGGAGATGTTATTCTGTTGCCTTGAAGTGTGGCTTTGACTTATCCATCTTGTATTTATTTCATTATACAGTTATCACTATATAGTTGTAATTTACGACAACCTTGGATCATTATGTTATTATTTGCACTCTTTAAAATGCAATATTCATCTAAAACAACTTAATAAATGAAACAAATCTGCTGACTTCCATGTTAGAAAACTGCAGGGCTCAATAGGAGCTGATGTCGCTGGAAATGTCATCACAACAAAGAGTGAGCACCTCCAATGGATAGCTGCAAATCATGCTAGCTTTCATTTGTACCAAAATGACTATGCAGCAATGCTCAATCCTACATGTATCAGCGATTAAGAGAAAAAAACTGGGAAACGAAATAGAGAGCAAAGGATGCATGCCGGTGTGAGTGAAAACTGGAGTTGATCGACAATATGGTGTCTTGAAAACAAGTGATTAAACGTTGTTCACATGCACAAATCACACGAAATACAACTCTGAGTGTGTAAATGAGAACCAAAAACAACTATAACATGATTAAAAGCTCTGAAAAATCGATTTTGCATAATAGGTTTGCTTTTAACTTAATGACCGGCCTACTACAGCGACCTCCATCACATTTGAGAATACATGGTCACAAACACCTAGCTTGAGGAGTGGCCCATTTTGCATATTGTAGTGAAGGTTTTTAGGATGATGTACCAGTGTCACCAGAATTGCAATTAATTTTGACATTTTATCAACATGTGCTTGGCTGGAGGATAAGAAATTAATTTGGGTTTAAGTGGGGCACATGTCACACATTTTAACCACTATTTTATATTTATCCTAGTGCATGTATTCTATTGGTAGTGATCCAGGGTTCATTATGACAAACATGAAACACACTGGGAGTATGCTTTACCTGTATTGATTATATTATTCCAGATGTTATTAAATTTATTATGGACTGGAAAGCCATTTTACAGCAATTTAGCACACAGGTCAGCTGTGGCCAAACGCACCGGCCCGAATCTGCCTGTAGCACCCGTGAAAATAGAAAGCGCTTTTTGGCTTTTTGATTGCTATATTGAGTTTTTGTTATGACATCCCAGTTTCCCTGACAGCCCCTGTAAAAAACATACACACAAAAGTCACACAAATATGGGAGGAACATTTTTTCTTCTCTGTTACAGAGGGTTGCGTCTATCGTTTTATCACTGTCCAAAATACATCCAAATACACCTACTTCAGTGGGTGTTAGGCAAAGAGATGGTCAACATATAATTGTGTATTCCAGTGTTGGTCAAAATAAATAAATGCATGTTTTATCTGGTCAGTCTAAGTTACTCATTTTTAAAGTTGTACAGATACACTTTTCTGGTGAAGGGTCAATCTGCTTGTCTCCATGAAGATGTTATTGTTTTTATAGATGTTTTACCAAAGCCTTTTGTTAATTGTATTTTATTGGTTTTATGTTGTGCACTGTAATAGTTTTACCTTGATGCACTTTTATTCACAGTTTTTTTTTTACCTGTAGCACTTTGAGATTATTTTATGTAAAGTGTAATATAAATAAAATGTATTATTATTACATTTCTTATTATTTAAGTAATCACAATCCCCATTAGTTGTACCTGAGCCAATCTCCCTGCATTGCCAAGAATGTTCCATAGTATTGGTATAAAAACCTAATGATCTCTAGGGAGGAAAGTAGACGGCGCTACCAGGTCAAGTAACATTCTTAGTACTAGCGAACTTGTCTCTACACAGATCTGGCCTGCTTTTCAAGGTGTTTTTGAGCAATTAAAATAAATAACACCCATAAAGTACATAATTGCTAGATATAAGTCAAATGTCATACTGTAGAACACTGCAGGCAGAGCAATAACATCTCCATGGCGGCAAGAAGATGGCAGGTTCACCAGAGCACTTAGACAGTGAACCCTTAAAAACAATTTTTTAAATTTGAATATAGCAAATAGTTATAGTCATTGTACACTGCGGCTGCGTCCAAAGGTCCACCCTAGTTTCTAACCCCTCATTCACTACAAAGGCCTGCACATTCACAGAGTCATTCAGACACACAGCTCACTACTTTCAGGTCACGTGATTCTGGCATCGGGGCGGAAAAAAGTCAGCAAAACTCATAAAACTTTCAATCATAATAGTGAAATTGGACTGGCACTCATGTATTTATGGACTAATATTAACCATACAAGGTTTGTCTAAATGGATCTCGCTGAAACCGACTGGATTATTTGCTTTTTGTCTGAGATGTGGAAATTATCGATCTCAAGTTAAAGTAGGCAGATAATCCTAGCAACTTTACACAGCTCTAAAGGTTTAAGAATGTTTAACTTATAATCAGGGATCAACAGTGCGATAAACAAGCACTCTTATCTGTTTTCATTCAGTCGTGTTGTAGCCAGTTAAAGAGCTGTTGCTGTCCGGTGTTATTTTTCCAACTCTCGCAGTGTTTTTTGGTTTATATTGACCAGTCTAGTGATCAGTACAGGACACTACATTTTAAGGGGCATTATGGGAAATTTTGCATGCACTATTTTCTCACTAACTGGACATTCGGACACTATTAACAATGGGGTGAACCCTAAATACCCAAAAGTCTTAGTTTGGTTCTTTTTGTCGGTGTAAAAGGATCAATCACAATCGGATGTGCATTACATCAAGCGGACCGAGACCTCAAAAAAAGATTAGTCTTGATATGCTTGACTCCACACCAAATGCCAAACTCTGGTGCAGTCTTTCTGGTGAGAACATGTCCAAACCATAGACATAGGTCCAAACAAACTATTCGAAATGCATCATGGGAGGGCAGGCTCGGACTCCTGGTCCTCAATTTCCAACGTCCCAAATTGAACGCGCATCCTGGCGGTGCTCCCTGGTGCCACTCCCCAGTGGCGGGGCCCCACGCCCCGGTTAAGGGGTGTGACGGGGGCCGCGGTTGAGTCCAGGCCAGGGAGACTCTTAGGCAGGGTTTGAGAAGCCCTGTCTGGTGGAGGCTTCAGCTTGGGGGGGATAGGCCTGTGCTGTACGTACCCCGCAGACGGGCTCCATGGGAAGGCCACTGGCGAGACGGTGCGTCTCTGCCTTGCTTTCGAGAGGTCTGGTGTGCGGGAGAGCTTCAGCGTCCCCGAGTCATGTGCAGTCGAACCCGCTGTGCGCAGGAGCCTTGGATATACGTCAATCGTACCAGTTTTGATTGGTTTGCAGGTGTGAAAGCGGATACTCTGTATGCTACATAACTATTTTATTGCCTAATTAGGACCAAATAATCGAACTACCGGTGTGAACATGCCCTTGGGAGACCTTATGGTTATGCAATCCAACCATCTGTTAAGCAAAATAAATTGGTATATAATATTATATTACAATATTATAATTGTAATATATTATAATACAATCTAAACACATAGGTTATTTTTTGGGAAGAGGTTTTTCCCTTTAATACAGTACACTTTTTATAACTATTCCGTTGGTAAGTTTAGAGCTTAACTGTATTGGTAAGAACTATATTGTGGCCTGACACTGCCACTTCAAACTGAACTTATTCTTCTTCTCGAAATACATTTGACCTGACATGCCCAGTGACTTTCTGTCCAACGCGCTCCATTAGTGCGACATACAACACACTACATAGATCCTCATTGTACAGTAGAGAGGGCAGCACTGAAAGTGTCTAACATTATAACCTCTTTTCATTCGATCTACACTTCGGTTCTGCTCTCCAGAAAAGAATGAGCGATGGGCGATTTTGTGGAGAGGCACTCAGCCGAACAATATGATTCTCCTATGGCAAAAGTGGTAGACAGGGAGACAAGCCACAACAGTGAGGAGAGGACAGCCCAAGAATGTCCCAAAGTGTTCCTGTCTATTTGAGCACCCACTCTGCCCAATGTAAACTTTTAAAAGTGTGCTTGGACCGTCAAATAGTCTCAGATAGCTGTGATTTGGATAATTTGAGTACACTTGTTTTATCGATGCTGACAGATACACGGTTTGACCACACAGAATGAATTTGTAACTGGATTGTTTTTGTTAGAAGTAGATTTCAAATTTCTTCTCAATGCTCTGTTTAAAACTTGTCCTGCTTTGAACTCTGTTTTAGTCCTGCATATAGACTTGGTTTGTTCATGTTCAAGTCCTGGTATAGTCCACATCTGGGTCTCATCGGTGACTTGACCTGCTGATGCATGTCTCCGTGAGATAGATATTTTCATGCCGTACTGTGGAACATTCCAGTTAAAGCTATAACATCTTCATGAAGAAAAGAAGGTGGCAGAACCTCTACCAGAAAAGTTACTCAGTGCATCTTTAATGTAATCCCTCATTCATCCAAGTTTCAAAGGCAGTCATCTGGACAATATTATTTAAATAGAGATGCTCTGGCTGCCATTCGGGCACCATTGCAACAACATTATGATGATATTGTATGATAGTATCTTGTATCTAATCTTCCTACAGAACTACCTTTGAAACCTCTTCTACCAATGTGCGCTTATTCACAAAATAATTTAACTTTGAGTAAGGAATTTTAATTAAGAAAGGTAACCAAATGAATTTAAAATTCATCTTTTAATCATCAAACATACTGTATACCGCATACAAATTAGTTGTAAGTTAGACTGGTTACTAAACAAAAATGCATATCCAGTAATGACCTTTTTGCAGGTCTACGTGACTATAGAACTTTTATAGAAATTGTATTAAACTCTTTCTCTATGTAACATTTTAGTAGTTTGTTGTTGAACTGGAAGCAGATTACATTTCTATATAAGGCCTTTCACAATCTTGACTAAAGTAATTGATGAGTGCCAAAGTTAAAAGGTGCCAAATTAAGTCGTAAAACTCCAAAAGGACACGTTCCAAATATAGACGGACAGGTAGTTTTAGCAGTGCAGACAGTAATGGGTTTTATAGCTTGCCCTTAAGTAGTAGTTCCTCCCTCTCTGAGCTTATGGCACAGCCACTCTAAAGAACAACACCTGTTTGTCTGAATGTACCAGTAATCAGACAGGGAGTGCCGCTGGGATCCAGGGAGGGAGAGGCCAGATGGACCTATCCCAGGAGAGGTGCACAAGGACGGGCCACTCTGACAAGTCCTGCAGCCTCTCCAACCAGGCTCTGTAAACTTATTTATCTCAGTTGAGAATAAAGAGGAAGTAGTTCTTTAGGTATAGACTGGCCTGTAACAAACAAAACAGCAAAGGAAACTTGTAAAAAGAGAATGAGAAAGTAAACAGAATGGCTAATGCCGGTAGGGGCCGCAGAGGGCCAGCAGTCCTCCATGCGACTTCTACAAACTCACAAGAACAGTGAGCCGGACGAGTGTGGGGTGAGACACTGCTTTATCAGCTTTATAAACGTGTATGTAAAAGATTCAAATAAAGTTTTCAGTAGACAAGTTATTGTGTTATTCAGGTTATTGGAAATATTCAATATTTAAATGTGCAGTATGTAACCTTTCTGGTGACAGGTCCACCACCTTCTTGTCTCATCAGTATCGCCTTAAACTGTTCTATCTTGCATTTATTCAGTTACTGGGTTTTCAGCTACGACAATACAGTGAAATCCCTAAAAATGGCTTCAAGTCCCATCCACCTATCTTAACTTACTCTATATCTTTGTGTGTTGTCAAATTATTCTAGTGTTCAAGTTTGTCACATTATGGCAATGCTCTTAAACTGATAAAATGGCATTCTGGGATGAGATAGGGGGCTAAAGCAATAATAGAAACAGTCTATTCAGCTTCCTGTTACAGGTGACATTTTGAGAACTTTTCACCATTTAATATAAGATTATGTATAAAATTGTCAATTGCTATGGCGGCAGTCTTAAGTTTTCATCATTCTGGAAAATATGGATAAGTTCCTCTAACGTCCTGACATCATGAAATGTATAGCATATCCTATTCCAAACTACATCCTGATGGTATTGCTGCATTTTCATTTAAACCTGATGATGGACATTGAACAGTTTGTTTGTAGCTTCACCTCCAACTGAAATAACTTCTTTTGTGCATGCTTTTTGCTTCTTGTCTTTTTTTAAAGAACATTAAATGCAAATTATAGCCAGGCTGATTATCATATAAACGGATGTAGCCTGAAGGGGCAAGACGTTCACTTTTATTTATTTATTTTGTCATATTTTTTCACTTTCGGCCATAAAACTCAGGCTTTAATCAGTCCGCACTTTTCTTTTAAAGACATAAGGGACTCTGGGACTGCTGGACCGGAGCTGTGCGCTTTTATAAGAGGGGTTGTATTTACAAGCAGAGTGAGTGCTACCTCTACAATAGTGAGCATAGTTCAACTTCAGCACCAATCAATCGTATTTCATTACTATCACACAAATATCGAATTAAGGTAAGGTACTACAGGTGACAGGAGACTATAACTGCAACTACAACTGCTAACACCAATGTCAATGTGATGTCAAGATGATATTAACAGTGCACTATGTAAGCACTGGAGTTACGTCACCAATTTGTCTCCATGAAGATACTATTTAGATTTGCTTGTAAACTTGCCTTCATTCATTGGTAGGTGTTTAGGTGTATAGCTTAAAAATACCTTACAAAACATAGATTCTTACTGAGAGCAGGCATGCCTCTCCACATCTGAGCTGTAACCTGCTTGTTTAATGCCACACTTTGGAAGATTCTACGCAAATCAAGGACATCTCCATTTTGTTATTAGCTTTTTGGCACATTATCGAATAACCTAAGGATTGTATAAAAATGTAGAAGCACTAGTTATAAATAAATAAGTAGAATTATCAAAGTCAAAAAGATAAAAAGGTGGACATTATTGTATTTAAAACTACATGAATTAACAAATGCACATGCAGTATTTCCAAGATTCTCTAGAAAAAGACAACTTTATTTTGTAGAACTAAAAAAACACCTCTAGTTTATATTTCAAGCTTATATGAAAAATACATCCACACCCAAAATCATCTAAAAGCCCAGAGTAAACAACGTGGTATCAGTGGACTTCTTGCAGCTCAGAGGAGACATTTTGGACCGGGCTCATGTTTGCAGTCACTCAGCAGTTACAAGTGTCTCATTTGAATTCACAGAGAGCGCAGGGAGCATTGTCGGCTAAATTACCCAGAACTAACATGGTCGGGGAAGATAGAGCCAAGTGGTGGCAAGAGAAAAACGATAAAATGAAAAAAGAGTCACAAACAAATCAACACTAAATAAATGGAAAATTGTGCCTTGGAAAAAGTTGTTGTCGTTTAAAGATTAATTATCCTCTTGTTATTTGGGAAAAGATGGAACGTCATCGAGTCCAAACTCACATATTGAAATGACTCCGCAGGACGCCTGATTGATTTGCAGTTTGACAATGAAATTATTTTCGTTTTTTGCTAGAAACATGTAATTGTTTTTAACACTGGTTAGCAACACAGACGTGACACTGACATCTGCCAGCACCAACGGATTTCTGCTTCATCAAGTAACCCATTAGGTGCTCGGTCAGTTCGGAAATGCTTTTAATTACAGTATTTAACAGTACATTAAAATCCAAATTAAAAAAAAAAAAATATCCGATTCAATAACACAAAGAATAGGCAAGATGATGAAAGATGCTACAACTTTTTTCAAATTTCTTAAACTTGCTCTATGTAGCTTTTTCTCCTGTCATAGTATTTACAGAGAAAAGAAGGTTACACCACCAGGCCAAGTTACAGGTCATATCTGTGGACAGGCAAGCCCACTCACGAGTATTTTATTTATGCAATTAAAACACCTGCAACTGAATAAATAGGGTTAGATAAGTTTAAAGCCATACTTTCCAGGCAAAGCAATACCAAATCCAAAAAAACAAGCAGGTGGTGCATCCTCTCGAGAAAAGTTACACAATCCACCTTTAAATATGTGAAGGCCTTTACACAGCTAAATATTTTATCATGTTTTGATGATTGACTATTTGTTCAGAGCATAGTACGCAACTGTTCAGCGATTCTGGTCTTTTGTAGTGGGTTTGGAAAACTTAAATTAATATACATTCTTTTAAACAGAAATCCTCTGTCATATTTTTGTTTTCCCCTTTTTTACACTTGCATTTGTGATTCTAAATTGTCTAAAAACAATCATAGTAACACTGACCATGAGACATTTCGCACAAGCCTCAGAAATCAATTCACCACAACCTAAAATACATTGTGTTCTCTTCTGCCTTTTCCAGTGCTTCACCTGAATTTTCCTGGAGTTATTTTTCTTTCCCTCACATTAAATATTACGAAAACTTCCCATAACCCTATATTACTATTAACTATAACTGCAAGTGTGTTGACCCATTCACCCAAGTCTATAACATACTGCCAATGAACCCAGTCAAAGGTCCCACTGAGGCCAGCACCAATCAGATACAATCACATGGGAATGCAGATCTGGCTGTGCATTTTCTCTTTTTTGTCTCCTTCTCTCCATCTCCCTCTTTCTTCTGTGCACTTGTTTTTCAGTTTGAATTGCCAGTCTGCTCCTGTAGGTCCAGAGGCTCCGTGGACTCCTCCTCTGAAGTGTAGCCTCCAGCAGCGAGCAGGGGATAGTCACGGGGCCTGAACTGTCCTGTTCTCATGGCGTCGGCTTATGAACCAAATCAAAAATGCAGACACATATTTTGATGGTGTTTGTACAATGGAAAATTCCTGCACCGTGCTCACATAAAATTAGCAGTCTGGTTGTTATAGCTAATTTGAATGAAAAACCAAATGATTAACATACTAGGGTTAAAGTGCAAATACAAACAAATGAGCAACATGGCTGTACACACATTACCGTATTTTCCAGACTATAGAGCGCACCGGTATATAAGCCGCATCCACTCTATTTTTTTATTTAAAAAAAAAAGTATATACAAGCCGCAACCGGGCTATAAGACTCTGATATCTATGATGAAAAATTAGATATTTACTGCTATTTACTTTATTCTTTCCAAACTGTGCCTTTTAACATGGCAGCAACTGTGCTGATTAAAACGAGGTCAAAAACAGAAAAGAACCGGTAATTGATTTACCTTCATTTCTCCTGTGCAGTGAAACCACAAGTCACTTTAATCATCTTCGCTGAAACCAGTACCGCTCCCGCCCGCTCCCGCGTCGTGCGGTCGCGCTCCCGCTCCCGCCCGCAATAAGCTTTCAGAATGTGTCCCACGCCGCACTGTTTTGTGTTGGGTCCCAACACAAAACAGGGCTCTACAGCACGGTTTCCTTCCTGGAGCAAGATCGATGCCTTCAACTTAAAACTTGCATCATACAAACTCCTTCGTGTGCTTTTCATGATGAAGGGGTGAGGATTTGAAAATAATTACCAGTTAGTAATTTGTTGTGCGTGTTATATTTGCTAAATAAAAAGTAGCATATTCTTCTTTGCATTAATTTTAAGTCTATCTTTTTTTAAAATTCCGATTAGAGCGCCCCTAGCGGTGGAAGAAAAATCCACAGAATAGCCGCACCTTTGTAAAAGCCGCATGGTTCAAAGGCTGGGAAAAAAGTAGCGGCTTATAGCCCGAAAAATACAGTATATAGAAACAATATGAGCTGACCTGTTATATGCAACATTTTGAGAACTTTTCCAAATCCAAAAGATACACTACAGAAGATACACACTTTGTTATGTATATTGTTAATCGCTAAAGTAATGGTCCTAAATTCTCATCAATTTGAAACCCATAGTTATGCACACACAACAGTGATATTTTAAATGCATTCAGTACTCAAAAATAGGGTCGCCATTTATTTCAAGAAAGTGCAAATTATACATTTTTACTTCAACATGCAAAAATGTGGTATCAAAAAGTGGCTTTATGGCACTACTTGCTGTGTGAATGGTCAGAATAATAAAAGTAAGTTGGTCATAATATTGAAATTCAATGAATTTCTATCAAAACGCTCTTGATTAAAAAGTTACAAGTTATTTTAACAGGGTTCAATGGCATAACCACTGAACCATGATTACAGTTACAGAAATAGATGATTATGTAGCTGTGCCAGTTTGCATTCAGTCCATTGTAAGAATAAATGTTTTCCTTTTTGCTTATTGATTACCCTTTTATTTGCTAGGTAAAAATCTTGAATGCTATGAGAAAACAATTGGGAAAAGACTTTCCTCATTCAAAATTATGTTTATAATGATTAATGTTTTTTTCTATTGTGATTTTAATGCATTGTGGTGCTCTACAAACACCCTTTTTCACATTCTTTAAACTAAAGTTATGCAGTGATGTGATTTCTATAATTAGACAAACATAACTATTGCCATGATTATGAAAGCGTGCCCGTACACATGAGCAGTGTTCGGAGTCCCTGCTGCATTGGTGACTTTACACTCCCTCCATGTAGCGCTGCAGCAGAAACAGTGACAGGCCGATAAGCACCGACAAGCCGTGCATGAGAACGACACTGAGTCAGTCCAAGACCCACGACTTCTATGATCCACACTGAGAGCACACTGATCCACAGGGCAGTCTGTGCTTTGAGCCAGTTCTAAGAGTGGAGAAATGCACTTTTTTTTTTTTAATTTATTTGCCATTTGTAGTATAAAATCCACATGTTCATCCATTCAAAACAGACATAAAAACATATTAAGGGACAGGAGAACATGACTAATAAACTAATATGGTAAAACACTGCATGAAATAATAGACCAAGACCATAAACCAGACAGTGGCAGAGGTGGTAGAGTCATCATCTTATAACCACAAAGTTTAACTGAATACTGTGGTTGTATCTTTGGGCAAGACATTTCTTCCAGTTTAATTGAATGTGGTGGGATGTGATCTGAGAGGCAACAAGTGCTGGGAGTGAATGCATGTCTATAGTGTCAAGCTTTAATGACATAGCAATTAGGATTGTTTTTAAAGTTCTAAAGTTTTATTGTAGCACTGAGATTCTATGGAATGAAAAGTGCACTATAAATAACATTTCAATTAAAGTATTATTTTAAAAGAGCAGTATAAATCTAAGAAAGTATATTTTATTAGTACTTATTCAGTCAAAGGTGCTGTGAAGTGTATCTGTTTAAATGGTCCCAAATCTAAATAGAAAAGGGGTAATATATAGTGATAAAAATGTAGCTAATTTATCTAATGCAGACACATTTCCCCACCCACACCTTGTATTGGTCAGCCTCATCTTGCTGTGCATTTAAAAAAGGGAAAAAATAGCATTTATTTAAAATAATACAAAATATATTAAGCGTGCATGAATTGTGATACAATTAAAATGAAATGAAGACAACAAGAAAATCACAATATAACTCCCATATTTGGCAGGATCACTCACCCCTAGAGCAAATTCTGTAATATTCACATAAATGTACTATTGATACTTTGTGTGATATAACGCTGGGGGTTTTCTACATGTATGTACAGTATTTTTAAGAAAAAATCCGAAAGTGATTTAAGCACATTTTCAAAAGCCTGTGGTGAATACGAGCATCCAGCAACTAACTGAAAAACTAATGATAGCTAGCTTGTGACTGTGGTGTCCTTTGAGAGGGACTTGTTTAACAGCACGAATGAGCTCACCTGTTATAGTTCCAGCCAAGTCACTTCTTTTTTAGTCAGATTGTGTTAAAATAAAGCTCAGATTAAAGTCTAACAAAGCCACAGACAGAGCGTGCTCACAGTTATCTTCACACTCCCAGGGAATGCTGATGACACCGGCTGCATAGTGTCAATATATTTGGGTTCATCTGGGTTAAAACCTACGTTAAATTCCAATGCAAATGCACTACTTCTGTGAGGGAGATGTTTTGCTGAGGTGACCCTAAAATTGAAAAGCCAATTGTGAGTATATTGTTTGATGACTCCTTAATAAGAAATCACTGACAGCACTAATTACTCTAATGGAGAATAGATCTGTGTAGGCCATAATCATAAGCCTTATAAAGTCATCATTACTTACTATTTCCCGTAGCCAAGCACATTCGCCATACTGCTACTCCAATCATTTTGCTGCCCTCCATCTCACTGTCTCTTCATCTCAATTAGTGCATAGCGACATTGTCAAATTAAATTACTTCTTGCTGATGAAACATGACACTTGCTATAGAGAGCTCAGCACCAAAGTGTCAAAGACTATCTCTGTCCAAGCACTCTACAGCAACAACGCACCAGCATCCAGTAATAGTGTTTTATTGATTTATTTGTCATGAAAAGTTTGTGTAAGAAGCAGCTCATTTGCCTTAGAGGTGTGGAGTATTGCAATCCAATACCCTCGTGTCACCATTTCCCATTCGCTGTAATTTTAACACCGCTTTCGACAAGCATGGTCCTAGGGTCAAAGAGAGAAGGGAGCAATGAGAGCGTATCTCAATTATACATCAAAGCTCTCACAAAGGAGGCAACATACAATAGGGATAGAAAAGGTGTCAAAAAGATGTGACTAAGTAAGAAGACAAGTCCATCCAAAAGTGATGCAGTAAAAATATATGATGGTTTTCAGAGTCGAGAAGGTGGATGGATACGAGAAGCTGTATTCCTGTGATGATTATATAAGATGCGTGTTCTTTGTAGGTCTCAGCATGGAGGAGATCAATTCCTGGATCTGACTGTTGTGCTCAGTGTCTCTTCCAGTGGCGCATAGTACTCAGTAGCATTTACTCAGTTGGATTTACTTTATATATTTTTTTAAATCAATTCTTAAAGTTGTCTTTGGCCATACCTGCCTGTCAATTCCTGATCCCATATGATCTCAGGAAGCTAAGTAGTGTTGGGCTCAGTTAATCCTCGGAGGGCTGCTGGGAATACCAGGTTTAAAGTCTTTAATGTCATTGTGTCCTTATGCAAGACACTTCACCCACCTTGCTTGTTATGAATATAGTGTGTGAGTGAGTTTTGATGGTAGTTAGGGAGTGCCATCCCTTGAGATATGATTTAGTTTTTCTTTTTGTGGTTTAAACTTTGGAAAGACCAGAATTAGTATATTTTTTTAGTTGTTTTATCTATTCAACTCTATAGCATAAATTGGGATGTTACGTAAGAGTTACTCAGCTACTATTAATACATGATTAGTAAACAACTGGACCACTACTTTGCACTTCTACTTGAGTAATATACTTTGAAGATGATGATATTTTTACTTGAGTACAATACTGAGCCAGCATCTGATCTCCAAACTCCCCACCCATTTCATGTTGGTCCTGTTTGCCAGATTTTCCATGACGCTGCACAGTCTGTTATTTTTGTGTCTAATGCCCTTTCATCCATTGAAAATCTAACGCAGTCTGCTTAACTCCAACGCCAAAATTTACAGATCTGTCTCAGACGAAGAGAACACCAGGATAAAAATTGTCCAAAGTATACTCTACAAACTTGCAGACTAGTAAGGGCGAGAATAGGGGCTAGGTGACATTTCTGAGCATTCAACCATCAAATGCAGGCTTGCTCAAACATGCATCAACCAATCAAAATATATATATGAATAAGGAAAGGATGAGGTAAAAAAAAAAAGATTAAGATCCGTTCTTTTTTTAGCTTGTCTTAAAAGTTGATTTTGCAAAATACTGTATGTCCCCTTTAAATTATGTTCATTGGCGGATATTATTTTAATATTTGATCCACTTAAACCATGGTCTACGCCTTGGTGTCATAGCCTGTTGTGCCCTCTGGATAAAGACATGACAACCTGAAAATATAAGAGACTCGACAAACATGCAAATTGGAGCTTGAGAAGTAGAGTCTAAACATCTGCTTGGCCCTATAATTAGTTCAAATGTGACTTCTGTAGTTTGCACATCTTATTTAAAACCTGTAAATGAAGCTAGAAAATGTCTTCTTTCTACATTGTTCATTTGTCAGATTATTAGCAAACTAGCTCGACTGAAAACAGCACAAAAGTAGCAAAAGTTTAGGTAGAAATATCCTCACCTCCCAGTCTCTTTTATCATCTTTCATCTTTAATGCTGTCGTGTCCAGAACAGATTTCAGCACACTGGTACAAGTATAAAAAACACAACTAAAAATCTGCACGATTTGGAAAAAAAAGTACATTAAGATGGACAGACAGATTTGCATAAACTGTGGAGCTATGATAAGACACAGTTGTAGTTGTCCCTCAAATCATTGCATCAGACATGATCGTGCAATCAGATTTGGTCACCCATCATTTTGAATAAAATAACATTTTCCTCACCTCAGATGAGTTTTGGGCTTCATTTGCTGTTTTACTGATTCTGCAGAAATCTACATAGTTTTGCACTCTACCTATGATATCCTTATATTATTTTTCTGTTGTATGCTGTCATGTTTGTTTTCATATGGATGGACTATGTGTGTCCCTGATTAGCTAATCCACTTATCACACACATCTGATCCCAGGCAACTGTACTTTTTTTTTTGAAGTGCAGTATGTCAAAAGTTGGTTAACACAGTGGGAGTGGCTCAATAAATGTCATTTTAAATGTGATAATTTACACACACACGCGCACGCACACACACACACACACATAAAATAAAATAAGACTTACAGATTTTTTTCCAATAAGAAATATCCAAAAATTTTAAAATCCTAAATGTTGAGCATGATCATTTATATTAAGGGTGACATCCAACCACATCAAATCACCTGATATCAGTTCTATTCATTTTGCCACAGCCTCCACCTCTATTACATGCTATTTAAGAAAAAATACAGATTTAGGATCAAAGAATAATTAAAAAAAAAAAAAAACTCAAGTAAAAGTGCTAAAGTACCTGCTTAAAATGAACATTTTAAGTAGATTTTAAGTATTTTGGATAGATGTTGAATACGGTGTCAAACATAGTGATTTTTAACTGTGCTAAACTTGGTTAATTGGAAACAATTTATTTGATTTCTCATTTTTTTGTGTAGTTTTATTTGTATAACTTTGTTTGCTCAAACTATGAACATGCTAAAAAATTAACCCTCAGCCTTTATGGCAGGTCTCAAAACTATAAGAAAAAGCTTTTCAATCTAGTTGAAAATTACAGTGAAGTTTAACGTAAGATACATGCTCTCAAATGTAGTGAAATAAAAGTAAAAAGCATCAACTTTAAAATGTACTTAAGTACAATATAACAGATACTTAGTAGTTTAACTCAGTCTCAGTCACTTCCTCATGTTTAGACTTGCTCAGAGCAGGGGGCGGGGCCCGTCTCCTCCTGCACACTACACTCACTTCTGCAAAAGTGAACCTAACACAGTCATTGTGACAGAGCGGAGACATGGCGCAGAGAGCTTTAAACCAGGAAACCATAACTTGTTCTGTCTGTTTGGATCTGCTGAAGGATCCAGTGACTCTCCCCTGTGGACACAGCTACTGCAGGGACTGTATACAAACCAACTGGGACCAAGAACAAAGGTACAGCTGTCCTCAATGCAGAGAGAGCTTTGTCCCCAGGCCTGTCCTGGTCAAGAGCACAGTGTTAGCCAATATAGTGGAGGAGTTCAAGAATACAGGGCTCACAGCGCCTCCTGCAGACCACTGCTATGCTGGACCTGGAGATGTGAGTTGTGATTTGTGCACTGGGAGGAAGCTGAAGGCTGTCAGCTCCTGTCTGCATTGTCTGGTCTCTTACTGCGAGACTCACCTCCAGCCTCATCGTGATGTGGCAGTGCTACAGAAACACCAGCTGGTGGCGCCCTCTGACAAAGTCCAGGAAAACCTCTGCTCTCAACACAACAAACTGATGGAGTTGTTCTGCCGCACAGATCAGCAGATCATCTGCTCCCTCTGTGTGGACCAACACAAGGGCCATGACACAGTGTCCTCTGCAGCAGAGAGGGCCCAGAGACAGGCACAGCTGCAGGACAACAAGTCCCTGCTGCTCAAGAGTCTCCAGCACAAAGAGACAGACCTGAAGAAGCTCCAACAGGACGCCCAGGACATCAGTCTCTCTGCCCAGAGAGCACTGCAGCAAACTGGGGACATGTTCACTCAGATTGTCCTTCTCCTGGAGGAAAGACGCTCTGAAGTGGAGCAGAAGATCCAGTCTGAACACAAGACCAAACTGAGTCAAGTCCAAGAGCTCCAAGACCAACTGCAGAGGGACATCTGTGATCTGAAGAGAACCATCTCTGAGCTGGACACACTGTCCCTCACTCCGGATCATAACCAGTTTATACTGCACTGTCTCCCACTGTCCACACTCACAAAGGAGACAGACCCCAGGGTCCAGACCGGACAAAGGGGGAACTTTGAGGACATGACCAGAGCTGCGTCAGTGCTCAGAGACAAACTGCAACTCACTCTGAGAGAGTTTAAACTGACTGAACCTGAGCCGTGCACCAGAAAAGACTTCATGAGATACACACAGGACATTACACTGGACCCAAACACAGTACACAACTATCTGTCTCATGACAACAGAAGAATCACAGCTATGAATAAAGAGCAGAATTATCCTGATCACCCAGAGAGGTTTGCTGAAAGGTGGCAGGCCATGAGCAGAGAGACTCTGACAGGCCGTTGTTACTGGGAGGTGGAGTGGAGCGGGGACTGTAAGGTTCGTATAGCAGTGTCCTACAGGGACATTAAGAGAAAAGGGACCAGAGAGGAATGTGGATTTGGGAACAATGGTAAATCTTGGGCTTTATACTGTGAGAAAAACAGATACTCATTTTGGTTCAATAATGTTGAGTTTGAGGTCTCAGGTCCATTTTCGTCCAGAATCGGGGTTTACCTGGACCACAGTGCAGGGGCTCTGTCCTTTTACAGCGTTAAGGGTCAGAGCATGAGCCTCCTCCACAGAGTACACACTAACTTCACTCAGCCTCTGTTTGCTGGAGTCTGGATTCACAATGTTGGAGGCAATGCCCAATTCATTCAACTCAAATAAAATGTATATGGCTGTTAGAAGGATGTAGACAATGGGAGTGTTTCTGGAGGTTAATTAAACATGTCAGGATTATAGCTAATATTCCCATGCAAGACTAATTCATTATGTTTTTACTTGTTGAATAATTATTTCTGCTACAATTACTACCACTTTTACTGCTGCACAATACCATTACTATTACTATTACTATTACTATTACTATTAACTACTATGACTTTAAGAATTGAGGATATGTACAGTAGTATTATTATTATTTTAAATATTTCATAGAGAACATAATCAACTAATAATAAACCAAACCGAATAATGGTACGAATGTTCAGTATGTTGGATCTGTCATCACTGTTCTGATCACTGTGTAAATCTGTGATCAAACTGGTGAGTCAGGTTAAAGGGAAAAGGGTGTGGGCCTATTATGAAAATATGTATTCTTTGTATCATAGTTAAGCACTTATCTGAAATCTGTTAACCATTAACAGTTGAGTATTATTTTCAGTATGTACAGATAAAGTACACACTGATAAAGATAAGTACTCAAACTATTATCACTATGGAGTGACTATGGAATGAAAACATGACATGACCAACATTCATCTTTTTAATATTGTTAATTTTGCTTCATATACATTTAGTTTAATCTATGGTTCTTTCTTTACAATTTTTATAATCACACACTTGTTTTAATATTGCATATTTAATTATTGTCTCTCTGTGTCTCATTTTGTGCAAACTCATTTTTCCATTTGTTGATTTCCTGATTCCAATTATATATTGTTATTAAAGTCACTGTTGTAAAAAATAAATAAAAATAAAATCTTGACTCATTCTACACATTAATTTTAGACAGTAGGGATGATAAAAGATCTCGTGCTACAAAATTTCGTGAGACAAAATGGCCAAGATATTCATGACATGAGAAAAATGACATACAGTATGTCTCATTTTGTTAACATTTGGACAAAAAGGGTTACATATTATGAGTTACATCTCTTGTAGTTCCAAAACGCAATGCTAGAATGGAAATAAAAATATTAAAGCATAAAATCCATCCATCTATCCATCCATCTATCTTCTCCTGCTTAGTCCAGCTGGGTCGTGGGGGCAGTTTGCTGCCCAATCCTCTAAAAGAAAATGAGACCCATTTTGATAACTGAATCCCAAAATGTATGTATTGGGAATTATGTTAAATTCTTTTCTTGTCTTGGTCTCGTGGGCCCAATCTCGTATCTCATCTCGCCTTGTGGAAATTGTATTAGACAGTACATAAATTTAAATGATCATGTTCTCATTTACGACCCACATAACTGTATGATTTTTCCCCATAACTGAGCAGTCTTAAATCGTATAACATGTGAATGAGAGATCCAGTGGTTCCAAATCCATATTGTCTTAAACGTGAGCGCTGCAAAGCCAGAGGCAGACTGCCGACTGTGGGGAAGAAGGAGGGTCCCACTCTTCAGGAAAAGGAGAGAGAGAGAAAGACGACAGGTTGATTTATTCAAACAGTGAGGAGTGGGCGAATCAAACTTTAATGGCTTTTGGGAGAGCAAGCCACTCTCTCCCCTTTCAATCTTACTACTTCCATGTCTATACCTCTCCACTTTTCCACACATTTTTACCTGCAATCTATCCAACTATTTGTTTGGGAAAATCTTGATAGTCAATCACAAACATTGGCGTTAGCATTTTGTCTTATTTTTTCCCTGACAGGCGAATCCGTGGCCATCCCCGCTGCACGCAAATCAAGGTGCTCTTCATGCTCAGTGGGATAAAGTAAATGACAGAAAGATAAAGAGGGAGAGGAGGTGATTTAGCTTCACGAGTGGCAGCCTACACGAAGCCCAGCCACTATTTGTTGTGTTAACCCCTCGACTGGAAAGGATGCAGGGAATAAAGTGTTCACCGCTGCTGCTGACATGCTCGCTGACAGCTCACTCACGGCCATTTGGCTTAAAATACTCCCAAAAGTGCACAAATGTGGGGCGAGTACTGGAAAATAAAGCTACAGAAGATGGTGGAAACAAGTCTAAAAACAAAAACAAAATGCAAATGAATGGTGAAGGTAAATTTGCGCCAAGCCAACCAAAATGAGAAGTACCAATGGTTAATCTATAGTTATGTTGCTCCTTCCTTCTGTTCTTGCTTGGTAAATCCAGACTGAAATCCTGAGTATAAGATTTACAGACTGGTAACGGCGGAGTCTATAAATCAGGCCAAATTCAAACAGAGCTGTGAAAGCAGGTTTGTTTATATCAGAGATCTATCATTTACAACAAAATCTAACTTTCACTTCAGATTAATAGTGTTTAGTGCTTGACTCATTCATTCAGCATTTTCTTTCCCTTTTGATTTATTTATTTTAACTATTATGTTTGTTTTAATATGACTAGACAATGCATTTCTTTGATTGGCTAATCTGTCTGTCAATCATTCCCATCTGAACTGGGAGATGAGACCAGGGCCAAGAGCACAAATCTTGTTAATAACTGTAGTCTTGACTGGCTGGGCAACCTATTTTCCTCTGCTGTTGTGTCATGATGCAAGACACTTCATCTGCCTTGACTCTGTTGAGATTGTGCTGTGTTGGCATGCTGGCGTGATATGGCTTTACAGTCTGTCCCAAGGCTACTCACAACAGCTTACTGCCACAAAAACAAATTCAGCCATATAAATTGTCCACACCAATAGTTTTCCGGTTTCAAACTTCTAGCTGGAAAAGCTAAAATAAACTTTTAGGAATAATCATGATCATAACGTAAAAAGTTTTCCCCAAAAGTCTTCTCAATTGACATCCCTTCCTGCATGTCCCACCAATGGTCTTTAGATAGTAAACTTAAATCTTCTATGTTTTATATAACTGTGCATAACTTTCCAACCATAAGATAGAAACTTACTTTTTCCCTCGAAAAGCTGAGACTTTCAACTATCCAAGCATATTTCCGGCATTATCCTACATCACACGCACACTGCATGATGTCCGGAGAATGAATGTCCAATAGGAACTTTATTTTCCTACAAACACATGAGCTTCATCCATTTTCAATGGCCCAAACTTTGCCAAAGAGTGTAGTGAGTCCAGATGGTTGATTGCTCTGAGCGTCTATGCTTGTAACAACTGAAAAATACGTTTTAAGTGCAGTTATTTGTCAAATAAATGGCAAATTATGTATCTTGGTCTGTGTAATTGCGCATCCCTTGCTATTTTTATTTGAAAGGTTTATTTCACTCAAACTGTACAAATACAATTGTAATAAATACCATGGAAATGCAGGAAGTGATGTGGCTCTGGCCCTGGACTTGACAGGAGCTGTTTCCATGACTGGCACCAGTAAAGCAATGTGGTGATTGCACTTTTTTTGTTTTTAGTGCAATAAGGATATTTTTAGTTTACTTACAGATAAGATATTTTGCACTTTTGTAGTTAAGGCCCTAAATTAAGCATTTTTTATGTCCAAAATGTTGTCCATGCATGTTTGCATGTTTGCATGTTTGTGTGTTTTGTTTTGTATGAAAGAATGTGATTTTTATTTTCCTTTTTTTATTTGTATTTCTTGTCCTATAGCTTTTAACACAGTGTTGTGACACATCTACAGCATGAAGAAACCGGTTGTATTGAAAAAAGGATGTATAACACTTCATTAGGGGGTAAAAGGGGCAGTTTTAAAAGCAAAATTAAGAAAAAAAATCCAGGCGAGGAGAAATGTACTAAAATTGCACTTCGGTTTGGAAGGGTTGGGTTGGATAAATAAAAAATCGCTCAAGCAAGATATACCATATATGTTCTACGTAGCTTTTAACTTTGACTGAAATATGCCAAATGAAAAACAGGTTTTCAGATTAAAAACAAAAAGAAAATTACAGATTTGGTGCAAAAAACAACTTTTAAATATAGTCTGAAGTAAGTAATTTTTTTTAAAAATATAACCTTCTGAGTTGATCCATTTCTGCTTCCTTGGGCTAAATCTCTGCGCTCCTGGGTTTAGGATCTTAGTGTCTCTTTGAGGCCAGTGCCTGTCAGCCTTCAGCCCTCAGCTCTGCAGCAAACACATTCAATTACACCACAGAAGCAGGCCGGTATTAGGACCACTGAACATGACTTTGGGAAAGGTGCAGATGTGCATCTATAGGTCATTCATTTAGTTTTTCTTTGATTTAACACATATCCTGCATATTTATGCTGCGTTCTTCTCTCAAACAAAAAACACTCTGTTCCACCTTGTGATTTCATGTGGTGATACAGAAAATGCTCCACTGTGTTTTAAACTACATATACTTGAGGAGTGGGAAGAAGAAAACTTACTTAATCCCCATCCTCGTCTTTCATTAAAAACAACTCAGATGCCTATTGGCTTCCTCTTTACTGATTCATATCGAATGACCCTTTATATTACAAATTATAATGGAAATCTGAACATATTACATAAGAAATCACAGAATAACAGCATCTGGTAGTTAAATGTTTATCTTTTAACACACTGCATTACAGTTGTTGATAATGTAGTGATTTTGCCTGCATGTTTCTGATTAATATTACCAGACACAGTTTATTAAATTTCATGATCACTTTGTGGACCACTGTGCACAGCCCTCCAGTCAATTAAGCACTTCAGTTGTGTTTATTCATTTGAATGTTCTAAATAACAAAATTTTAGTGAAACTAATTACCACGTTCATCAGCATCAAATCAAAGCTTTATTTGCTAATGACAATTGATAAAGGTAATATTGCCAAAACGACACAGGGTTTAATTTACACCAATTTTGAACAAAGTTACAGAAGGAACATCGTAAGGCACTCATTTGTGATATCAGAACAGCGCGTATCAAAAACAAGTCTGGTCTGATTCTCTGCCAGATCCCACATCAAGCACTAAGCAGCTCATTCACAGCCATAACAGGGGCTCTCCAGCACCTCACACCATTTTAGCCCAAATATGAGTGCATTTGTGTGTGTCATTAGCACAGGAAATGCTCTCACATTTTCAGATCAAAATTGTTCAGACGCAGCAGTGGAGGAGAGAAGCTGGAAGATGAAACGATGATGGGTTGATTCCATTCTCCCAAAATTACCCGGTAAATCCCAATATGCAATTATTCACAGTGTATATCAAACAACAAGAGAGACTAGTGCCCTTGTGTGTAAATACCTGATTTGTTCATTCGCTCTTGTTTATTTCTGTTAGCATTAGCAGGGGGCTAGCTTATCTCTGTTACTCTGAGCCTTGGAAGGGCTTCAACAAAGGCAATGCCAAGCTAGTCCCTAGCTAAAGGCATCACTCTCACATTCATTCAATATGGACATGTTTACAGCTTCTAAACCAAAGGATGAAACAATATTCAGATTTCACTGTATCACTGTGGTATTCATGTTACAATATGTCTTGCAATATTGTGGCTAAGTGTTATAGAAATGCTACAAAAACAACCTGGTGAATATTGGGGCTGCTTTTGCAATCAATTCTACAATATTAAGCTTTAAAAAGAGGAATAACAGTGATTTCTTGCTGTCGGCTGCAGTGAAACAGAACAAAGGATCATGATAGACCTCTCTGCTTTTAGTGTACTGCTAGTACAAAACAATGCAATTAGGTAAGGATAAAAAAACACCTTTCATTAAATAAATGCAAGATAGATTGGTTCAATGGACAGGTTGCAGCTGCTCCAAGAGAAAAGTTGCTTTGTCCTTTAAACTTCTGTCTTTTAACGTGCATTGTTAAAAACGTTTCTGATTAAAAAAACATGACTACTGCAGCAAAAACAAAATGACTACAGCCTCATACTATAGCTGGTGCTTCTTTTTGCTGCAGCCTCTCGTACTTCATGTGATCTTACAGGTTGGACCGGAATGCTGAAATATGACTGAGAGAAAATGGAGGCAGAGGTGAGATTTGTTCACCTGCCTCACAACATAAAGAGACAAAAACAGATACAGTTTGGAGACTTATCACCTGGAACCTGTCTGCCAGTGCATCTAATCTGCCTACGCCACAAACATGCACCTCTGAAATCTTTGCATCACCTTCTTTATAACGACAAAACCCAACTGTGTCGAGATCTATGACACCAAAATTGCTCCACTGTCAAACAAGGGCATAATATAATGTGCAGTTGCATGTAACATCACAACAGTAACAGTGAAAACCAGATATCGAATATAAATAGTACGATTTCCATCCGTCACATTCAAAACATTTTAAAATTCAAACTGGATTCCTCTAAACATAACAAAAAAATTGCTGAATTGCAAACAGTATCGCCAAGAAGTAGCTGAAAGGCATTATGGAAAAACAACCCCATTTAGTGCTGTCAGCATACTAAAAATTCAAGCTGGATTACAATAATAAATAAACAAAAGACTTGAAACTCTATAAATGTTGTCACTGTAATGGAAAAAATAGCATGGTTGCCTAGAAAACACAGTTCCTCTATTTCCATACAAGTTTGATTACTTTTATTACATTGATGCTACTTCTCAAAAAGACCATTCACTGTATTTATAGATTTTAGAGTGTGGATCCGGCCAAAGTTTTAATCGAATCTTACCCGAGTCTGACAGTCAGACCCGACACAATTAAAATCACACCATTTTCATAGGCCTACTAATGACACACGTAGGATATTGTTTGTGTGGCCTCTAACGGACACAGAGATGCTAAATACAAACTCGGGATTTAGTGAAAATAATGAGAAGACTTTATCACTTATCTTTCGTAAAGTGGTAAATTTAAAGTGCAGCATCTCATCCATATTATCCATAGAAATTGCCCTCTACAAAACCTCACTATTAATCCAGTTTGAGGTGTTCTTTAAAAGTAAAAAGGCGAAAGTAGATCCACAAGTGTGTCTGTTTACATGCACACAGCACACAGCTTGAGGTGAAGCTGTGTACGGTGTTGCTAATCTGCAATTTGCTTTACAAATCTGAAATACTGCACCACATTTCACAAATAATAATGACAACAACACAGTTTTGACTTGTATCTAAACTACTAAACTAGAAGTGCAGCGCTCTGATCTTTTGAACACATAAGCCAACACTGAGCCCGAACATGAGTTTTAAATATTTGTCCGAACCCATCCTGTTGGACTTCGGCCAGGTTTCCGCTTCCTGATTATAGCTTTTAACACTTTTCCAGAATTTAGATTTGGCTGTTGTTTTTGACAGTGCTCCATTGATTCTCTGCAGTTCACATCATCAACATTCCCTCAGGGGTGTGACGTTAACTAAAGGCAAGAGCTGACATGTTTCGAACTACAACAAGAGAGGTGATTTGGGCACTTTAAAGTATCTCTTGATCACAGGCTCTTGAAAATGTGTTGTTTAAATCCTCTTTTCAGACTATTTTAAACTTTTTTTTCATCTGCATTTGCTAATGTGTGCATTATATCACCGCGGAAACTGCTGAACATTCCGCCCAGAGATGATGATACGTATCAATAGTGCTATTTCCAGACAGAAGATGCAGGTTTGACATAAATACATGCCCATATGACACCCGCGCATTCATTCAATATGGGCAGTTTTTCATTGACAAATCTAGACCTTCCCCAACACGCAGGGAGTAAGTTTTATCCACGCTGCGACCATCTTTGTATTGAGTTGTAACTGTACATGTGTGGTTCTTTGTGGCGCACAGCTGTGAGTGTGTGTGCGGAGGCAGCGGGTGACAGTAAAAGGCGCTCGCTGGCACAATAAGAGTAGTTGTTAGCGCTGGCATTTGATTTGGTCACAGTGACAGCCAGAGCCATTACCAGCTCAGGGTCAGGCATCTGTGGAGAGGGGAGAGGAGACAGAAAGAGGGGGACCTTTTTTAGACATATTGCTCTGTAAATATTTGGAGCTGCCAATACAAGACTCAGCATATATCTGACATCGAAGGTAGAAGTCAGTGTTACTTTATAGGTCAAAAAGAAAGAACTATACTGCAAAAACTCAAATCTAGCCAAGTTAAGATTCCTTGAATTAAGAAAGTTTTATTGTAATTTAAGTAAATGTCACCTGACAAATAAAATTGTCAATGGAACAAGACGTTTTGTACTTAAAATATGAAAATACATGTTGGTCCACTTTAGAAAAACAACAACTCTTTGCACTTAAAATGAGTAACAAAATCAAAAATAGCTTGAAATAAGAAAAACACACTTACTCCATTGGTAGATAATTTAACTTGTTAAGATGTATCTACTCAAATAAAGTAAAATGTTCGTAATTGAAGTAATTTACACTTACCTAGATATTGCTTTTTGCAGTGGATAGTGGTGGGAGAGATGAGACAGAAAATAGGGTCCAGGAGAATGAGACAAGATGAGATTTTGAAATTATTTACAATCAGATCAGTTCACAGTTTTAGGCACATGATTTAATTTGTTTAACTTTTATATATATATTGTGTTGTGAGTGTGATGTGTTGTATTTTTATGTATTGATATAAAGTTAAAAATAGGTCAAAAAAGAAATGGCAACACAGAACAATATCCAATGTTTTGGCTGATATGTGAGTAAATATCTTCAGTATATATGGCACGAGCAAAGCCTCTATCCAGACTTTTCAAATTCAACTGGTAATGCCTGAAAACTACTGAAAACTATTATTTTATGGATGCATACACACTTTGATTAGATCCTCTTTGAGCCCAGTTTAGTCCTGTTAACACAAACAAATAAACCTGAATCATATTTTATCTCTTACACAGATCTAGTCTTGTGCATCATTTATGTATTATACTTTGGGTACATTTACATAGCCAGAAAAAACATATGAAAACTAATGATCGGATAATCCAATATTTTCTGTTTACGAGACAAATCTGATCATTAAAATACCAGGTGACAGTTAATTAGAAGATGTAATATTTGGGAAAACAAAGTTCAATGATTTTAAAAATAACTATTTCACATTAGTTTGCCCTTTCTTTTCCATGTCAACACCTGCACATGGGCGAACAAGCAGAAAAAATGAGAATATCTACTGTATCCATCTGTATATCTATCTTGTGCAATAAGCAAATCATTCAGCTATGTCACCCTGATCAAAACCCAGCATAGGTTTTGGGGTGTTGCACAGCAGTCACCCATTCCCCTGACAATCACTAAAGCACTTTTCTAAATACGCAGCCATATTTGCAACCTTTCCTTTACATCGTTACAATAAAATCTCCCTTAACCTAAATTGAACTACCTGTAGTGCTTATAGGCAAAGTGAATGACATTCCTCTCTCACTCCATTGTCTGCTGGCATAATAGATTTAGGTTGTGGCCCATCTGCTGTCCAATCACAACATTATTTCTATACGCTGTGTGCATGCGGGTGCCGGCTGGGTGTGTGGTAGCGGTAAATCTGTCCAGCTCATTAGCAATGACAGAGGGAATGCTCCGAGCCCACCTGCTCCCCTTCACCCTCTTTATGGCTCTACAAATTAAAAGGACATTTACACACAGGCTCGCTGCGGCGCGCTCTGCTCCCCTCACCTTGCCACTCACATTGCTTCATCTGCTCCCTCTGCTGAGCTGCGGATACTACACAAAAACGCTTCAGCACACTCAACTGAGCTAATTATTCTCCAAGTCCTATTCACTCTGCAATGGGGTCAGTAAGCCGCTAAGAGGGGAGATTTACAGGCAGTAAAAAGTGTAGCATACAAATAACAGCTTTATTTTACAATCAAACTGCGGATATTTAAGCTTCAGGAGTCGTAACTACTCGCACGTAGAAGAGAGCTCTCCTGCTGTGTCTCTAGAGTCGAGATGGGATGATGATGTTGACATTTTTTGCCACCACTATCATGGCCAAAATAACTGTAATTAATGAGAATATTACAATTATTATTACAAATGCTAATAGTAAAAAAAAGTTTGAGATTCATAATAATAAAAAAAAATTAATATAGTGAATAAGTTACATATTTTAAAGTATTATACAACTTTCTGCAAAATCAAGTGGTATTGCCTTTGTTGCTGATTATCAGAATTATAAATTTAAAAAAAAAAGGTACCACAGATGCTTATTGTTTATTTTTCTTATTGCAATAAAGGATATTATTATTTTTTGCTCTACTCATGCCTAGTTCACCTGGTTCCCCCTAGACACTGACTGTGATGCTTGGGCTGCGGCACATAAGGGACACTTTTGTCTTGAGGGCTATTACTCCCCTCAAACTGCCCTGACACTGGATCCACTGACCCTTTCTGACCAGTCCTGGCACCGATTAGACCTTTGTTTGAGGTATTCTAACACAATTGTTTTTATGTGCTTAAATTGCCCCTTGGGAACACATTAAGTTTTATTGACTGGTTTATCCTAGTTCACAAGCAGTGTTTCTGAAGAACAAACTGAAACTAAAAGTCCTCAAATTAACCAATAGTGAAATGTCACTGACCCCCTTATGGACCACAATGGTGCAGAAGGCTGGTTTCAGATAATCTCCTATTAAAAAGTCCCCTTGCTAAATAGTATTTGAGTATTTGCAGCAACCAATTTGCATCCAAGGCACCAAATAGTTTAGCACAAACCATTGAGGTATCACTTTGTCATGTTAAAATGTGAAATTTGCACAGCTCTGACCCAAAATTTAAATTGAAGCCAAAAATTACTTTTTAGAGTTTTGGTCTTTGGTGTCAGCAGAAATATTTCCATCTCAAGCTAAATTGTAGCATGTTACCATATCCAAATTTTGTCTACAAATAGAAGCTCGTCTTTCTAGTTTTCTTGCTGAGTTCTCATATTATTTAAAAAAAAGCATTTATATGGATTTTCCAAGAACAGCCACTGCGTTGGCCCAAGGAGACCTCCTCGGGTAGGTGGTCTAAACCCTCCTTTTTGTCCTATTTATTTGCTGGAGTTATGGATTGAGGAGAGCTTTGAAGATTTGGAGAAGACTGAGAAAAGGCTGTGTGTCTGTGTGCATTCAGCTCCTATTTGAAGTCGCTCACTCCAGCAATTACTTCATATCAAGGATTAGATGAAGCGCGGGACACATGAGAGAGACAGATGGAGGAGAGAGAGGTAGGAGATTGGGGGAAAGGCCTAAAAAGAAAAGACCGACCAGTAGAGATAGAGCAGTTTGTCAATATAAAGACACGAGACAACTCCAGAAAATCATACACTTTTTTCCAAGAGCAAAACAGCAAAGCACTATGAATAACGGATGGGGGCTGTCACTGTCTGTTTACGATGGAAACAATAGTCACAGTGGAGTCAACTTTAAAAAATATACTTACATTCAGGAATTCAGAGACAAAACACTCTGTCTGAGAAGCTCATGTGAGAAAATATTCACTTGGTGCCATATTGACATTGCCATTATAGGCAGAAAATTGATCTTTACAAGCATAGTCAAGATGGTTTATAGTGTATCGATCATCTCTGCAAATCTGTAAATTGTAGCAACAATGCACACACAAATCAGCCATAAAATTATGAAAACAACACAAGTCTACGCTCTCTTCAAGTCACCTGTTATGGGCAGCAATTATGATACAGTAGGCATAAAGTGAAATATTAAACAAGTTTTAATAGATAGGCAACTTGATCGGAGTACTGCCAAAACAAAAACTAGCCTAGGAGATCTTTAAGTAGATCTGCAGTTTTAACAGAAATGTGCCATAGTGTAATGCATACGATATTACTCTGTATACTGCTGTAGTACTGCATGGGGCTATTAATGTTTACTGTTTATAAATCTATAAATAGACAATTTGCATTTTAATAATATTCCTTACTAAATCTCTATGGCACTCAGAGCAGATGGCCCAAACAAGAGCTGGGTCCGAATGCCCACACTATTCCCTCCTTAGGGCACTGAGTAGAGATCACGGCATTTTTAGTGGCGTCCGAATGTCCAGCAGGTGAATATGTAGTGCACTCAATATTTCCCACAATGCACCTTGAAAAGTAGTGGGCATCAGTGGTCACTAGACCGGTCAATATAGACCAAAATTTATTACAAGAGTCATAAAAACACCAGAGACAAGTGTTTAACTGGATACAGCACTCATGAATGTAAGCAGATAGAACTGCTAGTTTACGCACTGTTGATCCTGATAATAAATAAATAAAGCGTTATAGTGTAAAGGTGCAAGTGTTAGCTGCTTACCTCAGCTTGAGCTGTTAAAAGATTGATAATTAGGCGAGTAAGGATAAGCTGTTTTCTTCAGCCTACTCCTTTTGAGCATTGTGTTTCTTTTGTTCTGTTTTTGTCTTTGTTTACACTGTTATGTTTTATTTCATTGTGCTCAAATAAACACTGATGATAATGGTGATAATTCCACATCTCAGACAAAAAGCTGAATAGTCCAGTCAGTTTGTGTGAGATCCCATGTGACAAAAACTTCCATAAAAAGGTCCATAAATACTTGTGTGCCAGTCCGATTTGATCATTATTTATGACAGAAATCAAGTGTTATCAGAGTTTAGCTGACTTTTTTCCACCAGAGTCACACAAGCCAAAAGTAGTGAGCTGTGTGTCCAAATCGCTCTGTGAATGATTGCACTAAATAGTCCACCTAAGAATGCAGGACTATGCAGTGAATGAGGGGCTGGGGGTCAGGGTGGACATTTGAATACAGCCAAGGTAACTTTGATTTTAACTTCAGCTTCCTGTTTATAGGTGCCATTTTGAGGTCTGTTCATCATTCAAAATATAAGATTTAGTTTTGAGTTGTTAATTGCTATGGTAATAGTAGATAGGACTGTAGAAAGTTGTGCTGCCGTGTGAAACCCAGCAGTCTTCACTGATACCAGTATATAGTGCATGTTTCTCTGGGTGGGCCTTACCTCAGGGATCTGGACGGTGTACGGCTGCCCATGGAATGTTGGTGCATTATCGTTTACGTCTCCAATTTGGATGTTTACGGTTCCTGTGACCAGCTGCAAGAGGAGCAAAAGACACCTTGGTTAAATCCTGCCAAAAACACCACCCCCTCAGTGACTTAGGAGGGCGCCGGTGAGTCAAAATACACTAGTCATGCCAAGTTGGGATTTGGTGAGAAGAAAGAGGGCCAAGAATGAGACTTATACCCGCAAGGCAGAGTAGGTTGAGCGTCAGTAAATTTAAGGAACGAAAATGTGCCGAGTGAGACAGATGTCAGAATGATTACACATAAAAAAAGTGAAAAATGGAGATATTAAAGGAGAGAGGGTGAGAGAGGGACAAGAGTTAGATGTGGCTGAGACATATCTAAACATAAGGTGTCAAAACAGGTAAAAACCAAGATAACACTTACCTCATGTGAGTCTGTGACGGTGAACTCAACCTGCATCTCCGACTTGGTCTAGGGAGGAACAAATTATAACCTTACAATAACAATATGGTATTTCAGATGCGTTTTTAACACAGCTTAACAGCATTATTACAAGTGAATAAGGGTTGGGCTGTGGATAAGGCCGAGTAGTTTATAGCCTCTTTTCACCTGGCACAGTTTGCTTGGTGCGGATCCCTCCAGTCCAGTTGCACTTCCATGCTCTAAGCCCAAACCCAACCCAACCCAAAACATGCACTGTATGTGTAAAAGTTGTGTGAGTGAGTGTTGGTGGTGGTCGGAGGGACCGTTGGCGCTGCTTGGCTTGGCAGCCGCGCCTCCGTCAGTCTGCCCCAGGGCAACTGTGGCTATAACAGTAGCTTACCACCACCGGGTATGGAGTGAATGAAGAATGCTCTGTAAAAAATGCTGTGTAAAGCACTTTGGGGACATGTGTCTGTGTAAAGCGCTATATAAATAAATAAAACCTTAAGCAAGGATAAACAAGGTCCAGGGGCAGGGTTCAGATCTGTGAGGCACTGACGTCAATCAAACATTACAGGTTTTATTAATAAATTAAATCTAACTCACGTCTGAATTATACTCATAATTATACATTACATTACGCACTGGAAATATAATATTTTCAGTCTTTACATGCAAGTGGTGTGCATCGATAAACAGGAAACATCTGTTGCATTCGTACTAGCTTTGTTTTGGAGCATGCCGACTCAATAGAAAATGCCATAACTGGAAATACGGCAGCTTGTTACAAGATCAGATAAGCATTTGGTGAGAAATTATTATTTTACATTTATAAATGCTTTTTGCCATCTTGTTTCCACCCAACTCTGCATTCTCTCTTGTCCAATCATCTGTTACATCATTTTAACCTATACCCTCCAGGGTCTCCAGCAAACCCCTCAAACAGGGCAGTATGGTTCATTTTAGAAATTGGACTTAGACAGACACTCGGGGTCTGTACTGATCCATTTCAGAACAAATCAGAGGAAGCGCCGCTTATTAGAAGTGTACGATGAATCATAATAGAAAGGAATGGTGGCAATTAGCCCTTTGCATAGGCAGCAATTACTTAAGCTAAGATGTACTCCACAAACAACAAAATATTTTGCCTAAAACACTTTGATCACTCTTAGGTTTTTTCAATGTTTTTTTAGTTATGGAACACTTTCTTGTTGGGGAAAAAAAAAAGAAGACGTGTCACGCCATCCATTAAAACATTATCAAATTACACCAATTAGTCACTGTTTGGCACTAGGCATTTTGCAATAGTGCTCTTTTTGTGTTGGAAGTTTGGGTATGATCAATTACTACATTGATTAACGGTTTAGACCTCTAAAAATCTGCTCAAACGCATGGGATTGTTGTATTAGTTTTACAGCTAATCTTTCCTATCTTTTCAACCTACTTAAAATATATACTGGACTGTATCATCAATTCAGAACCCTCCTCATTATGTGTAATAAGCTGGCACATTATCGCCTTTACCTCTCGATCAAGTGGTTGTCGTAGCCACACTCTTCCGTCAGTCTCAACTGTGAAGAACTTCATGGCCTCTTCGCCCATGATCCCGAAGGTAAGAGGGTCACCTTCAGGATCTACAGCCTCCAGCTTTGTCACGGACTGCCCTGTCAAACCACAACACACAGGTCAGAGATCCAAAAGTAATGTTTTTATAGAATTTAGCCAATTCCTGCTTGGCAGACTGTCAAAAATGTGATTTATGATGTCCAAAGCAGATCTCTATATCATCTTTGTCTTTATTTATCCACATATTAGCAGCCATAAACATGTATAGTCCCACATCAGTCAACCTGACATTAAAAATGTACATCCAGCTTGTGTACCATCATTGCACATGGGGTATAGGGAGGAGAGGATGTTAATTGCATCCGCAGTGCTCCATAGACTTCATTTATCATGGACACTTTAGCATAGACACACGGCTAATCAAAGCTAAGGTGGATGAGGGCATGTAAACACTATACAGCCCATGGAGGCAAAAGGTCAAAACAGCTCAGAGGACAGTGGAGTGACCTTTGAACCCACAGGACACGCCTCATTACCATCGAGAGCAGGACGATGGGACCACTCACTCATAATGCCCTTGTCCTCTCTACTTGGAGAAGCTATGCTAAACATGCGGTGAGCAAACTTTTACCACACAGAAGATATTTTATAATAATACATTTCATTTGAGGGGCCTTTCAAGATGACTCAAGGTCCCCATATACCAATGTAAAATAATATATAGAGTCTGAAAATGAACAATAAATTATGTTAAATTCAAGGTGCACTATGTATGTTTTCTGGTGGAGCTACTCCTTTGCCTAGAATCTTCCATACTATTGCATGAAACTTATCCAACAGAGGTTTTATCACAAAAAAACCTTTGAAAACAAGTATTCTTAATGGGTTGCCTCTCCATAGATCTGACCTACAGCTTGGCATTGACATATAACTATATCCCGGGAAACAAGCAGGTTAAGTTTAATGCCATATGAGTCCCAGATGTAAAGCCACATTCCAGGCAAAGCAATAACATCTCTGACAAGCAGGCGGACAATAAAGACTATGAGAATTGAGCTAGGACTCATGCTGCGTTCATGGTCCTCGGGAACTCAGGGAACTCTGACTTGTTTGCGTTCCTGTGCATTTATCTTGCAAAGTTTGGATTTTTCAACAGACAGGAAATGCTTAAATATAAACATGTTTAGTCAAAGAGCTCAAATGTTTATGATATTTCATCCGTCTTCACACAGCAGGTGACATCAGGTGTGGATCAATTTGTGTTTCCGTCTTGTGCAAGCGTACATTGTATTTTTCAATTCAAAAAGAGTTTCTGAGGAGCACATGAACGCAGCGTAAACAACAGTTAAATTATCCATAAACCCTCAAAATCCAGACCATTAAATAGAAATAAGAAATAAAAGACTAAACTCACTAAACCAAAACTGCTCCACGATTAATCCAGGACATAATCAGGACTAACCCAGAACCACCAGAAGCTAAGAATCCATACTTAAGCTGTACATGCACCACAGTTTGAGAAGCCCCATCGGCCCTACACTAGACTAACCCAGAATGCACCAGTGCTGTCAGATACAGAGCAAACTGTTTAACACAACAACCAATTAGGTCCACAATCACACAACCCTCTCGTTTATTAATACGCCCCATTTTCCCATGAAAGGGTGGCAAAAATGACTAATTAATATAACGATTTATGAACCCCTCTCATTGCTTCTAATGAGATTTATGCAAATTCAGCTGCTTTCAATATGAGTTATAATTTGGTTGAAGACGGTGCAAATTAAGCATTTTACCTCATAGTCATCAATAATATCCTGACTCTTTTTCAGCACTTTGCTTCACTCTTGAATAAGATACTGTATTTCCCCTCTGTGTTTAGAGATAGAAGCTTGACTGCACTTAACATGGACAAAGGTGGTCAATACTCAGTGCTGCACCTAAAGTGAGGCATCGATGCAACGCAATACTAATTATATAGCAAGTAACTTCTAACCTACATCATGAATTAACTGCAGAGTCCACCGCCTGCTTATAAATATTTCACAATATGGCATTAATCTCGTCTTTTTCTGGTTTTAGGACAAAAAATATATACATGGAAACACATATATCCTTAATGTGAACAAGCTCACCCATCCACAGATGTGACCTGGTGGTGTCACTTGTTTGTCTCTGTCTAATATGTTAGAACTCCGTTAGATTTCCTTTAAAACTGAACTTTCCAGGCTAAATATTTTGGATCCTAGAGCATTTAATAATTTGCATATTGTGAAACAGATTGACAGTTTTAAAAACACCTGACCTTATTTGACTGGAGTGATTCTGTTGTTAAAAAGCACAAATTGGTCAGATTCAGTAGTGCTCAGTAACATTCTCAGCATGTTTTGGACCTGAGGGGAATAAAGCAGGATCCTTCTGAAGCTTATCTGTGACACAGTGGCACCGAGCCCTTTCTCTGACAAATGATGCTATTTAGCAGCAAGTGATGCCAGTCCTACTGTTATGAATGATACCGCGCACATTAGCAGCCCCTCCCTCCCCCTCCAGGAGAGCGATGGGCTGCAGCCACCATCTCTCTCATTCACCTTTCTATCTGTGCGCTCGGCTCCTCTCAAACTCCGCTTCAGACAGAGACACAAACTCCGGGTTACTGCTCTGTTCTCCCAGGCTAATGCTGAAGAAGTGAAGCGTTCACTCAGTAAATGAGACATGGCTGAATCGGAATACATTTAGAACAAATTTAAAACCGCTTCATTACGATAAGTACTTTCTGAAAGTTTGTGTAAGAGTTTTGTGCAAAGACAAAGCACCAGTGGTTTATTGTGGCAGAACTATAGAAGCTTGACTTTAAAACTTTGCATCTATAAGGGCTGGGCAATATGCTTAAGTGCTATATGCAACTTTTCTGGTGGAATATCCATCACCTGCTTGTCTCCATGAGATGTTATTTTTTTGTATGCAATGTTCCAAGCAGGTGACACCACCATAGTTCATATCTGTGGAAACTACACTGACAGTAAGAATGCAACATTCTCAAGGAATTATTGTCAACAATAGAAGCACCTGTAATTGAATGAATGTCAGATGCCAAAATTTTGAGTATTTTCGGCAAAGCTGTAACATACATGCACATTAACATGTGGCAGACCCCCAGAAATTAGTTTCCCTTCAAATCCATCAAAAAATACAAACTTCATTAAGGTGACAGTGGCTCATTGGTTAGTGGCAGTGGTCCCCCAAGCCAAAGGTCAGAAGATTGATTCCCACTCTGACCAAGTTCTGTCATTGTAGGCCTGTTATAATAGACCCTTTTAGGGCGGGAGAGATTTAAAAAAAGCTATGTGCGCATTTTGACAACAGAAGTAGCATTGTTCCCCATTCATTCCGATTCATTCAGACTGAACACAGACAGAAGAAGATGGAGATAACACATTTAAAGTGTGTGGTTGTCAGAATCAATATTGTATCGGCGGACTAAAGTTTTAAAGTTTGATGAGTGAGTAATGCTGATCGCACAAGGATCTGGCAGCCGGACACCACGTGTCAAAGTCGGCTTGTTGAGGAAATCTCGATCTTTTGATGATAATCCTTTCGCAAAGTTTGACAAGCCACCGAGTTCATGAGAAACAATAATATTAATACATTAATACAATAACATTAAATATTTATGCCACTGACAACCAAAACATCTTGTTGCAGCTTTCATATATTCAATGATAAGTCAATAAAGTCACTTTTGTGCAGGCCTCCGTTGTAGTGACCTTGTGTCCCTAGTATAAAGTGGTGTGTGAGTGATTGAAAGGAGTGAATGATAATGCACTGTAAAACACTGTGGGTGTCTTGACAAGCGCTAAATCCAGTGCATTATTATTATTATCATTATTATTATTATTACAAGAATTATTTTAAAATCAAAATCATGATCCATGAAAATTGTGTTATTTGCCTTATGGCCCACCTCCAGCCATGACAGTGAGCAGAGGAGTGCGGCTGCAAACCTAGCGGTGCACAGTTTAATTCTGCTCCATGTTTTAGGACAGTCAGGGGGGCACTTGATGCTAAATCAGGGTCTGGAGGATATCAATCTGCTGTGGATCGATACGAGTGCTCCATGTTGGACTGTCCCTGCCCGCGGCCCAAAGGCTTAAGAAAGAGCAGGCCAGCCAAAGCCCTGTTTATTATGAGTGTGACATCTCTGCACCCCTCGTTCATCTGGGCCCTGATTCAGTGGGACAGCCCCTGTCAGGACTTCAATTTCAGGTGTGTTGTGAAATATGTCCAGACATTTTATGGTCCGCAGAAGCTTAATGGGTATATGGGCTGTTCAGGATGCTGTCTACCAAAGCACTGGCAACCTCAACGAAAAGAAAAAATCACAATCTAGATATACAGAGAATATGTTGTGAGAGTAAGGCTTTTTATGACAAGTATTTTGAATCCTATTCTATTTGTGATATGTGTTTAGATTAGTAGATTTTGTTCACATTGTACACAAATCCAGGAACAAAGAGAAGACTGAACTTACAATCAGTACGATACAAAAATCCCATACATTTCAGTTTGTAGAGATCTAAACTACAGGAATATTTGCTGTTTTTGCTTTAATATTGTGGCACTTTAATTGTGACTTTTACTAATTTGTGATATAACAATAACAACAATAATAATAATAATAATAATAATAATAATAATAATAATAATAATAATAATGCATTGGATATATAGCTTTTTCTTAACACTCAAAGACGCTGCATTGTTCGGTCATTCTATACTTGGTGGTGGGCTCACACACACACACACATAGATGAAGGCCGATATATTGAGCAGCCTTATGTGAGAATGAATTTTTATCCTAATTTTGCATTTGGTGTTTTGTGCAAAGTAAGATGTCTATGATAACAACAGTTTAGCATAAATGCAGGAAAACAGAGTATTTACCTTTATAAATGTCACCCGTTGTTTGCACAGCTCGT
Source organism: Odontamblyopus rebecca (assembly GCA_030686955.1). Lineage (NCBI taxonomy): Eukaryota > Metazoa > Chordata > Actinopteri > Gobiiformes > Gobiidae > Odontamblyopus > Odontamblyopus rebecca. The sequence goes on along the minus strand of CM060662.1, from coordinate 28,063,477 downwards.
GAATATTAAAGGGTTTGTTCTAGGTTTAAAATTCAGAAATACTACCTCTTATGTGGAAATCTTTGGAAAAAGACTGCAGCGGTGCTCAGAAGAAAACAATAGGGCTTTGTTGTATAGATAACAAATGTGTGCTTTTCCTAGTTCTTATAAATAGTTGATGAGAGGCCACAGGGTGAAGTCACGAGGAGGTTGATGAGTCAGAGCCGTGCCACTCATGTTTCTGATCTGTCCACACACAGGATCCACTACATCACTGTCGCTCAAACTTCAACTGTGTCCAGGCAAACGCCACACTCAGCGCCCACCACCAGCACATTCAGCACTATGTAGGCTTACACTTAGACATCTACAGACAAACGCAAGTCACTGTAGAGCACACAATATACATTTACACATCTACAGACAAACCCTAGTCACTGTAGAGTACAGATTATGCATTTATACATCTACAAACAAACCCTAGTCACTGTAAAGTACACAACATACATTTATAGACCTAATGACAAGCCCTAGTGACAGTAAAGTACACAATATACATTTACACACCCACAGATGAGCCCTAGTAAGAAGTAAAGAATATACATTTATGTGTCTAAATAATAATAATAATAATAATAATGCATCAGTTTTATATAGCGCTTTTCAGGACACTCAAAGACGCTTTACAGAGCATTATTCATTCACTCCAGACCCGGTGGTGGTAAACTACTATTGTAGCCACAGCTGCCCTGGGGCAGACTGACGGAAGCAAGGCTGCCAATCTGCGCCATCGGCCCCTCCGACCACCACCACCATTCACGCACACACCACTTTCATACTAGGCAATGTGGGTGATGTGCCTTGCCTAAGGACACTACGACAGTTTTTGGCCACTGGCACCCCACTGTGGCACCTGGAATTCCCAGCGGTCTCCCATCCAAGTACTAACCAGGCCCGGCCCTGCTTAGCTTCTGAGATCTGACGGGATCAGGCTTTGACGAGCCGGTATGGCTTAAAGACAAACCCTAGTCTCTGTAAAGTACAGATTATACATTTATATACCTATAACCAAACCCTAGTCACTGTATAGTACAGATTATACATTTATACATCTACAAACAAACCCTAGTCACTGTAAAGTACAGAGCATACATATCTACAACCACAAATGAGCTCTAGTGACTGTAAAGAGGATAAAGAAGTGAAGACAGGCTATTATCTTATCAAGGTATGTAATGTAATTTTGTTGTTTTAGACAATTACAATAAAATCTTGAATCAAATGTGCCACAAAAATACTGTTGACAATCTTTGTCACTCAGAAAAAAATGAATCAATTAATCACAACTGAAGAACAACTAAATTTGAGATTTTAGTTATTGAATAATGGTTTTATGAATTCCACACAGACCTGAAAGCATGACTTTGGTAAGAGAAGATGTTTTATGCAGACAAAGACTGAGTAATAACCCTAAAATCACAATGAAATGAGTGGATGCATAAAATGAGGACACTATTATGTAAAATTTAGTTTTTGAATCTTTCTACCATGTTACAATATTCCCTCATAAAACCTCTTCAGCCATCGTTTTGATAAGAGTAAACATGTGATTTCACACAGGCAATATTCCAACCATCCTTATGGTTAACAGTACGATCCTGTCCAAAGCTCAGCTCACAAGCCTGTGTAACCTATGCAAAAGCAGGACACAAACCAACACACTACAACTGATGCAGTACTTTTGTTAGTTTGGTTCTACACTAGAAGCAAACCCACTCCTAACCACTATTCAGCAATCTGCATATACATTTACAGAACAGCTTCTGAAAAGTTCTTTCAAATCACTTCTATCAGAAATACTATTTCTTGCCTCCCATTCATTCAGTACAATCAAAAAATATCTGTAATAAAAACAAATAATGAGCCAGCTAATTGCTAATTCTTTCAAGCTTCTATAGAAATTAGCCTGGACCTGAAAGGACAGTGCCCACGTGTGAGCTCTGTGTGAGCATTGAGACAGAGCACGAGGCCAAAACACTTCATTCAACTCAAACGGACAGTTACGACAGAGTTCAATATGTGGTCATGATCCGACAGTAAAACTACGACATTTAAGAGCACCATGATCATGACAGTGAATACGCAGCTAAATGGATGCCCTGAAAAGCACTAACAAACTGTAAACGTTTGAGAAGAACAAATGAACGGCATGAAAGAATAGCACTTTTTTTAGAGCCAAGGTCACAATTTTAATATTATCATGATTTTGTAGCTTTCTACTGTCTTTAAGGGCAATTAAAGAAACAGGTAATACACTCACAAACCTCGGTTCCCCGTAGCTAAACGTGCATATAGAGGAGGACCCATACAGGTTTTTCTCATTCTCAGTTTAAGGATAGACCAACGCTCATGTAAAAGCTCAGAACCTGGTTAGCATTGACAGGCTGGCTATCGTGTCCAACAGTTTTGTAATTAAGTATAAACCCACCTGCTATTTACACAACAGAGACTAAACCAGGAGAAATGGATGAGAGCTGCATTAAACATCTCTCTAAACAGGCAAACTGGCACATATTTGAGATCACAATTTAATTTTATATAGTCATATTGTTAGTTAAATAATAATTTTTTTACATTACACAATTAAATTTTTTTGACCCATACAGTTAAGCTAAATTAAAACAAAAATGTTCTATTGTATTTTATTTTTGTGATTATTGATTATTTGCAATATCAATATGTTTAAGATGTTTTTTTATACCCCTCTCTCTCTCTTTATCTAAAAGTAAGCATTACATTTGATGCCAACAGGCAATAAATCATAGTACTAAATAAAGGCCAATGTACACATTTAAAGCTATTTTTAGGCCCAAGCACCAGAGGCTGGCAAAGAGCCTATTAGTATCGCATAGCGATGCTCATAGGGGGCGGGAACTAAAATGACAGGGGGCGGGAACTAAAATGACAAAAGTTCAGAAATGATGAGACATTCGAGAAAATATAGGTTTCATGTGTGGGGATCAAAAAATGGCGATAATACACCACCTCGAATATTAGGCTCCGCCCACTCCTATGGGAGCCCGCCCATCTCAACTTTGTCATAGAGCCACAAAATTCGGTACACACATTCGTCATGTGAAGACAAACAAAAAATATTATTATGGCCACGCCCCCTGACAAAGCAGAAGGCGGCCATCTTGGATTGAAATCTTCAAAATGCAGAATCAGCCTATTCGCTCATGGTGCATTTGAACGCACTCCTCTCACCCACAGGGCTGAAAATCACCGTACATCATCTACAGAAGTGTGACTTCAAAGGTTTGCTCCATTTTTTGGTAACTGTCATGGTTTACGTGCGGCGAAGCTCCAAAGTTCAATCAAAATTTAGACAATATTCAATGTGAAGATTTGCTCCCGTTGGCACAGACTTAGTCCGATTGTGCTGAAATTTGAATCACTGATGCTGGTCTTGGCCTGAATATAATACACTATAAAGCATATGGAAAAATTACACTATAGCGCCCCCTAGACATGAAACGTCAGCATTATCGGATTTGTACCAAATTTGGAAATTAAACTCTATACAGGACTATGAGCAAAAAAATATATATTATGGACATGGTGAATTTTTCACTGTTGGCCACCAGGGGTGCAAAGACTCCTCAAAAATAATTTAAAGGTGCACTACGTAATTTTTCTGATGGAGGATGTTTTGGCCTGGGATGACTTGAATGACTATCATGACGATCATCGCCACTTGAGGCTATATTTGTTTTTTTTTTTTTTTTTAATAATGCAAGTGTAAAGGGTAATGGTTGGAGGTGTTTTAGTGCTGTTGATGCTCCGGCACCCTCTTCTGCTCCTCTGCCCAAGGAATCTATCCATCGGTTTACAAAATGATTAGTACTGTTAGAAATGAACTATTCAACTAACTATTAATAAAACAATACAATTATATTATTGATTTAACACTAAAGATACATCATTTATGATCATCTATATATTTCTGAATGTTGAAAATATGTGTGTTGTGTTGTATGTCCAATCCAACTAAGCATACATGTTGCTAATGTTTCTATTTTTATTCTAGTTGTGATTTGTCAGTTGCTCTTCCTATTATTAGTTTTACAATAAAAACATTTTGGTGACTGACACTACTTCATTTTGACATCATTTGTGATGAACGCCAAAGGGTTGTGTATGTTTAGTATTTCCATATTTCCACATAATATTTAGAATTTATGGCCATACCGGCTCATCAAAGCCTGATCTCCTCAGATCTCTGAAGCTCAGCAGGGCCGGGCCTGGTTAGTACTTGGATGGGAGACCACTGGGAATTCCAGGTACCACAGTGGGGCGACAGTGACACAATTTGTCGTTGTGTCCTTAAGCAAGGCACTTCACCCACATTGCCGAGTATGAAAGTGGTGTGTGCATGCCAGGGCTCCCTTTAAAAAGAGAATAGTAATCTCAATGGGACTTTCCTGGTTAAATAAAGGTTAAATAAAAAAATTAATAAATAAATACATTTAGGGAGAAAGTATAACTGTATTGTCCTATTAGCAATAGAGAGGAAATGTGTCCCTTCAATTGGTCTTGCTTCAGTGTTGTATAGAGAAAGAATTGATAGTTTGCAGTTATATCATTCGGGGGGTGTTCTACCTGTATCTCTAATGGTGGAATGTTTAGGAGAGTTACCATATACAGAAAACCGAGGAAACAAAACAAAACACAAAACCTATTTATTACCTATTTTTCAGAGCCTGTGATCATTATGAGCACTGTCCATGGTCCTTAATTTTCAACAAAAATGGTGAACGTGAGTAACTGAAACTGACTAATGCTCGGGCGCTTGTGATTGTAACTTTATGTGTAAGAGACTTGTTAAAGAGTGCAAACTAACTCCTCTGTTGTAGTTCCGGCTAAGTCAGTTCTTTATGGTCAGACTGGGTTAAAATAAAGTGTTGATTAACTTCTTATAAAAAGTATAAGCTAAAAAGTATCAAGAGTTAATGGATTAATAGACGCTTTAGCAGGAAGTCCCTCCACTAACTTAAGGGTTAACTTTTGAATAGGAAATAGCCCAAAGATGTATTTATATTTTTGTGAAAATTAATCAAATAACTCTATAGGTTTATGGACCACCACTGAAGGCAATTTCTCGAATGCATTATCTGCATTATCACCTGCGGTCGCAAACAGTGTAAGTCCTTAAAACTGTAGATTAAAATGAATAAGGACATAGCCATATATAGTATTTGCCTTTACTGAAATAGCTCTGTGATGCATTCATATTAAGAGATATAGTACCTTCTGGGAATGCAGGTAAATGTAAAAACAAAGTGTGCCAATCTGACAGGAATGACAACTGTGACAGAGCCTGCATTTCCATACAAAGAGGAGGACATGTTCGGGGGGCATGTTTAATGGACATAAAAAGATGCATATAGAGAGATGATTTTCTGTATAGGATGAAAAACACAGTAAAGATTATTCCTCAGGGTGGGCAATTAGACTTCACCCAATAAAAAGATATGGGACCAAAGAAAACAGTTAAATTATATTTTCAAACCTTTGTTGCAGGAATAAACAAAATACTTCATAATACAGAAGTCTAAATCATGCGCTCTCTTGTATTTTAAAGCACAAGAAAGCGTTAACCCATAATGGTAAATTTGATTAGGATCTTCACTGAGCACTGAGGCAAATACTGTATATTCATTATAGCTGGGAAATCTGATTTTCAAAGTGTGAAGAATTAAGTATGTATTTAAATCTAACTAGCCCCTTGCTCTTACAAAGCTCTTGGCACATCACTAGTATTCACATGGAAAAATTATTTGGCCACTTCAACAGTTTTTTTCACAGAGAAATGTTTTCTAATTAGATGAGGACAAGGTCCACCCGTCTGATTTTTGCCATAAAATTGTGTTTTTACAATGCACTTTCTATGAGGAATTAAAAAAAACACATTTTACTCTTTAAAGGTACACTGCACAACTTTTCTGGTGGTGTTAGTGCATTGTTTAATATAGATTAAACCTATCACAAGCAGGTTACAGCACTATGCTACATTACAATTCAGATCTGTGGAGAGTTGCCCCTTATTCACAGAAGGAATTATTGTATTTTTGAGCAATAGAAACACCCAAAATGAATAAATGCTAGACAGATATGTTTAATGTCATACCATGGAACATTCCAGCCAAAGCAATAACATGTCCATGGAGACAAGGTGGTGGTAGACCCTTCACTAAAAACCTTTAAATGAAATGGCATACAAATAACATATAGCCAAATGCTAATCAATATTAAAACAAGCATTGAAACAATACAATATGATACAATCATTAAGCAGGTATCAAAATATAAAAAAGTGATCTATACAGGAAAACCTGGACCTTTCCTGAATAGCGTTTAATATTCTTGGACCAAAACTGGACTAGTATAAGAAAACACATCAAGGTTAAAGAAACAATTATTCTGTTTTTGTGTTTTATCAGTAAGTGTCGGAATTGAGTTTGCAATTCCAGTTTGCTGACAGCGCTATGCCTTCCTGGATCTTTTGGCTTTTTAGCTTGATCAGTTTAATTTGTTTAAAATATGGCTCAAATTATAAGAGTAGCTCATCTGCAAAAGTTGGTATTTGCTGATTACTGGGAGCTAATTCATCACAATAAAAACCTTATACTTTTACAGCACCAGTGAATCCGGACATTTACGGCGCAGTATCTCATCTTCCTCTCATTTGCCCTTTTCTCCCGCTGCTCCTGTCTGTATGTGTTGCTGATCATACACTAGAATTAGAGCTGTTTGCCACATCAATAACCATGATAGGGACCAGAGCCCAAGACAAATAGTGCCCGGAGTGAGGCTTTAAGTGACTTCTGTGTTTTAGCGGAGAGCGGTGCAGGAGTCCTTGGGAGGAGCTGAATTAATCCTGCAGATTTATGACTAAATCTGTCACGGCTGAGAGAGGAACAGCGTGGCCCTCTCTCCGACCGCCCCTCAGAGAAATATACGGACCCCTGGAAAACCATGAGCGAAAAGTGCAAGCTCCTAAACGGCCCTGATGACGGAGACAAGTATATATCATGGTTGGGTAAGTGAACAGGGTAGCAAAAATATTACAAAATTATGATAGCAAAGGAATGATGATGTTCAATTTACTGTGTTTAGCTGTGCAAACTGTAATGTAGCGTAGTAATAGGCTTTGGTAATGGTAACTCCATTTCAATAGTGAGGAACAGACTCGATACTCAATCCCGATGTTTTTATACTGATCTTTATTTTGACAATAGAATGATTTTCAGCTATAATAATGTCTTATATTAAGATGTCACTTTATATCTGTGTAATCCTCAGTCATTCAGGTCGGTTTCATAGTGGTCTATGGGCATGTACTAGTTTGTGTGATCTTAATTCTGATAGAGCTCAAGATCATTCTAAAGCTATTCAGGAAAGGTTCATTTCTGCCCTCTGAATGTGACATTTTTAGTATTGATACTTCAATTGAGTATCTAGGTTCAATACTAGTTTTAGTATCGATCAGTGTCTGATTTTGGATACTTATGACAACCCAAAGGTGCACTATGTAGATGTTATTGCTTTGTCTGGGACTGCATTTGTACAGCAATCAACTCCTTTCTATTTTTTGTTTGAATGCAGGAAGGTAAGGAAGCAAACAAAGAGCATCAGACAACTGTCCAATTACAACTCCAGATACATCTCGGTAACGTCTAATAAAAGTATGTAGTCTTGGTTGGCCAGGGAAGGATTACATGTTTTTATCTTGCATGTTTTCAGTTAGAAGTGAGCCGTCTCGCCTCTCCACAGATATAACCTGCAACTTGGTCTGGTGACGCCCCGAAGAAAGTGTCTTCTGTAGTGACAATGGTGACAAACGTCTTGCTCAAGGACACATCACACTGCAGTTGGTCCAAGATGAGACTGAACCACTGATCTTCGGATTAGGTTGCACTGTGACTGGGTGGTAACTTGTGCAATGTTTTTCAAGTGGCATTCAAAAGTAGTACTAGAATTATTATGTAATTAATCTTAAAATGTAATAAATGAATAATATTGGTATATAGGACATTTTATTTTGTCATCTACTCTTGAAGCAAAGCAAATTAAGTTAAGTGACCCAAATACATACCAATGATGTGTGATGCTATAGAATAAACAAATCTGTGCTTTGACCTTGTGCCAAAGGGACAGGCAAATATGTTTGCTTAGTTTTCCAGTGCTAAGAATGAATGCATCAAAGGGATTAAAGAGAGCTGCAAAATGGTGTGTAGCAGGTAGGTAGTGAAATACAAATATGTAAAAACCTACATCTTAAAAGCATAGAAAGGCAATTTACATAAAGGAAGAATACAAAAATAAAGAGCACTTATGCAAATGTGAGGAGTGTTCTGCATAAATTACATGCTATAGCTTGAAAACAGGTAACAGGTTCCAGGTAGGGGTTATTGACATTCTAATGTCACAAAAATTGACATGATTAAGAGAAAACAAAAGTGCACTATATTACATTATAGAACAACTCCATATGCCTTTATGTCTGCCTCAGTCTCAATGAATTACTCACTTTTTTAATACTGATTAGCTTTGACAATCATATTCAAAATACTGTAATACTTACTTTAAAGCACTTTAGTTTCATTCATTATGCATTAACTGTATGTTCTGGTAAGCTCCCATCTAACATTATTCTGCAAAGCATAGAAGTGTCTTGCCAAGTGACACAACAATTGTACTTTGAACTTTGGATTACAAGGCGAATGCCCACTGAGCCACTGCGTCCTACAATAGCTATACATTCATTTAAGATTGTGCAATTAATCAAGATTAAGCTTGTATCATTTGTAATTGTCAGTGAAACATGAAGTCGACAAACAGACAATTCTCTGTCAGGAAAAGCATATGGAGCAGACTTTGGAAGAAGAAATGATACCAATTTTCCTGTTAAACTGCACTATTTTTCTCAAATATTGTGATAAAGCATTACCTGAAAAAAACAAAAAAAAACAAAAACAAAAACATTATCTGTCATATTGCCCGGGTACAGTGAAAACAAGTACACTGCAGATACTAAAAGGAATTGACATCTAAAAATAAAAAACCTGATGTCTTTCCAGCTAACCTTCCTTCTAGTCTTATTTCTATACTAACATGTGTTGTAGCACTACAGGTATTCCTCAAGTCCACTGCCTTCTCTCTCAATGACAGCCAGAGTTCTTAGGTCAACTCTGAGTTACCAGCGCCTCATTCTTGACTGGAACACCTGCCGTTCCCCAACATCCCTGTCCGCATCCAGCCAGCTGACAGAAACAACATCGCACTTATATTTCAGCCTGCCACACTCTAAATGATGAACATGTAAACGTCGCAGCAGCAGAGAAAGGCCAAAAGGGGGCGACTCTGGCTTCACTGTGACTCTGGTTGTGTGTGCGGCACTTCACAATGCAGGTGGCATGTTCCATTACTGAACCATGATTTAGTTGACTCCTAGGTAATAGTCCGCTCCGGTGAGGTCAGCGCAAGGCCAGTCTGAGAGAGAGGAGAGTTGGTTTGGGGAAATGGAGGCAGCAGACTCCGGGGGCAGTTTATGAGGAGGTGGTGTGTACAAGACTGAGCGAAAACAACACAAAAAAGTCAAGGAATGAACTGTATGTCAGCGAAGTTGATAGACTAGCTAAAATTGTACTGACGGAAATAAATTACTACTAACCAGGGAAGGGAGGAGACACGATTCCCGCGAGATAAAACAAGACATGAAATTGGGTCCAAGAGAAAGAGACAAATTATAATAAATACTTGGTGCAGTTTTGTGTACACATTTGATAACACGTTTGATTCATTTTCTTTTTATATTTTTTTTTACCATTATTGTCCCACTGTGACAATAATTTAAACAATGACTTCTCAAAATCATGTATCTCACCAGTACCAGCTCTTTACCCCTAAAAATGCTTTTTGGATGAATTCCATGAAATATCCTCTGAATACTGTCACAGGATAACCCCCCTTCCTCACAAAAATAGTAATAACAAAAATGAAAAAAAAAAAAAAAAAACAGGTATACAATATTGTCAATATCGCTCACCGCAACCTGGGAACCTTGCAGCAAATGTCATGTTGTGCTGACAGCCTGACAGCTAGAATATATTCTACACACAAAACTGCTACAAACAAGTGTATAGAAGAATTAAAGATTTTAAAAACTGTTCTGAAAAAACAAAACAAAAAACTGTCATTTTGACGTTTTAGGTCATTTTGGATTCATTGCTAAAATATTGTAAAATATAGGTATTCAGTATTGTCAAACATCATCCAGGGCACCTGCAGAGCCCTGCCAGTGAAACCTTGTGCCAACTGTTTGACAGCTTCATTTTTCTACAAGCGAAAGTGCTACCATGGCTACAGATTAGTGCACTTTAAATAGTATTGTGCAATCATGTGTAAATCATGTTCCACCTAAAATATGCCTGAATGTTGTCATTAGGATTATAACCAATAGAGAAAGAGGTATTAAATATTGTCATTATCACCAACCCTGACTTAACGCGAAGTAAGAGAGTCAACAGTCTGACAGCTTTATTGTACTGCCACTAACATTACTGCTACAATGACTGAAAATGTGTATTTCCAAGATTTAAAGAGTCTGAACCAGATTTTTTCCATAGTTGTACAAATTGTGCCTCACCCCATTACAGATATATTGCATAAGCAGCTCTTAAGGTATAAATGATGCCGCTGTGTTCTGTTTGAATCTATAAAGCTTTTTATTGTCCAAGAATCAGGAAGTGCACTATGAACGTGCAAATATTGTTAGCATCACTGTGACAGCAAAACGTCGCTCTGGCCTCTGAAAGTTGTGAAAAGCGTTTATGAAAAAAAGGGCTCCACATATATATATATATATTTTTTTTTTTAGATTTTTAGACACAAAATAATCAGAGCCTTAATCGTTCGAGAGTAACATGTTTCCCCAAAGGTTTAAACAAGACAGTTTACCCTAAATATGTGATCAGAACCAAGCTGCGGCCATGTTCTGTCTGTTTTGTAGACCCTTTTGTAGAACAGCAGGTTGCCTGGACATTTGTGCGATCAGCAGAGTCACCTGTCCACTCTGATCAGGCCGTACTTCACCTCCACATGAGGACCAGGGCATGACGGCGTGGTGATAAAACAAACCCAGGAACGGTGCACTGCGGTCGGGGAGAAGGACAAGAGCGAGGGCCTCTTGGTGTGAATGTGCTCTGACAGGACTGCCACATCAGAGCGTGGGATGAGCGTCCACCAATGTCTGTCACTGTCCACAGAGAGGCGCCGCGTGATTAGTTAGTCACAGCTTTGTCTCTGGCGGTTTTCGTCACCTCAACATTTGGCATTGGCATTGTTGAAGAAACGGTTTACTGAAGAAGCTCTAGCACAGTGGTTTTCAAATAGTTGTATGTGTACTAGGGCTCGGCAATACACTATAGCGTATATTGTGGCAAGAAAATAAATATATTGCAACAAAACAAACTATTTTACTCTATTTGACTTCTATTGTGTGTACTATTTTTAGAAAGTAAAATGGACAAAAATCCTACCTTATACTTGGTCATGGTTTTGTCTTTATAAAATTTTTGACTTGTAAATAAAGGTAAGTCCACATTTTGTTTTAAGTTAACTGTGTCAAAAACATTAAAATATCACAATATCACTATTGCAATACAAAAAATAGTTTTTTGGTTTATTTTAACAGGGATCATGTGCAAACACTTAAAAATCTCATAAAAAAAGAGATCCTTTACACTGGATTTAGCTAAAAATAGTTTCCATCCCCAGTCCCTGGTAGGTCAACAAAATATCGTGCAAACCTGTGGACCACTGGTTGCATGCAAGATTCTCTGCCTCTACACTAAATTTTATTCATACATTTCTTCTCACTTGGCTTAGATCTTGTTTAGAACAGTTTTAGTCATAATTTAGTGCAATTTCAAACATGGTTTAGATCTTTTATAGCTCGGCGTGTCACAGTAATACATTTTCAAGCACAATAGATTGATGGAGAAAATACAGATGATAAACGATAATGCTGAAACTATTTTATGCAACAAAACAACCCTAAATAATGGTAAATAAACAAGAATGTTAGTTAGTTCACATCTCTAACGAGTCACAGAAGTTATTTATTCAAACCTCTACAGCTCAAATCAAACATTTCCCCACTAGAATAAAGAAAGGGTACCTACGATGATAACGACTCCTCCAAAATGATATCAAGTATTGAGTGATAGTCAATTTAGTAATTATTGTGACAGTCATAGTTATGGCCCTTTTATTGATCTGGAGGTACCCGGAAAGACACATAGTTTCTTTGGTGGTACTTGGTATGAAAACTTTCAGAACCACTATTTAACTAAAATCTTGAAACTTTCCATTGTGTTCCTATTTTGTATTCCGGTGAAAAATGTTCCCATAACAGCTTCATTTTTAATGATGTTTTGTCTCTTTGATGTTGTTTGTTTCAACCCAGTGTGATTTATTAAGAGTAGTGTGTGCATGAACAACAGGCCATTCATTGATTAGTGCAAAGTTTCAACGGTTTTGTCAATGGAAACTCTCATAGATGGATGTTGTCATATTAGTAACACTGAAACATTCTCTGATAGAAGCATCAAAAACTGCCAACAATTCACAGGCCAAATTATCTGTAGTGCCTTGATGCAACACTAGACAGGTTCCCCTGCTCATGTTGACTCATGTGGCCCTCTGAATTTAGAATTAGACTTCATCTACACTTGAATAGATGTGATGTTACCAATAAACAGCCACTGAGCAGACCTCGATAACAGACGGTGTTTGAAGACACTTTCAGTTATTATGTTACCATAAGATCAGTGGAGTTGAACACAAAACATGGCCTGGATTTTGCAAGATCTGATAACTTAAAGGTGCACTGCGTAACTTTTCAGGTTGGGGATCTGTCATCATAGAGATGTTGCATTCCACAATATGGTAATAAACTTATGTACGATCCATTTTTTTCAGTTCTGGGTGTTTTTATTGCTCAAAAATACCATTAAAAACATGTATTCTTACAGCAAGTCCCCTCTTCACAGATCTCCCCTGTAATCTGGCCTGGTGGTGTCTCCTGCTTGTTTCTATGAAGACTGAAAAATGTAATGTCATACTTATGAACATTGCAGGTAAAACAATATCTCCATAGAGACAAGCAACAGTGCACAAACATGGACTAGAGCAGGATTAAACCAGGACTAGAACAGGACCAAATCAAGTCTACAGCAGGACTGAACCCATCAAATCAAGACAAGTGGAACCCAAACCCACAATTTAACAGTGCAGATGGTTGATTATATTATATACTTAGGCATTTTTGAGTTCTTGTCCCCGTCATTCACATTTTATCACTGCCCCTTTAAAAATGAGATTCAGTGCTTATACCTGTACTGATCCTGAAACTTTTGGAGATGGCTGCTCTGAATAATAAATGTCTGAAGATAGAAGGAGTATAGGTCAATGAAACGCTGGTTTGAAAAGTACTGACCGGAGGTGCATTGCAGAGCTACAGTCTCTGATAGAGGAGTTTGAACCTTTTCAAGTGGATGTCTGTGTTTATGCCTGTCTCGCTGTATAAAGAGAACAAAAATGTATTTCTTGATTTTTTGGTATTTTTTCTATGGCATGATTCTGAAAATGTTATAGCATCCTTCATAAATGTGCTAAAACATGTCTGTAAATGTCTTGGCCTTCTAGAAAAGTTCTACATTGACTTACAGTTGAATCCATTGCTTTTAGGTCAGTACGTTTTTGTGATATATTAACATTTGAGCTGTATGGGATTGTTCCACATTCATATTTGTTTATTTGTACTATTTAGTCCTTGCTGCTCATGTTTTATAACGTTTCATAGAAAGTGGAATAAAGTAGTCTGCAATATTAAGTTTCTAGTTTGGTATTCACTGGCAATAAAATTTCTTCGGATTCTGATTTGTGATATCTTAAGGAATAATATGCACTACAAAAGTTTGAGCACACATGGAATAGTCAACAAAAAATAACCCAAAACTTGGTTTCAATTTTAGATATTTTTAAAAAGCCAAGAGTTTGCAGCGCTGTCAACAAAGCAATGAGTGGCTACTTTGAAGAATTTCAATATAAAAAACAACAAAGTGTATGTAGTTGAGTTATTTATTTTTGTTTTCTTTGCTACATAATTCCATATATCTTGGATCATATATTAGACATCTTCCATATGAATCTAAAATGTATAAAGTAGTAAACATTAAGAAAAAAACTTATGACTGGCAGTGTATTATACTTACATTGTTTTTATTGTAACAGGCCTAGTCTCATTTGAGGTTCAAGTACTGAAATTAAGAAAGTGAATATGACTTTATATGTCTACTTATTACACTATAATGCTGTTTTGTTTTTATTTTTTTAATTAGCTTTAGTATAGACAATACACTTACTATTCCAGTGGAGCATATCTCCATAACAACATCTCCAGCCTCTAATAGAGCAGTTGTGCCTAAATGTTTTGTCCGAGTGCTTACTTTTTGCCCTGTACCACGCCACACTTGTTTTATGCTTTATAAATGGACTCATTAACTGTAGCGCTCGTTAGCTCTGGGTCCTAATTAACCAAAATTAATATAGTTTCCTGACAAAGACAATGGCACCGGCAAATTGGCAATTGACCTGGTTGGCCAGAGTGAAGAGAGAGAGAGGGGCAGAAGGGACACGAGCTAGCTGATATGTTTTGAAGCATCTCTCCAACAAAACCTATAGCTCCTTCACAAGAGATAATCCCAGGACATGTTTTGGCTGCAAATCAATCGGCCAAGACACAAACAACTATTACAGCCATTTTGTAAGGTTCATGAGCGCTTGTAATTACGGGCATCAGCAGAAAAACACTGGTGTCTGACAAATGGCCCACTGCCAAAGAGGTTGTGTGAAGCAATGAGAAAAAGGGAAGATGACATAAAAGTCCTGCCTTAAAAAAGAGAGGGGAAAAAAAAAAACATCAACCTGCTAAATGCCAAACACCTTCTTGTCAGTGAGATAAGAGATTCAATTATGTCAACTGGCTGTTAATTTCTTCAAATGTTAAAGTGCTTATGACAGGTTAGGCTATTCATTTTACTACAGTGCAGTTAGAATAATTATATTTAAGATTTTGCTTAAAAAATCTAATTTCTGAGTTTGGTTATTTCTTTTAAAAATTTTATTTTACTACCTGGTTGGAAACCAGGACACCACACTAGGGAGATCCATAACTGTGCCATGTTGTACACTAGGGGTGTCGCCGCGAAACTAGATATTAAATACTAAAGATATAGAAAAAGGTACATTCACAGGACAAAAATGAACTTTCCTGCATTGCTTTAGAATGATTTCGAGTTGTAGCAGAACAAGTATTAGAGACCCATGGATGACTAGATGCTTTGTTGACATATGTGTATGCTGTTTATTGTTTTTTTATCTTGTTTTATTGTTGTACAGCTCTTTGGTCGGCTTTGGCTGTTGGAAGGTGCTATAGAAATAAAGTTTGATTGATTGATTGATTTGACTATGAATGACAACGCATTACACAGATATAACACCATAATGTCATTACATAAAAGAAAGTACTAAAATTTAATGTTGAAAATCACATTCTATTGTTTAAAAAACAGTACTTTATTATTATCATCATGGTATTGGAATCAGTACGTAGTATTAAGGCCGACATACAGTACAGGAGAATTTGCCCGATTTTGTCTGCAATTTCTTCTTCTCGAGTTCGGGGAGGTGTGACCCGACTTTTTGTCTTCGTGTGCGATTTTGAAGCCGCTGTGCTCCTCATGTGTCTGGTGTCAGTGTCAGATGATAACCACCAAACATCGGTAACAGCCGATAAAACAGAGTGTCAGGGAATGAGGTGTGACACAGAGACACAACAGACAAACTCAGGCATCTCACCCACATTATCCACAGAAATTGTCCTCCACAAATAATGACACCTAGTGCACAAAACTGCGCTATTAATCCATTTTGAGGAGTTCTTTAAAAGTAAAAAGACAGTGTTTCCTCATGTGTGTCTGTTTACACCCACACAGCGTGCAGTCCATCCATCCATCCATCCATCTTCTCCCGCTTAATCCAGCTGGGTCGCGGGGGCAGCGTGCTGCCCAATCCTCATAGCACCTGACCCCTCCTATGAACCCCTCTGCAGGTGGTGAACCCACAGGAGGGTGGACAACATGGTCCTTGATGTTAGTTCATAGGGGTGCGGGCATGTTTTAGGTTGATGGGGGAAACCGGAGCACCCGGAGGAAACCCATCCAGACACGGGGAGGAACATGCAAACTCCACACAGAAAGGCCCGGGCGACCCGGGGATCGAAGCTGTGCAGTGAAGCTGCATATTAGTGATCAAGACTCTGTGGACTTTATCGCCTCTTTTATGCTTTTCAAAATCATGTATATGAAGTATTGCACCACATTTCACAAATAATAATAACACAGTTTTGACTTGTATCTAAACTAGAAGTGCAGAGCTCTGATCTTTTGAACACTTAAGAGTTTCAAAGCGAGTGGTTTTACTGTAGACAGGAAACAGTAGATGCGATTACGCTCACAACTTTATATCCTGTGGTCCACAGACATATCCCGCTGCAGTGTTTGCGATCGGAGATTTTTAGTCTCATAAGATTCTCCTCGTGTCTGTGGTGTGCACATTTTGTCACACGTTTACAAATCGTTTGAGACCGAAAAATGTAGCGGCCTTTAGAGTACTCATTATAGAGTTCCTCAGTATTGAAATCAAGTTTTGATAAAAAATAATGTTTAGAGAATCAGAAAAAAATGTGTTTCTTGTGTGTAAATTGTGCCTAACTTTTGGACAGAATTCTCACTAGTATGATCAATATGTTTTAGAACTCTCTACTTCCTGGAAATGGCAACATCTTTTTCAACATTTCTTCACAAATTGCTTCTTGATTTGTGTAAAACTAAAATATATATAGTTACAACAATTATCGCATCAAATAAATGCTGTTGTTGTGTCCTTGGGCAAGACACTTAACCCACCGTGCCCCCAGTGTCTGTGTACACTGGTACATGAGTGTGTGTGAAGGGGTGAGTGGTTCCTTGATGTAACGCCCTTTGAAGGCCTTGAATGTAGAAAAGCACTATAGAAATACGCCCGTTTGACCATTTAAAAAGTAGAGAATGAGGAAAACCTGTCATACACACTTTAACATGTGCACAGATTCAGAGGCAGGATAAATTCTTTATAAAAGCAGACCAGTTACAATCTCATAGTAAAAGTGCACCGCACAATTACTCCTTTCCTTCTAAGGCAGTTTGAAGCCAGGTTGCAGCTTAATTTTCAAATAGCATTTTGCTTTTTTGACAGCTAAACTAGACTAAACAGGGGGAGGCTGGTGACAGAAACAATTTGCCAGGGTAAAACTGTCTATCTGGGATTTCTACAGATTTTCATCTTTATTTTATTTTCATTTATTTCTGTCTCCATTTGTATTAGTTGTAGAAAGCTTTGGTGTCTTATAACAATATTTGGCTTCAGAAAATGTAGGCTTGTACACTGACTGACGGATGTTTGGGCTCTATGTACAGTATCTGACCCATAGTGCACTCACAAGACTGCTGGGAGTTCATGCAAAAACACAGCAGAATAAACTCCTCTCTATGCAGAATAAACTCTAGGAAATAATTTATTTATATAAAGACAAATTCAACTTGTGAATCATGACTTTACTCTGCCAAATCGCTCGCTCACTTCTCATTTCTACTGTTGTACCATATCATAATCTAAATAAAACGATTAGTCAACAAATACATATTTTGATCGACTAAAGCCCTATATCATGTATGTTTGTATTAAGCATTTTACATTGATCAATCACTGCATTATGACCATAGACAGTTAAAGTGGAACTCCGGCACATTTGAAGCTAAAGTCCATTGTTAGAGGTGGTTGAATTCTGTCAGAAGCCAAAAAACAGCACAGATCAGTGTTGCCTCAGCGGAGATCTCTCTGTGGAGGTGAGTCTGTTAAGGTAACAAGTTCCTCCATGGTAACTTCCATGTAAAATGCCAATTTGCTTCACACTGAAGAAGCTTAACACCACTTTCTAACCCATCTGTCAACATAGCCACGAGTCTAACAAACAAAACGCTCTGCCAGACTCACTCATTAGTGGTCTGTGCCTTTTTTTGGCTTCTGACAGTATTTGACCACCTCTAGCAATGGACTTTAGCTTCAAATGTGCCAGAGTTCCCCTTTAAGTAAATGAAAGATTATCTAAGGTTATCTCTTCATCATTGCAGATGTTAGTGGGTGGCATGATGTAACTGAAAATTAGGCCTGGCTGTGATGTTTTAGAAGCATTAACATTAGCAATAATTAGGATCACTGAGTTGTGACTGGTCAAATTGAGCATTTAAATTGTACGGTGTACCACATCCTTAAAATCATAAAAAGTGACACACTGGTTGGAAAGTGATCAAGCTACTAGTTTATCGTAATGCATCAGATGTTTTGCCTTTTTTGCCTAGTAGAAGGATATCTCTCTGTACTTTTTATATATACGCCACTCCCTCCCTCTTACCTCAGATCACACTCAAACATGGCCGTGCAGTCAGATTTGTTTATTTGAGTGACACATTTGAAACAAAGGCTCATTGGTCACCTGTCATTCTGAAATTATTTTGCTCAATGAATATGCAGAAATGTGCAATGTTTTTGAGTCCACATTATTCCTTTTTCTTTGCAAGTGGGAATATTTGTTTTGATGCGGACAGACTGTGTGGGTTCCTGGCTAATCCATCTGTTGATCACACCCATCTGAACTGAGATTAAACCATGACCAAACTCATATCTTCATAAAGTATTAGAGAAATGTATATTCAGGATCCGAGGCAATCACGTTAAATGAAAGCAAAGACATCACTGATAGTGATACATGATAAACTACAATAAACCAATTTGAATACAGATTGAGAAAGCCCTTTATTTGGTTTGGCAGCCATGTTCAGAGAGGATACATGTTTCAGACCGGAGCAGCTTGACAAAGAGGTAAACAATAGCATATACATTTGCACCAGAGACACAGGCTGTGAGTGGGACTGGAGAGTGAACATGCCACTTGTCAATTAATCCTATCTGGCACCAGTATGCTGGCCTTTATGAGAACAAATGTCAGCTTTCAAGACAAGGACGAGATAACCTTTCTTCATGAAACTGAGCCGCAGAGACCTCGGCTATCGCTGCAGTCAGATAATGTGCAAGGACTCCCTAAAATGGAACCATTGAGTAAACAAAATATTTATCCAGCACAAATCCAAGTTCAAAACATATCAGCATGCTAATTACCATCACCTCACGAATGCTAAATATTTGTGAAATTATTTAGCTCAGTTTTCGTTTCTAGAGTTGTTCAGGGAAAACTTTACAAAATAAAACAAAAAGTGACAGGTGCACCATGCTTTCCTGGGGGTCCATCATCTGCTTGTCTCCATAGATATGCTTTGCTTTATCTGCAATGTTCCTCAATATGGCATTAAACTTGTCCATCTTGCATATATTCAATTACTGTTGAATGTTTTTATGACATGTATTCTTACTGTTAGCGCGTTTGCAATTCCACAAATCTGACCTATAACTTGTTCTGGTGATATCCCAAAACCTACATTGGTTTAATGCATAGACTGTAAATATAAATGGACATAGCTATATGGGATCAATACAGGGTCATAAAAATGCACAGTTGTAATAAAGTTTTGCATCTGTGTAAGAGAAATTGTGTATGTGCAATTACATTTTGTACCTGTAGAAATATTTTGTACATGTGTGGGTGAAAAATGTGTACCTGTAGAAATATTGCGAGGATGTGCAAATAAATGTTGTACCTGTAGAAACATTTTGTACGTGTGGAGGGAATTTTGTAACTGTAGAAATATTTGGTGCGTGTGAGAAAAACAAAAGTGTATGTGTACAAATATTTTGTACACATGTCCCTGCTCGCGACTCAAAAGTTCACGCTTGCGAAACTGATCTACAGATGTACGGATTTTTGACCCGAATTTTACTGCCACCTTGGGAGAGCCAATCAAAACATTGCTTACTGCAAACCAATCAGTGCTTCCCGAGGACTTGGGAACCCACCCACATCCTTTAACGTGGCCTTGGTAAAGTTATGATCCTGTTTGTTGCGCAGCAGAGATCGTGGGAGAGGTGTTGAGATCGTAGCCTATTCGCATTGAAAGCAGGATGGAAGCAGACAATCCGGTGAGTGAGGTTCCGTTAAAGCACGGAATCGTCCAGTATTTTGGCAGTTAAATGATGCATCCAGCACGGGAAACAGGACGCGATTTCAGCTGTGCTGTGTTGAAAGCCACAGCATCCATTTCATTTTCACCAACTTTGCTAACGGTAACGGCAAGGCTAGCTGACCAATCATGTTTTGAACAGTGTGGGGATTATCTAACAATAGTTGATATAGATATATAGACAAGTATATAGGCTACTACTTTTCAAACATTTACTTTACAGGTGCATGCATGCACACACGCGGGAGGGATTCAGGACGCTATGAAATCAGGTAGCCTATTTTCTGTACTATAGACACGTGTGACAGACATGAAGTCATTTCAGACAATACAGAAGAAATCGCATCCTGTTTCCCACCTCTCCCACGATCTCTGCTGCGCAACAAACAGGAACATAACTTTACCAAGGCCGCGTTAAAGGATGTGGGTGGGTTCCCAAGTCCTCGGGAAGCACTGATTGGTTTGCAGTAAGCAATGTTTTGATTGGCTCTCCCAAGGTGTCAGTAAAATTCTGGTCAAAAATCCGTACATCTGTAGATCAGTTTCGCAAGCGTGAACTTTTGAGTCGCGAGCAGGGATATGTATACAAAATATTTGTACACATACGCTTTTGTTTTTCTCACACGCACCAAATATTTCTACAGTAACAAAATTCCCTCCACACATACAAAATGTTTCTACAGGTACAACATTTATTTGCACATGCTCGCAATATTTCTACGGGTACACATTTTTCACCCACACATGTACAAAATATTTCTACAGGTACAAAATGTAATTGCACATACACAATTTCTCTTACACAGATGCAAAACTTTATTACAACTGTGCGTTTTTATGACCCTGTATTGATCCCATATAGCTAAAGCTCTAGCCACCATGTTCCAAATAAGCAGTTTGCATGCAGTGTCTTCTGGTTCCTTCTGACCCTGGCTCCCATTGACGCACATTGGAATATAGTTGCCCACTCTCTGTAAATGCTGCAGTGAGCCTCATCATTTTAGTCTCAAAATGTTCGTATTTAACTGCTCTACATGACCCTGGTGTTTTTTTTTCACTGTTTTGTCAGTCAAAAAAAAAAAAAAAAAAATCATAATATAAAGCCTGGCTCCAAATTCACTCCTGTGACCGTGAGTATCGCAAGCTTCGTTTGAGCAGTGCCAAACGCTATCGGTGACTTGACACTCGTTTAGTCCTCTTTTACTTTTTATACTGTCTATGGTTTAATGCCAGGTATACTTACACTAAAGCGGGAAATGTCAGAAATGGATACTAAAATAATGCACTGAAACAACCAAATTGCCATCAATTACTTCCAGCCTGTCTCTTTAATATATTCACTCATGGTTTAACATGTGTGACCAATGCATCAGTCACCCTCATCACCCACATGAGGGTTAAGTGACAGTTGATGGGCATGTTATCTGAAGACTATACTGCAGGGACCAAGGATTCTTTAATACAAATCAGAATCTAAATAAGAATAAGGCAAGAATTACAGCACATAGTCTGCTCAGAATTTTATTTATCTGTCAAAATGTCTAATAAAGCAGGACATATGTGTGGTCTGTAAAATGACATTTCACAATCTGTGCAGCTGTATCACAATCTAAAAAACAACCGTAGATTTGCAGGTAAGTCAACAGTTGTACATGTGCCTCTACTGCATCTCCAGTGCCCAGGACTGACAGGCAGGAAAATACTCAGTGAGAATAGTGAGAATGCCATCACCAAGCAGACACCAGCAGACACAGATCCTAAGCCTGAGAGAAGGAGCGAGGGAGGAGAGAGAAAGAGAGGGGGTAGAGGAGAAAGAGATGAGAGAAGGGAGGGAAGAGAGGGGTGTGGGAAAGAGAGGAGAGACATAAGTAAATGGGGGAATAAAAGATAGAGATAGGAGAGAAGAAAGAAGACAGGAAAAAGTCTAGAAAGTGAGAGAGGAGAAAGGGAATGAAAAAACAGAGAAAGGGGATAGAGAGAGAGAAAAAAGAGGGAGGAGAGAGAAAGATGGGGTAGAGGAGAGAAGCGAAAGAGATTGGGTAGAGGAGAGAGAGGAGAGCTATATGAGAGGGAGGGACATAAGTAAAGGGGGGAATATAAGGTAGGGCTAGGAAAGGAGAGGGGAAAAAGACTAAAAAGTGAAAGAGGAGAAAGGGAATAAAAGAAGAGAAAAGGAGGGAATAGAATAGAAAAAATAGAAAAAATGGGGAGTAGAGGAGAGAAGGGTGAGAGAGGGAAAGATTTGGTAGAGGAGAGAGAGGGGGAAAATGGGGATTAAAAGGGGGAGATTGGAGACAGAGAAAGAGGTAGAGGGAGCGAAAGACAGCGAAACGTGAGATAGGAGAGGAAGAGAGAGAGGGGAAAGGAGAGAGGAAAAAGACCAGAGAGAATGAGAGCTGGAGTAGAGAGAGAGGAAGGGAGCAAAAGAATAGAGAAAGAGGGGATAAAAAGAGAGAAAGAGGGGGAGGGGAGGGTGGTGCGCTGGGGTGAAACATCAATTTCCAGGTTAGCTGCTCTGCATGGCTCAGGCAGGTATCAGGCGTGACCCACCTGGGAGCGATAAGCAGGTGCTGAGGCTGATCCTCCAGCAGCTCTGCTCCTGCTACAGAGGTACAGAGAGAGGGGAAAACACAACAGCACATACAAACAGCTCATAGACGACTAACGCCACTGGAGAGAGGAGCTAAGAGCTACGCTGGTGACCAAAGCGCAGGAATGTACATAATGGGAATTGTGAAGAGGTGAGTGAGCTATAGTCACTTCACTTTGAATCATATTATTGTTACTACCATATTATATTATAGGGTTTAGGGACAACAAAATATTCCAAGATACAATTTTCAACTAAAAATAGCATGGAAAATAGATACTAATTTCAGAAAGTACTGATAATGAGAGAACATTATGATCACATAGGACAAGTATAGGACTTATATGAAATAAAAGTATAGAAAAATAAGTAAATATGAGGTATAAGACAACACTATAACAATATTAAAGTAACGGTGTAGTTTTGTCCTTGTATCTTTTGGTGCGTAAGATAAACCCTCAGTTCAAAGTTATTCATTTACTTCAATTCAAATACCTCTTTGTGAATCCTGTTTTGAAGCAAGAACAGAGAAGAGATAATAGATGACAAAAACTTTCTTACTTTTGGCATTTTTGCCTCCTGCCCACGCCTGTTTGCAATCAGACCTTCACACAGACTGATGAAGACTAAACACATGTGTCAGTGCAGCAGTCCATTGTGTAAAATAGCTCCTTTGAGGGTTCATTTTAAGTTTCAGGGAGGAGGGCACGCTGTGCTACATTTGGTCAGGTAATCTTCCTTGTGTCTGCGTCCTCTGTCAGCTCTTCGCTCTGAACAGCGCATCCACGCTCACTCAGACAATTTCAATTAACTTTTACAACCTGCAGAAATATCACCACTGCCATCCAGCGCACTTCTGTCTGTGTCATGTCTCTATCCGAGTCTGGTCATTAAATTGGCTGAGAATCACAGGCACAGAAAGGGAAATACAAACTCATCCTGGATGCATAATGTAGCTTTTTTACAGGGGAAAAAGAGATTAGTAAATGTAGAATTGGTATTGTGAAGACTCAGCATTTTGTTAACATGAAGCTCATTTAATACACAATAAAACCAAATAACGCATAAAGCTACTATCCATAGCCAGACTGGCCAACCCGGCCATGTCTCACATATCACCACTGGACGCTATATATTGCTGCAGCTTTGGCCTGACAGAAGAAGAGCAGAGAGCACAGGTGAGCCTGAGGAAAAGCCAGGTGAGGGGAGGAGGGAACAGGTTCACATCTGCCATCTACTGGTGAAAAAAATAGACATTTCCACGTTTGTTTTAAAGAAGGCATATTGTCTTTTTTCAAGTGTATTTAGTATCACAGTATAAATTATAAAGCATACTACACAGATCATAATTTTATTTTTTGTTAATCGTAAACTGTAATATTGGTATGAAAACGTCTTAGTAATAGAAACTTATCTATTGGCTTCGTGTTCAAAACTGCAAAACTGAGAACCAGTTGTCTAACCATACAGCATTAAGGCTTTTCCTTTATAACATAATTTTCAGTGGATTTCACAATAAATAATAAAACGTTATCCTGTTCTGTAACTATACTTGAATCTCAGATTCAAAGAAATCTTATACAAAACATTGAATAATAATTTTACTAATCAAAGTCTAAATCTGACATTTGTTTGCATGCAACAGCCCATAATAAGGCTATATACACAATAGCATGGTTAGGAAGCACAGAGAATATAGTGCGGAATACGCCATGATGGATGGGGTGTTTGCAGACAGCACTGAACCATGGACCCCATTATTTCCTGGGGGAGAGAGATGAGCAAGAGAGAAAAGAGAGAGGAAAGAGAGTTAGGAGAGAGGGTGGAGAGAAGAAGGGAGAGAGGGAAGAGATAGGAGAGGGGAGGAGAGGAGAGGGGAGGAGAGATGTGAGAGAGAGAAGGGTGAAAGAGAGGGGGGGTGGAGGGCACCACAGAGGAGAGATAAGAGATGATTGACTCAACCCAAACAGAAGTCCCACACGCAGCCAGTCAGCTCCGGTTATACAGAATCCACTCCGGACTCCACGGGACAGGCCTGACAGTACGGGTCTGCCAAAAGAAGATCAAAACCCGATCCACAGTGACGGAGGTGAAGCCATCTCCAGACAGGGGCAAAACAGCCACCCATTAACTATATATGGACTCAGCATCTGATACCAACAGGGCTATCCCTATTCTGATTGGACACACAAACAAACCCCCCACACTACTGCTGTATCTTAAATGGGATCAAACGCAACTCAACTACAGATTTTCAATGTGTGTTGGATGTGGGGGTGGTGATACAAAGTATTTTACATTCTAAGTGGGAAGGTTGTGGTTTCAAATCCTCAGGTCAACTAGGATGTGTCTTCCCTGCAAAACTTTTTGTCCTGTTGTCAGTGTATATATGTGGATGTGTCCATACTGCTAAAACTGGATGGATTAGATGATTTTTAAACCGCCTAGATACATTACTGATGAGAATAATAACCCACCGTCTTTTACTTTGCCTTACAGTGGCCAGTAAAGATCAAATAACTAGAATAATCAGATGTGGTGATCATTAAAACCTCTCGTAACATGTGTCAGTAATGGATTATGGATGGTTCGAGTAATTTTTGTATTTGGAAGATAAAATTAATTTTACGATGGATTTTAAAATAACTCTTCCAATCTTTAACATTTTCTCTTCCACTGTTGTCTTCACTGCATCAGCTTTCCATTTTTGCCTCATTTTCTTAGTTAAAACTTGCACAGGTGTGAACAAAACCAAACAAATCCGGTAACTCATATGTAATGTAATTGTTTTCACGACATTCCAATAATCCGATAACTGCAGGAAACAGATGACGACCGAGTTTTTGGGTGTGCATGAAAACAATGAGCGTGGGATCTTGCATATAAGGCCACCCCATAAAGACCACCCAGCCTGATCTTAAATCGTATATTATTCTTGTAAACACGTGACTTAATGCGCCATTGACTTTTACATGTGTGTGATGTATATCCCATTATAGACTGTACTCCTTTGTCTCCTATGATTTTAAGTAATGAACAGTGAGATGTTTATGCTCTGCTGCCCGTTACTTGCATCTATAATATCTAATTACACCAGGCTCAGGTTACGCTCATTCTATAGGTCACTGTTACATGAGCTCGGAGCTGCAACTAACAATTATTTTGCTAATCAATAAATTTATGTTTTTTGTTTTTTTTTTACCTGCGTGAGGACTTGAGGAATTCTTGCTTTGTGTAAACCATATAACCTCATCTTTCACCATATGTTGTGTTGTAGTTTATAGTCCAGATAATGATTATTTGATCTCCATAGTTAGTTTACCTCAATACTTGTCAGGAGCAATTCACCAGTTAACTTGCTTCAGCTATAAATGAGATGTATATTAGCGTTATGCAATTTTATCATTATACTATACATTTTAATCAAACTGTATTACACCAGATCTAACTACTTGGTGTAGTCTGTGAAGGGTTTTTTAGACTTGGTAATTATGCTTGTCAATTTTATATCCCTGTTGATTTCTAATGGTTATATTTTGCATTCCTGGCAACTACAGCAAACACATTCCATACTGATCAACATGACAACAGGAAAACTGGCTTATAATGCAGCCCAAAGCCCTCCTGCTTATTTTAAAAACTCTCACAAATGCTGCAGTGATAAATTATGTGCATACAGACTTAGCAATTAGTAAACATCAACTGGCAGAGCTTCAAACTTTAAATTTGTATCTTTTTATGGTAGTTGTGTAGTTAAAGGTGCACTATGTAACTTTTCTAATGGCAGGAGAAGAGTTCTGCCAACTGCTTGTCACCATGGAGATGTTATAGCTTTGCCAGGAATGTTCTGAAGTATGGCATTAAACTGATGTTGCGTGTATCCAACTGTGTGTGCGCCATTGCTCAAAATACCTTATAAACATGCATTCTTTCTATGAGCAGGCTTGACCTTTCACACATCTTGGTCTGCTGGCAGCACCTGCTCGTCTCCATGGAGATAGGCACGTTTAATGCCATGCTGTGGAACATTCTAGGCAAAGCATTAACATTTCCACAGAGACAAGCAGGTACCGAGGCCTCCAGAAAAGTTACATGCTGCACATTTAATAGAAATTGAAAGATATTAAACAATCTCTTATCCAGGATCCATAATTCCTTCATTAAAATTAGGAAAGAGGGACACCAACAACACATTTGGACAGACTGCTTCCTTGGGGCTAGTTCCTGGCCGCTAATTCTTATTGAATTAGAAAAGCAGCGGAGCCAATTAAAAGTGCAGGGTATTTACTGTGGCACTAGAACAATGCAGGGACCAGGAGAGTTCAGAAGGAAAACAATGAAACAAATGAAAAAGAATAAAAAAGTAGGAGCAAATAAACTGGAGTTTGTGGAGGTTCTCTCAAAGGTTAACACAAAGAGAAGAAAATATTGGCTTCAACCTTTATTTTTTAGAAACATTTCTGTAGATGTTCCACTTACAATATTTAGGAGAAGAAATTTCAACTTAATTAAGTTGTGCTAACAGGAAATGTGTTATTACTTGAATACTGTGGCTTTTTAATCCAAAGTTCTTCAGCCAGTCCTGAGTTACTTTACATATATGTCATGTTGCAATGCATTACTAAGAGCAGAGTTCAAGCTTATGACTTAAATTTGTTTAAAGTACGTATAGATACAGTATATGCAAGGTAAGAATGTGTGATTCATTTTAGGTCACAGTGCCATAGACCAGGGGTGTTCATCGAGGGCTGCTGCATACAGAAATATCTTTGTAGCGGAGGACCTCAGACGCATGTTCAATACAGTGAGTCTTCAGATATATTTATGGAAATAGACATTGGTTTGAGTCACCACACCATTAAAAAGTCTTGGACACAACGCAGTGCAACGCTATTGATGTTACAGTGATAGATATTCTTGAATTTGAAGTAAATACTGTCTATGATCATTAGGGCCAATTCATCAGGATGCCTGGGGGCCACCAAAAAGTGATCTGAAGGCTGAATTTGGCTTCCTGCCCTAGACGTTGGATTTCATGCCAGTTTCGTGTAGAGAGGTCAAGTTATTAGCGAGATTTTGATCATAAACCAGGTCAAAAGCGCTGAATTTTGCTAACAAATTCTAATACTTAATCCTACTTTTCATCCAGCCTGTCATTTGAAACTATAGGTAATTCAGAAAGTTGCAATGTCACACAAACTCATTC
This sequence comes from Odontamblyopus rebecca, assembly GCA_030686955.1. Taxonomy (NCBI): domain Eukaryota; kingdom Metazoa; phylum Chordata; class Actinopteri; order Gobiiformes; family Gobiidae; genus Odontamblyopus; species Odontamblyopus rebecca. Next base: position 28,035,342 of record CM060662.1, on the reverse strand, counting down.
TATACATTATTACTGTTTGTGTATGTTTTGATTTATGCCGTCACTTAACAGGTCAAACCTCGGCATACAGTGTACTCACAATCCCTCTTCTGTACTTGTTCAAACCATCCAAACTTAGACTTAATATAGGCATCTCCAAAATCTTTATCAAGGATTTCTCATCTTCAAATTCCTTATTCTAACCACCAAAGAGTGAAAATCCTTACTATAGGCTTTTAAAAATCTAAACGGTGGCTAAGTGCATCAAATCACTTGTGTTTTTCAATTGTATATTTGATTTCACAAAACAACTTATTATGTATTTATCAAAGCACTTGCCTCTGGATCTTGGGGATAAGATTTTGTGTGGGTTTGTTCTCCCAAGGCAAAATGTACAGTAAACACTCTAATGTACATAATGACATTTGAGACTTCCCTATGAGCCCAGTCATTAGCACATCTCCAACATGGGACTCTGGATACCCCTACAGAGAAGTGGAAGTCTCCCATCTTGAACAAATGTGTCTCTGCCTCCTCCACGAGTTAACTGCTCAGCTGAGGGCTTAATCTGCCGAATCAGGGCAAAGTGGATTAGGAGATGAGAGCGTTTAATCAAAGTATTCTTCACATCTAATTACACATCCCATTTCCAAACACTGCGCTCTTATACTGTTATCTGCAATAGAGTTTAAGCATCAGTTTCACTGTAGCAGCTCCCCTCACAGTGAATGGGCCCACTGCCTGTATGTGACACCTCCATGGATCCAAAACACTAAAGGCAATAACAAGAAACAACAATTAGAATAAACAATGTGCTATGTATTAAGAAGAAGCAATGAGAGGAGATGCAAACAACAGCAGGCAGGGATCTACATTACATCTAGCTAGTCAATGGTAATACTGACACAAATATGTAAATGAAAAGCAATTTTGCAAAATTCTCCCTTAAGGTTGTGGTTGAGGCTCAAGTAAAAAGTGAATGCACTTTAAAGGAGAAGCATTCTGCAAAAATCGACTTTTGAGAGCTTTTAATCTTGTTATGATTGTTTGCCCTTGTTATTTACCCTCTCAAAGTTGTATGTGGAGTGATTCGGGTTGTTTGGTTGTATGTTTGGTCCATGTTTAATCACTTATTTTCAAGAGGACGTTTTCAGTGTCCCCGGCATATGCTCACCACGGCTATCCATATGAGGGGCCCAACAACTTCATTGCTCTTTATTATGTCCGCTCCCACCGGGCACCAGTTTTCTAACACAGAAGTCAGCAGATTTGTTTCTTTTATTAAGTCTGTAAATGAATATTGCAATTTAAAATGTGCAAATTACAGCATAATGATCCACGGGTGCCATAGACTATAACTATATAGCAGGCTCAAGCACTATATGTCTTCTTTAAAATGTACTTTTTACATTAATCAGCCCTTTTTAATACTCTTGAAAGATGCAATATTCTAATTTTGCATATCCCCAAAACAACAATATCTATATTACTAATTTTTTCCCCCACTTCTTTTTCCTCTAAACTTTTGGTATAGTGCATGGGGACAGCATGATTCATTTGGTGGTTCTTAGGGGGATTGCAGTTCAAGTCCTGCTTTGCTTTCATTTAGCGTAGATACAGTATGCACATTATTAATTAAAGTTGAATTTTATTCCAAGCTTAGCTCTGGTTATTTGCTGGCTTTGAAGTCCTGGCTAAGTTCCTGTTTATCTCATATTTGTAATGTTCTTTGTAATTCATAAAATAGTGATATTAGAGATGAATATTTACTGAATTCTGCTTTGGATAAAAGTCAGTAGGAAGGCATCAGGAATGGCATCTGGCATAAAAATACCTTATCAGATCATCTGATTCTGTAAACTAAAACATGTTGCAATAATAATAAGTAATAGTAGGCCTCATCATCAATGCAGCATCACAGCAAACTAAAGCTGTATTATCATAAATTATAAAGGAATAACTCAAGACAGTGGCAACTATGGTGTTACTGTGGACTTAATTTGAAATGCTAAAATACAAAGAAACATCCACACATTTTTATGCATTTTAATGTACAAACAAACCAGTCTGTGCTTAAGTTAAAAACAAATGAAGCGTCACATTCTCTGTCCAACTACAGGCTGTTATATAGGATCTCATGCATCATAATGAGGTTAAAGTTTCCCTTTCATATTCAGTAACAGTAATTTACAGTAGCTTCTAGACAGTACTATATTCCCTATAGCATTTTGAATGGATTTCTTTACAACCAATGCTTTGATAGTACAACATAACATAACATGACGTAAAATTGATATGAAAAATGTGATTTGTAAAAAGTTTTCACTGATCATTAAAACAAAGGTTTTTTTAATGTATATTCCTTGTTGAAAAGCAAATAAACCTTCGAACCCACACACTGCAAATTTTATTTTGAGATTTTGGATTTGCCCGAAGTAACACCCGAGGGAAAAAAATAGAATTGTTTTCAGAAATAGTGTGAATATACTGTATTTTAGGACACTTCTGTTTGCTTGCATTAACTGTATGTCGGATTTATTCAAGTGAGTAGAACAAATATACTTTTTGTCAGTATAACTCACACTACAGTTTCCAGTCAAGAGCAGATGAATAATTTTTCTCTCCTGCATCAGTGTACACAAAATATAACAACTCTTACTGTTAAATACAGTTAGATACTACAATTTCTAACTCAATCTCGATAATAAGGAACAGACTATACCCAATACCGATTCCAATACCACAATGATGATCAAAAGTACTTTAACTAGCTTTATTTTGACAACAGCGTGTCATTCTCAACATTAAATTCTAGTACCGGTACTTTCTTTTTCTGTCGTCCAGGTTTGTTCTATAGTGGTCCACGGGTGTATCCTAGTCTACGTGCTCTTATTTGTTCTTATACAGCTCAAGATCATTATAAAGTTATTCAGGAAAGGTCAATATTTCATTTCTTTGCTACGAATGTGACTTTTTTAGACTCTATACCTGCTCCAGTGAGTTTCGGTACTAATTTTAGTACTGATTAGTATCTTATTTTAGATGTTTTTATCCATCTTCTTCCGCTTTATCCGACTGGGTCATGGGGGCAGCAGTTCACCCCCCAGTCCTCTGTACACCTGACCCCTATGAACCCCTCTGCGGGTGGTGAGCCCACAAGAGACCTAATATGTTTAAATGTATTGACTTGTACTTGCCTGTTTGCTTAGAGCCACAGACTTACTGAACTAAACCAAACATACATAATTTACACTGCATTTTTCTGCAGGTGAAAGCCCACACTTTAAGTCACAAGGCTGCTGTTATTTACAGCTTTGTGCCAAAAATAACATTTTCTCAGTTTTCTATATATATTTATTTATTTTATTTTTTGTTTTACAATTCTTACTTGTTTCTTTAGAGTTGATTTCCAAGCAATGTTGGGCCTTAGACAAGTCACACTACACTATTATAAGGATATGTATGTTTTGTGGGGAAAAGGGCTGTGCAATTGTTGAATCTTCACTCCAAAACGTACAGGTGCATTTGAGTGCATTTTTGATGGACTGCTAAACTATGTCTGATAATTGTAGGATAGTCCCTACAAAACATTTAGACAATACGTTTTGGTCAATATTGTCCACCTCCTAAAACTGTTCATGTTTTAGACTATATATTTAATTTTTGTCGCTTTATACAGTGACTGACGATTAATACTTACTAAAACAGAGACAACAAAAATATAATGAACTGTTTTTTTTTTTTTTAATAACTGCAATATCTAAATGTCAAAGTCCTTTATCTGCACAAATGCTATCCTGGCATGGCCTCTGTCTATCACATCCATTTGAAGAGAAACACCTTCTTGCTTCAGACGGCCCCTCAGATAGACCCCATGTGAGAAGGAGGAGGAAGTGTAACTCTGATCAAAAATCCATGCTCTGTTCAAACGTTTTCCCTCATGTCTTTGATAAATAACTGTATCCTCCGTCTGCACCACCCACCGCTCCACAGCCAGGCCACCCAGCTCCACTGTACACTTTGGACCGAGCTTGTTTTAGTCCAGTTCTAGTCCAGGTTTAGTCCTGGTTTAGTCCTGGTTTAGTCCTGGTTTAGTCCTGGTTTAGTCCAGGTTTAGTCCAGGTTTAGTCCTAGTTTAGTCCTGGTTTAGTCCTGGTTTAGTCCAGGTTTATTCCAGGTTTAGCTCTGACTTTGTGGTGGTTTAGTCCAGGTCCAGAATACTGTTGTCAAAAAAACAAATTCAATGGCAAATTCAATAAAATCGATAACTAGTAGATACCAATTATTAGTACTCCTTTGTAGCAGTACTGGGAACAATTCTGGCAGTAGTCTAAGCAGTGATCCCCAGACTTCCCTCTGCACACATACACTCCCTCCAGCTCTACCAGGGACATCCCGAGGCGTTCCCAGGCCAGCCTTGAGACATAATACCTCTGGTGTGTCCTGGGTCTTCCCTGGGACCTCCTTCCAGTGGGACATGCTCAGAATATCTCCCCAGATGTCTCAAGAGGGCGTTTGGAACAGATTCTCTAACCACCTCAGCTGCTCATCTCGACATGGAGGAGTAGCAGCTCTAGTCCGTTTGACTGAGCTCTTCATCCCATATTTAAGGGTGTGCCCAACCACCCTGCAGAGGAAACTCATTTTGACCGCTTGTATCTGTGATCTCGCCCTTTGGATCATTACCCAAAGCTCATGACCATAGGTGATTTAGAAGTTATTTTCACATGATGATTGCACTGACTTCAGTCTATGCATCCACTACTAGTGTTGTGTTTTGTGTACCCAGAAATAAAAGCTAGAATAACTTTTTGCCAGTTTCCCAAACATATACAACATTCTAGTGCCTGCAGAGAGTGTTCAAATGCATTTAAAAAGTTTAATAAGGCAACTAATTGTGTTAGTTCAAGGTTATTTCACTCTTGTATTAAAAAGCCAAATATCATAGTGAAAATGATATGGTGTGCGTACGGAGAGAAAAGTGACTGGTTTAAGCCTCCATTATTATGTCAGAGGAGCAATTATAAATGTTTCAAAGTCATTGTGTAAAGCTCAAACCTATGATGTTACATCAGTCAAAGGCCAAACATCTCCTTGGAGACCAATTCACTTTAAGGAAACCTGATCAATGTGCTGTCTCACTGCGTCTGGATCCCAGACAAGAGACAGGTGCTCATTTCCCCTCATCGAGTGAAGACAAATGGACAGACCGGTGCAGAGAAAGAAGAAAACGTTAAGTAATTATGGCATAACTATGTTTTAAATTTCAGATTTTACATTGTTCTCAAATCGCTCTTAAATGAAGGAATCAAAACTTGATAAGCCAGCTAATAAGTGAGTTGTATACCTTTATTTTCACATCTTTTTTGTTATCTAAGGCTCATAGAGAAAGAAAAGTGGCTCAATATTGAAGAATTTAAACACAACCACAAGTGGAGGACATATTCAAATAAGAGGCAGGGGTAAGAAGACCAATTAGTCAAATTTTAATCAAATCAGCATCTATTAATTTCAGATTCAATTACCTTGGGGCCTTAATGAATGAGGTCTACAGCCAATCCCCTGTCAGAAAAAACTGTCAGTAAAAACATGTGACTTGGAGAAAAACTTCAGACTTAAGACCCCTTGTTTATATTTGTGTAATGACATGCAAGACGTATATATTCATTTTTAATATTAACAAAACATATTTTTAAAAACTGTCAATCAACACAAGAAATACATGTAGTTTTTTAGGCTAGATCAAATATTTGGTTCTAGCGTTAAATTACATCTACACCTCCCAAACATGAGGAGGGCGTTATTGGGATGAAACACTTGGCCCGCACACATTAAACTGCTGTTCATATTTTTGCCAGAGTGGAAAGTAGTTTTACTGCGGCACATGGCATACACTAACATGTGTTTATGTAGAGGAAGGCCTCCTGGACGAGGACATCTGCTGGACTAATAAACAATAATCCAGACAAATGATTATAGTGTGACCACAGCCCAGAGCCGTAATGACCAGTCCAGGGACATGAGTGACAGAGAAGCAGAGCAGAGCCAACACGCCTGGCCCCAGTCCCAGCTGTGAGAGGACATGCTGGTCCACAGGCACAGGGCAGAAAACAGGGCACATCACAGGGCAGGGAAATGAGCAGACTACTTTTACTCCCCCCCCCTCTAACCTATTGCCTCTTTAACCCCTACTTCTCCATATTACCCATATATCCATATATTTCAGAATGATGAGAAATTAGCATCCCTGCCATATGCAGTATAAAAATAAATGATATTTTTTGAATGGGAAAAAGTCGATCTCCAACAACACGAACACGCATCACTTGCATACTAGGCAATGGGGTCTTTGCCTAAGGACACAGCAACAATCCTGCCACTGCCGCCCCAGTAACAACATAAAGAGTGGTTGGCTGCTTTTGTGGCTGCCCGGCTCACACATTGAGCAGTTTTTCAAACTAATTTTTGAGCTCAGTTTTTAATATTATATCGTGGAATTTTAACCAACTAAGAAGCTAGTCAAGCAGCGAGACATTTGACATTTGAGAGGCTTTTTACACCATATGTGGCAGGAACAGTTGCAGAAGATCTTCCAGAGGAAACTTTGAGGGAATAGACCATTTTGTCACCAACCAAACCATCAGAGCGGAGTACGAACGAGGCCTTTCCTGTTGTGTTCACCTGGTTCACCTTGGACACTGCTGTGATGCTGCAGGACACAGAGGACAGACACTTTTGGCTCTTCCACAGGATCTGCTGACCCTTCCTGACCAGTTCTCCTGTTAAACTGCACTGAGACCTTTGACTGAGACATAACGGCGACTGAGACGTAGGGTTGGGCAGTAATAAGGTATCTTGAGGTATCAAAAAGACGTATAGTAACGTATCAGTTTCATTACCGTCATTAATAAAATCTGCAGCGCATAAGAATCTAATATAATATTATAATTTATTGATACCTAAATTTGTTTGTTCAGCACAAATGAATGTGTGATTGTATTTTCAATTAATGCTATGTCATGGTTCAGTCCTGTCCAGTCCTGGGTTAATCCTGGTTTAGTGCTGGGTTAATCCTGGTTCAGTCCTGGCAATATATATGGCGTATAAATATAAATAGATACACACTGCAAACACCAAACCGATGCCGACGCCAATGACACAACGTAGATTTTCTTGTTCTGATGTTTGTGCCGCCGTCCCGGTGTGGCTCTAAACCAATGAGAATTCCACCCACACTCTGAATATTCGAACTGTTTATCCTCAACACATTAAAAGTCACCCATGCATCTCCACTGTGTATGGTCGGACTAAGGGAATCTCTACTCACTGGTCCATTTTCGGACTATTGGGCTGTCAGACCAATGGCCTAACCCCAAACAGAGCAGGTGGTGGAGGGGGCGAAGATTTATGCACAGCGTCTTATGGCTCCATTGATATAAGACACGGCTACAGAGCCGCTTCTAAATTGAAATTTACCTTTGAAATCCTCATGTTTACTATGGTTAGTCAGTAAATACGGTAAATACAAGCCTGTTCAGCTGGTTAGTTTCGCCCAGTCGAGTTTGATCAGCTTTCCCATTGAGAAAAACAGAGCCAGAGTCGTGCGCATATGTCCTGCTGGAGCTGTCTGAATGGTATATGTGCAAGCTACAAAATAATTCTTAGTTATTCTAGGTAATACCGTATACCCCGGTAAAATGCTGAGAAGCTTTAACAGTATCAAAATTTGGATACCGCCCAACCTTACTGAGATGCACAGTGGAAATTTTGCAGCATCAACTGCAACAGTTTGCTGCACCAAAACTTCGGAATCAGTAAAGTATATATATATGTATGTGGCACGTGGTATTCTGAAGCTATTATCGACAAAAAAAGGGGAAAAAATACACATACATAAATAAAACAACTTCCTGAATAGTAATAGTAATCATGTTAAAATATAAAATATTATTATGAGTATAAATACCATAAATACTGAGCCAGTATACAAAATAAAATATGATAAATATTGAGGAAAAGCTGATTATGTTTGGTCTGGGTGAGGGCCATAGGCTTTGACTCCTGAACAGAGACATGAGCTCAGAAACAGGAGAGACAAGGGCAGAGCTGCTGTTTCTAATGAGGATGAAGTGTGAACTGCAGAGGAGCCTCTCATTGCTCTGGCTCTGGTGCAGAACGTTTAGCCACATGATTGGGATCAGGCCAAACACAACAGAGAGGTACTGAGGGAGGGCAGGTGGACAGCCAAACTAAGCCACACAAACTAATATTGTGTTTGCTATGTACAAGCAACTCAGTAGCATGTAATGAGTCAATACAAGGCAGTAAATAAGGCTCAAAATGGTGAGCTTGTGAAAAAAAAAACAGTTACTAATCCTAAGACTAGTACTAAACTATACTAAAATGAAGTATCAATATTGAAAACCAAATTGTGCATGGTTGTCTTAATCCATTTCAGAACTAGTACTGCATGGTAATATTAAAAAGAACTATCGTTTTGTATTAAAAACTACATTTTATTGTCTAAAAATAAAAACTATACTATACATTTGTTATGGCGGGATGACATTCATAGGTTCCAGTTGCTTTTATAGGAGCCATTTTGACGAAAAAAAAAGTTTTTTGAACTGCTAATTGCTATGGTTTTGATTCACCTGATATAAATGATCAGAACATTTGTGCCATGAGTTTACACTACACTACGTTAAGTTACACCACATCCTAAAAAGTCTTTTGTGAAATAAAGTTTTAAAGATTTAAATTCTAAAAAAAAATCCTATGAGTCAAGAGCGGGGGAGAGTGTAAGGTCATGTGATAAAGAAATAAGCTCAATCCTATATAAAGGATTTGATTTCCAGGCCACTGACACCCCGTGGATGAAAAGCCAGACATCTTCAAATTGCCCTGTCAATCACTGCTACAAAAATCTTAAAAATAAATAAAAGGAAATCACTGGTCTCAGTGGACTCTGCTGTACAGTGGAACCAACCACTTCGCCTTTGCAAGTGAAAGCCTAGAATAGTATATGGTAAACATTTATTATTGTGGATTTAATAGGATTTCTACAAAAAAAAGAAGCCCTTATGGTATATTGTGTAGTCATAGAACCTATCTGAACATAAGCAATGCCAACTAAAGATGGTTTAGTCCCTGAATCAAAATAGCAATTTGAATGATCACAAATAGTAAATCAGAAACAGCATAATTTCTTAAGCAAATAACAAAATATCTTGTTGAAATTGCAGGATTAGCAGGTTTTACAAAATGATTAGACCTCTACAAACATGTTCTTAAGATCCTTGGGAATCTTGCAGAAGTTTAGTAGTTGAGATTTCAGTCTTCTCTCAAACAACACTGCCGCTGGACAGTTTCAAATGTGAACTTTGAACTGAATCCTCACATTAAAAATCAAATAGCAAATCTACTTTGCAATGTTTGTCAGAAAAGCATAGTTTAATATTATTCCAAAATTATTCAACACTACCATCCGGATACAAGAAGCGCTTCAAATGAGTATCAAATTTGTCTCCAAAACAACAACAACAGGCTTTAAACTCTACTCAAAATCTACATAACAAGACCAATAGCAGCTGCAGTGAAGAGACTGCTCTCCTGTCAGTGTCCAGCCTGACTCTCATCTCTACTCGTTTTCTCTGTCTCTGTGTTTATGGAGAGAGAGGACCCTCCCAGTGCGACAGGCAAAGATACAGCTTTACTATAGTCTCCAGAGCGAGACTACATCAAACACACTGACAGTTCGCACACTTACCCACGCCCAAGTCTTCATAGATCAGGAGGTACGTGGTGAAGAAATTGTTCAAGAAGATGGGAGGCTGGTTGAAACCTAGAAAAAGATAAACAAACAGCATTAATGTCTATTTCAAATGACTCACGAATTGCTCAATTACACTTTCACCTCATAAAGTGGATTATAAAAGCAGAACTTGCAAAACCGACTGCTGCATGCTGTTTGAATCTAATTATAAAACACTTGCATCTGTAAGAAAGAGCCATGTGAAGCACTATAGGATGCTTGGGGATGAAAGCATATTGGTTGTGCCCTTACTTTTGTGCCTGAAAAAGCCTCTTTAACTATGTGCTAGTGGACAAGAAGTGTCAAAGGGTTTATGAGAGCTATAGGAACCACTTAGGAAGAATTAAATACGCATTTTCTCCTTTTACTGTTTGAAAATCAGGTACTCCAGCGTGCTGAAAATGTTAAATCTAAAACAGCTAATCAATTTTACAGTGCATTTTGTGTACATATTAAAGGACCCATATTGCACTATTTTCTGATCTGTGCATATTCATGTTTCCTCATGAAAAACTTGGAGTTGTTTTGTTTCATTCACACATTTAACACAAATCCTGCATATTTAGGCTGACTTCCTCTGTTCCACTTTGTGATGTCATGTGGTAATACAGGAAAAGCTTCACTGTTTTTAAACTCCATACACTTTCACTAGAATCACTTGGAAATACTTTATGCCCTGGAAGTGTCAATCTCTACTAAATAAAGAGTAAAAGGTGGATGTTAACTTGAAAATTATTACTTTACAAGATGGAACAGAGCATTTTGACCTTGTGAGCTGTAGACAACAAAATAATGTGTTACTTAAACATTTGTAAATGGTACAAAACACAACTCCAGGTATATTTTGGATGAGAGAAAAACTTTATAATTAGGGATAAGACAATATCCTAATCCCTCAACATGATATTTTCATGATATGCATCTCATGGTACAATATTTACTTTGATATTTTGTGGGCACTAACAAAATTATAAATATGCTACTTTTCTGTCATAATCCAAATAATTAAAATTTAAAATTGCTTAATAAAAGTTATTTCATCATGTAGATTGGACTGAAAAACAGCAAACGATCATGTTGTATGTAGTTCTCTTTTTTTTGCACCATAACAGTGAATTTAAAGCAAATAAACGTATAATTTGATATATTGTGATGGCCCGTGGTATTATTGTGAGACTTCTGACGATACGATACGATATTTCGGTTATTGTTACATTCCTAATTAAAATGTGGCTTAAAGCTGACATGAGTTTGCATAATATAAGACCTTTAAAGAGAGGGTATTATGCTGAAATCAAAATTTTCTTTCATGTTTGAGTGATGTTGTGGTCTCTATTCTCAGGCACTATTTGAACCCCTCTGTCAGTAAGGTGCAAGACCACGCCTAAGGTTCAGCCCACAAGCCTGTGTAACCAGGAAGCTCTCTGCAGTGCTCCCCATGCTTCCATTAGAGATGTCTCGATCAAGATCAGATTTTCTTTTTAGGAGTGCTCTTTCAAATACCAGTCCGATACCGGTCTGATACCTTTTTTAATTCAACCCTAAGGAATGGAAGGAACTTTGCCGCTTTACCGCCTTGTGCTTGTAAATCTCAAACTCCTCCAGATGATTCTTTTGTAAGTGACGAATCAAATTGGTAGTGTTAAAGTGGCTCTGCTGGTTCCTCCACGAGAAACTGCTTGTTTGCAGCGATTGCGTCGCTGTTTGACTCTTGTTTTGTTGTAGTGAAAAGTCCCACACAGCGACATGGCGGCGTTTTGATTAACGGCTGCCGTAAAGCGCGTCGATGCAGCAAAAACATGTGAAACTGGATCAGTCCGATCACGTGACTGAATCCAATACAGTTCGATACTCATAAAAGAGCCAAGACCAATACTAAATATCGGATCGGGACATCACTAGCTCCCACCACACCTCCCCTCTCTGCTCAGCCCTCCCCTCAAAACTTTTAATACATTGTTTGTGGAAATATAGGGCTTTCAAACCAACAAAAAAGAACATGGTAATCTAAATATGCTATGTGTTAGCAGTAGTGTAATACCCCCTCTTAAAATATGTCATACTGTGGTGTTAAATTAGAATATTATTGGACAGTTTGTGACACCCCTTGAGAGGTTAATAGAGATCCATGTTGGAGGAGGTGTCAGTGCTACACAAGCTGTTTGGTCTGAAGATCAGTGAGGAGCAGTGATGTGCTTTGATCAGCTGAGGCGGCAGTGGACCATACAGAAAGAGACAAGGGAGCGGAGAGGAGCCAGACTTTTGAAGTGCAAACAGCAGAACAGCGGGAATCTAAGACATTGCGTTTTGTTCTGTCATTTTGTCTGTTTTGTAACAAGAACAATATAATGTGAAGTTGCAGAGTGAATATAGCTCATCATGGTACAGTGAGACCAAATTAAACTATCAAATATTAAATATTTTCTCAAACCCTTTCTTGAGTAAATGAAGCAAAAACTACAACCTACTGTTTACAACATTAAGATTTTTTGGTGTAAAATCATTTCTGAAGAGTGTTTTTCCTGAATCTTGACTGATGACCAATAACAGCGGCTGAATTGCTAGTACTCTCGCTTCAAAGCAAGAAGGTCCTCAGTTCAATTCTCAGACTCTGCACTTTGCAACTTTACACGGTGTTTTAGTGGGTTTCCTCTGGATAGTACTAGTACCTCTCCATTAGCCTACAACCCAACAGTCCTCCAGCTAAGTACTCCTGACTAAACCCAGCTCAAGATTTGCAGATGGTCCCCAGGCGCTACACTGAACAACGCAGGGGGCAAATTTCTGTTCAGGGACAATAAAGTTACCTTATTCTACGCATATGAATGTTCCTGGCTTTTGGCTAATCATTTGCATAAAGTAATTGGAGTAAGATGAGTTATAGGTGTACTGCCAGATTAGGCCTGTCGCGATAATTACTATATCAACTTATTGTTCAGTACATGAAAGCTGGAACAATATATTTTTGGTCTCAGTATTTATTGTGGGGACTTTTTCTTTGCAATAATGGGGAGATTTTTTGTTATTTTTGTTGTAGTAGACGTCTGAAGGTCGGGACCGAGACAAGACCAAGACCATAACCCCTCGAGACCAAATCAACACCATCTTTGTCATTTTCTACATTTATTTGTATTTTACAGTTCTATTGGCACGTATATATCAATGTTTTTTTATAAATCTATCTCCATTTCATCTGATTAATGTTAATTTAAGCATTAAAAAAGGCAAGCAAAGTGTACTGCACTTACACACTCTGCTCCCCTTTCTTGGACCCTCACCCACAGTTTGAGAACCCCTTCTTTATGATAACTTCCACTGGCACTTTACAGAAAACTGTGAAGAAAGTGAAGAAAGTGGGTAGGATTTTAAGCCTGTTTTTTTTTTTTTTTTCAAATTGCTAACTTGAATTAGTACATTTCTTACTGGTTTTACTGGTATTTAGCAGCCACTGCACATTTACCAAGCCAAATGCACATCATGACAAATACAGATTTATTTGGCATTTTATTCTGCAAACTTCACAGTCGGCCTGCTCTGTGCTGCAGGTCTGCTGTGCTGATAGTGTATCTTAAATTTAGATTAGTTTTTGCTTCGCATTTCATCTTGCGCTTCTAATCAGCGCACATTGAGGAGGGAGGCTGTGTGCGCTGTATCTTAAATTTAAATTACCGTATTTTTCGGAGTAAAAGTTGCACCAGCCAAAAATGCAATATAAGTCACACTGGACTATAAGTCACACTTTTTGGGGGAAATTTTTTTATCAGAGACCAAGATCCGACATTTCATTTTGAAAGGCAAGTTATAGTAATAAAATGTTCAGCTCCGCTCAAATGAAGCTTCTGATGTTCACGGTTAGAGCAGCGAATCTGGTGCCAAGCTCTATGTTATAAATAGATTTTTTGACGAACAAAATAGTGCAAAAAAATAAAAAAAATAGTGCAAAAAAAAAAAAATCTGTAAAGTGGGTTAATACGAACATTTTAAGACCAAAATGATGAGCCACAGGATCCCAAGCGTGTTTGCTCTGTCCATTCATATATATGGTCTATGGGCTGTCAGTGTGAAAAATGTTATATATAAGTCGCACCTGAGTAGAAGCTGCAGGACCACCCAAAGCATGAAAAAAAGCATGCAAAATACTGTAGTTTTTGCTTTGCGTTTTATCTTGTGCTTTTGATCAGTGCACATTGGAGGGAGCCAGTGTGCGCTGTACACGAGGATGTTTTAAAAAGTTTAACTTGCTCTGTGATACACGCTGGTATGTGAGGGCAACGCTGTTGTGGACAAGCCGCACGCTGGGAAAGTGTGTGTTTGTGATGTGTCGTGCAGTGTCCACGGGCTCCAGACGAGCGCACAGGCTGATGTAAGGCCCTGGCCACACTGCACGCGTCAGTGTCTGAGGCTCCAGTACAAGTCTATTGCCAACAGCAGCGGCCGTAATGAAATATGTCCCCCCCTGTAGGTCACCTGTGAATTTTGCCGAAAGGTGACAGACTTTCATGCCTGGATACTCTATATTTTAAAAATTGGTTTACTGGGATGGGATCCTGTTTTGTGTCAATGGCATCAAGTAGTTGCAATATTACCGTTTATTGTGAGACTTCTCTGTAGCAATATATTGTGCTTCAAATTTTTATCATGACAGGTCTACGCCAGATGCCCTCCCAGCGAAAATCTGGTTGACCTAACTGGATTAAAAAAAGGCTGTGTGAGTTTATGTGAAAGACAACAGAATAAAAGAAGAGAGATAATAAAAAGTGTGTCAAATTCCTGGTGCTTGATGGAAAAGGGTTGTGACATTCACTTAATCACTGGCCCCAGTTCCACAGACTAGAGAGAGGCTGTCTCCTGTTTGACACTGCTGCTGTCCTCTGCATTTGTACTGTAAACTGAAACACTACAGAGGGGGGATGATAAACAGGCTCTGTCATTATTAGAGAAAACGCTGATTGAATACAAATATTTGACAAACATTATTCAACACTGCCAAAATGTCACATACAGTATTGAAATAAAAAACAAACCAAAGACAGGTTAGACAACTCACTTCCCTAAAATGTAGTACGCACAACTATTAAAGCATTTCTTCTTAAAGCAGACCTTTTATGCAAAATCAACTTTTTAGAGCTTTTAACCATGTTTCCCCTCACCGTTCACTCACCCAAAGTTGCATTTGGAGTCATTTGTACATGTTTGAGCAATTATTTATCACTTATTTTCATGACACCATATTGGCGATCAGTCCTCCTTTTTAATGCCTCCAGTATACGCCCACTGCTCTGAACTTACTGTGTTGTACAATTTAGTTCTTTTAATCAATGATATGCTCAGGATTTGGCATCGCTGAGCAGTCATTTTGGTACAAATGCAAAATAATCTGCTGCTTGCTAGTGTGATCTGCAGCTCTCCATCGGAGGTACTGACTCTTTGTTGTGATGGCATGTACAGCAACGTCTGCTCCCATTGGGCACTGCAGTTTTCTAACACAGAAGTTAAGGGACCTCTTTCTTTCATTAAGTCTTTTTTGACTAAAATTGTGATTTAAACTGTTAAAATGATGAACATACTGATCAACGCGTGTCATAGATTATAACTATACTGCTCTTATATATTATAAGGAACGCTTATAATAATAATAATAATAATAATAATAATAATAATAATAATAATAATAATAATAATAATAATATGGACAGGGCAATGTCTTAGGAACAAAAGGATGCCACCTCTTTTAATGGATGAGGAACCCGGACCAACTCTACCATTGGAGGGTCTGACAGTAGGTTCAAGGATTTCATCCCAAAACCTAATGGCAGTCAGATGGCCTTTTTGTACCGGTGCAGGTCTGTGCAGTTCTCCATGCTGCAGGCAGTGTACCCTTCTCCTTGTCTTCTCCAAACTTTTTCACGTCTATCACAGGTGCTCAGGGTGAACCTGCTCTCATCTTCTTCTATAACCCTGTCCTGCTCTCCTAGAGTCTCCTTGTCTCCTGAAATCTCCTCCATGTTCTGGAGATTGTGCTGGGAGAAGCATCAAATCTCCTTGCAACGACATGTCTCAATGTGACATCCTGGAGAAGTTGACATTCTGTGTAACTTCTGTAGGGTTAAGGGATGGCCTCATACTGCACACACTACACAGTAGTGATAATCACGGTAGCCAAAGCAGTAAGAGATGAATACCAGCCAAAATAGACCAAGAGGGAGAAACTGGAAGTGACCTCCATATGCAAAACCAGTTCTGTTTTAGAGGCTGTCTCATTGTTGCCACTCTAGTGGGCCTGTTGTTCATTTCCATTAAAAGAGGTGGCATCCTCCTATTGTTCCTGAGACATTGCCCTGTCCATATTTGTATAGATGTCCAACATATTTTTTTTTTCCACATTGAGATCTAATGTATTTTTAAAGTGTTCCTTTAATATTTTTGAGCAGTACATAAAGCAGACACAAGCACAATGTGCCCCCTTTAATTTTTTTTAGCTTTATTTCACTAAGAAAGTTTAAATTTACTTAGTTTCCCAATTTTGAGAGTTTTGGTGATTTAGACTTTCACTTTCTGGTTATAAGCACTTTCTGGACATAAGCAGGAGACATGCCTCCTGCAATTCCAGAGCTATTAACCCATCAACCGTAGAGGCAAAATACAATTTGACCAAACGAAAGTATATGACAACAACTTTAGATTGAATTTTCCAAGTTGATGAACTTAAGTTTGTCAAGGGGACAAAGTTAATTTAGCTGAATATGTTTTGCAACTCATCCAAACTGCTTCTTCAACTAACTTTGTCCATTTGACAGATTTCATTCTCTCCTTTGCCATGGGCATTATTACTGTGTATTTACCTTCACAGAAAGAGTGGAACAACAACAGGGGGAGGAGGAGCCTGGCGAACATCATGGTCCCACCTGAACCCAAACTCCACGGCATCACCTGCGCCTTGACAAAAAAAAAAAAAAAAAAGACATTCATTAATTTATCAGCAATAAACACAAAACATAGAAAACTATAACAATAAAAACTCATAAAAGGTGAACAGATTTCTTATGTGGATAGCTATACCTGTTTAGATAGACAAGCATACTCAGCTCAGTAGACCGGCACTATTGGCTGACAACATACATATTTTGAAAGGGAAACCCCATTCTAATGAGCCATTTAGCCACTTAATAAGAGATAAACACTGGGACATTACCAGTGAAGGTGTCAAAACACAGTAGGTGTCATAAATACCCCACAGCAGCTCTCTGTTAATTAACACTTCCACAGAAACAAGTCATCATTTAACACAGTGACATTCGATGGAGCCAGAAAGAAGCACCTTAGGGCTGTAGTCCACTAAAGAAACGAGGTGGGTTGGTGAAATATCTTACATGATTAGGATCACAAAACACAACTATGTAAACAGAGAAGTCTGAGAAAACAGCAGCAAAGGCAAGTGTCCAGTCAGTCCCAAAACTCCAACGAAGTCTCCATGCTTCCTCCTTTCTGTTGTTTTGCTTGTAAATCATTATATTCTTCAAATTTTGTCGACTAATAAAAAACTTGGTTGACTAAGACTCGACTGATTAACTGACCAAACTACTACAGGATGACAGCCCGGAAACCATTCATACAAATATTTATTTCTTATATTAAGAACAACCGAAAATTCAAAGCTTCTTGCAACTTCAAAACTGAAAAAAGCTTATATTTGCATTTTAATCTGTTGTTTATATTCAAGTATTTCGAGAGGTAAAATATGTAATGGATATAGCATTTAGTGTCGTTTCTACTTACTATCCAAACATTTCAAATTTGATTTCAGTCTGGAAAAGGAATAGGTTTGATATTGAATATAAAATCTCAATGATAAAAACACACAAAAAACCCAAAATACTGGTAATATCTTCAATGTTATCATGTAGTTGCTGTAGTCTAATACTAATCCACTACTCATTTACATCTAGTCCTACGATTTGTGATTTGTCAGGAAATCCTTGTAGCATTATGGTTCATGAACACTAACTTCAACTATTAATGTAATGCAGAAATTATTGGAGATTCTTCTTTATATTAAAGCCAGCAAACTTTCAAACCAGGCCATTGCATTTTACCTGGACTTGTAATATCATTGCGTGTACTATTGGGTCCACGAGTGATACATCAAAACAGGCCTATCCAGTTGTATACAAAGGACCTTGGTGCCTTGATTGCCCTATTTCTCTGCCTCTCCTCCCTCCCATCCTCACGGCCATTTGTTACCTGTCTCCCCATTTCCTCATTTGTCCCAACAAGGCCCTGGTGGTCAGCGCACTCATTCAGGGACAATTTAATTTCGCACGGTTATCTTTCTAAATTCTTGTTGTCCCTTAGGTCCGCCGTGAGATAAACGCCCAAGAGTGGAGTCGACAGCACGGCCTCTCTATCTGGTACTGGCCTTTTATTGTACAAAAGTGAGAGTAACACAGTGCAGGGAGCATTCAATTTAGACAGACCGGCTCCTATCTGCAGGTAAAACAAGGTAAAGAATAGTCTGTCATAGGCTACTGAGTGAATAGATATGGTTTGTATGGTCTATATTTACATTACTGTTAGCTGTGCATGAGTGTCTGTGTGAATACAACCATTTGTTTTCATTTGGGCATCGGATTCCACTGGTTTCCTCCGCATTATTGCATTTCACTTTCTGTAAACATTGTGTAGTTGCGTTTTTTTTTACACTTTCCCCATTTCCTGGAGCCAAACTACCATTTATCTCTGCTTTGTGGCTGCTCAGCCTCAGCCCGATCCGTGGTCTCTGCTGCGTACAGTAAGGTTTAAGTGGAGGAAACTAATGAAAAAATGTATGGGCACTGCACACAGTCTGAAATCAAATATTAAGCATGAGCAAATGGTACACTACACTTACAGATTGTTTCAACACAACATTTTTTTCTGATGGCTAAAAGTGCCCAAGGCTTATATTAACATTTCTACTAGTTCAGAAAATAAAAATAAAGTATTAGATAAATGGTACAACTTAAAGCTAGATCATAGCTTTAAAGTTTACATATACATTTTTTGGTCTAAAGTTTTGGACTTAAAGATGCGCTATGTAACTATTGAGTTATTTCTTCAGCCTGACAAGTAGTTTTTACTTTTCAGTTTAAAAAAGTAGTGAGTTGGCAGTTTTGGATCAAGTGAAAAATGCTGAAAACTGCACAATGATCAACAATAGACTAATTGTATCTCATATTACTTGAATCATATCTAAAATGTGTTATATATTAGAAACCACATACATAAACAAGGACGGCTGTAACATTGTCCATTACTCGAAATAATTTTTACTCTTTCACTAGCCTAGCATACCAACCACAAGTGATATATAGACCAATATAGACCATAGACTGTATAAAATAGATGGATTATTTGTCTGTCAACACAGAGGATGTGCGCGCAAACTGAAACTGCGGCTCCATCAGTCTGCCACTGTCTGCTGGACATGCACAGAAACATTGATATAAAATGATTGATAGCTCTTCTCAACGATTTTAGCACAAATTATGTGACTATTTTCTGATTTTTAATCATTTTTGACCAAATTTAAACATTGTAGCGACCTATAAACTTGGCCGCAATGCTTTATGGGAAGGTTTTCTTTGAGGTTAGCGAGGGACCGTGTGTTCAGGCCATGAGTGAAATAGACGTGTTCGAGACATAAGCCTGTACTGTTAGTTTTTTAATGGTTCTAATTAAAGGTGAAATACAAGTAAATCTGTTTCCACAAAATTTTCACCTGTTGAACGTCACAATACCTTATAAAACATTTCTGAAGTTTTGGGCACTTTCTACAAGGTTTCACAGTTTTTCTAGGATTATATAATGTCAAAACAAAGCTAAAAAAAGCAGCAACTTCTAACTTCAGGCAAAATAGAACGGTATGCCAATGAAGGTATGTGTGAAATATGGAGCTACGATTCAGAAAATAATTATTCCAAGACTTTAAATGTATTCACCTGACTCAGCAGTAATGAGATGTTCAGTAGATCCTTTCTACTTCATTACTATTGTGGCTAAATGTAAATGTATTATTCCTACAGGTTGCTGCTAAAAACTCAAAAGTGAGAGAATAAAATGAGGATAGAAAGTTAGGCTGCAAAATTTTGTGAAAAATCTAACTGTGATTGCTATTTATGTTTAAAAAGTAGGATTATTTAAAGACTGCACATTGTACACAAGTCCAGGAGCATCAACATTTGAGAGAAGAATGAAACATGAACTGATAAACTATTACAAGAATTCAGTTTAAACTATAGTCACAAAAAGATTTAACAATAAAACACAGTATATTTCATACATTGCAGAGGACACTCTATTAACTAAATAATTAAAGCATTTGTGATTTGATGATTGTACAAACAAAATTGCTATTTCAATTCAAATGTGACATATTATACCTTATATGTGCAGTGCTAATAGAAAGTTAGTGGTTTGAAATATAAATAAGGAAGAATTTACCATTTGAAGACACAACAACCAAGCGAACAGTCATATTACAGGCCTCCCAAAGGGTTCGATCTAAAAGTATGCAGTATTTTCCTCAGTGTGCCACAAAATCAATGGGTGAATATGAGAGAGGGGCTGAGCTGAGACAAATACAGGTTTGAGAGAGCTGACTCATAGCGTCCATCCTGCACAAACATATGTCTGTCTACAGTTAAAGCAGAGTTTCAATATTGAACCCAGTGAGAGAGGAGCCCCCTGCAGGGATACAGATGCACTGCGCTAGAGCAGGGCACTAGGTGGTCAGAGGCACTCCACCTGTCTCCGTCTGCCTCAGCTATCATCAGGAATCTCTGTTTTTCAGCATTTCAAAACATGCACCAAACAATCTGTTCACTGTACAATACAAGTGGGGGCAGTAATGATAGTTTCCAAGTCAGTGCTGGCTACAAACATGCAAAAACTACTTGTACATTTATTCAGCCAGTGAATACAGGTCTAGTTCTATAAAATATCTCACTAATACCAAGAGTCCTAAAATGTCTCACAATATAGTTCTTCTTAAAAGTCTCACACTTCTAGAAAGGATAACAATAGCTATCAGCAAGACTCTATATTTCAGCATTTCAAAACATGGACAAAGCAATCTGTTTACCATACAATACAAGAGAATGCAGTAATGATAGTTTTCAAGTCCAGGATGATTAGAAACATGCAAATACTACCCAGTACTCTTACATTTACTCAGAAAATACTAGTGTCATACCATTCTACGAGTCCTGTCCCCACATTGCCTCACAGTATCACCAAACATCACAAATTATGAAAAATCAAGGCAACAGACAGAACACAATACCATGTGTAAAAGTGTTTAGTGCAATTTAGTGATGAAGAAATGAACAAAATTAGTATTATTACTAACAAATATATGATTAAAACTTCTTAAATCTAATGTAATGCTGGAAAAATCGCACCAAAGCATAATTGTCAATTTAGCAGTGAAATTTAAATTTTAATAAGCACCAAAATTCCTGCATAAAAGAGTGAGGTTTAGAAAAATGAACAGGAAATTAGATATTAACTGTTTTTCTTTTGCTGCCTGATTAAAATGAATGGGATAGAACGCTTATATGGGTAATTGGGTTTAGCCTGGGTATGCAAGTATAAAGAAGGCTGTAATAATTATTGGGAGGACAGGAATCTAAGAAACTAGAAGCTATTTATCACCATATAAATACCACCAAAAGAGATATGCAAAATCAAAAATAATTCAACAGCAAACACACTGCTTGCATCCACAGCAAAACCAAACAGATCTCAACTTATTTAGCTCTCACAATTTTTTGAATAAAGTTTGTATGGTCAAAGCACAATTGAATTTTCAAGTCAAGATCTACAGTAATGTGTTAGCAATTGATGTGTCCCAGATGGACTATTATAAGCCAAACAATGTGCAGTTTATGGCCCACTGGGTTGTGTATCATTACAATCACTTGAAGAGCAGTGGGCCTCTGGGAGAACATGCAGCGGGGGGTCAGATTAAACTACTCAGAGGCTAAACAGCTCTGCTCTTCACAATGCACCAAACAGAGCCATATGAGGTGGACACACACGCTGCATTCAAACTTTACAATGTGTAGATTTGGTCAGCAATGAAGTCAGGGCATTTCATTTAACTTTAACTTCATTATAAACAAGACAAAAGCAAGTTGTCAATTCCAAAGCTTTTCCACAAAGTGAACATGTGAGAAGTTCCTTTTCTATCATAATTCACCACACAGTCATATGACTCCAGCACAAAAATTGTTGTTGTTTTGTTATTCTATTAATTACTGGTGTTTTATCATAAAAAAATTGAAAAAGCTTGAAAAACATGTATTCTTCAGCAGGGTCGCCTCACCACAGATCTGACCCGTTTATGAAAATAGATCAATTTAAAGGGACAGTTCGGAATTTTGGACATAGGGCCTCATTTCCTAGTGAGCCAGAGTGTTGGAGACGTGTGGAGACACTTTTTTAACTATTCCAGTATTTGCAGAGGTTGCTGGTGCTGGGCTAGTGCATGTCAATGGGCATAGTTAGGCTGCCACTAAAAACAGTCTTACCCACTCCACAGTGCACCCGAAGCAAATCAGTTATTACACCAGACTGTGGATGTGAACGTCTGAGTCAATAGAATAATGTTTGAAATAAAACTAACCTTGCATCGCATGAATCGTAACATGTTGAGGGACTATTTTCTAATATATCAGTCTGCTTATGCCAAGCTTTTCTATCAGGAAGTACACCTCGCTCCTCCCCAAAACCTCCTCAAGGTTGGTTTTACTTCTAAAATTATTCTATCGACACAGACATTCACATTGACAGTCTGGTGTTATAACTGTTTTGCCTCAGGTGCACTGTGGATTGGGTAAGAAGTTTTTAGTGGCAAGACAACTATGGCCATTGACATGCTCTAGTCTAGCACCAGAAGCCTCTCCAAATACAAGGACTGGATGGAATATTTTAAAAAGTGTCTCCACACGTCTCCAACACTCTGGCTCACTAGGAAATGACGCCCTATGTCCAAAATTCCGAACTGTCCCTTTAATGTTCTACTGTGGGACATTATAGAACATTATGTTGAAATTCAGCTTCCTGTTTGTAGGCGCTAATTTGAACACGTTTTACCATTCAAAAGAAATAAGATTTTGTTTTGAATGGTTCATTGCTATGGTAACTCTGAAACCCATTGATAGTAATTATTGTAACTGTCAAACATGTTGGTTCTTATTCTAGCTTCCCTCTTGCGTCCTTGTGTTTGTATCCATCGGTTTTCCCTGATAAACTGTACCGGGGCGAAGGAGGAAGGAGGGATCCTGGTCTAAAAGTGTCCCTCACTCCTCCGTCCAGGCCTGTCCCATCTCATTGGCTCCACTGTCAGCCTCCATCAGCCTCCATCAGTGTCACAGAGTGTCACAGGGACTGCTCATCCACAGCTCTGCACTGACATTGTTCCATCAAACTCACTCTCCACAACTCACAAATATTCAGCTCTTATACACTGCTTTACACAAGTGGATTCTTCTGTTTTAAGTCTATAATAACCTCAAAAAGTAGGGTAGCAATTAACACTTATTTTAGCAGTCAACTATAAATTTTGGTTTCGTTGACCTGTAAAATGAATATTTATATTATATTATCAACCAATATTTATTATTATATTATCAACCAAAAAAGCTTGAAATATGGTGACTGAAGCCTTCTAAATAGAAAATATTTGTGCATAAAATGTATTATTGATGAAAATGTGGCCTTTTGATTTAATAACATCATGGTCTTTGTTATAAAAGGTATTTTCATCTGTCTTTTAATGCCTAGATATGAATCAATAGAAGAGTTGAATCTGATTGGTCAAAGCGTCACAACAGCAGAACAAGTAAAAAAAATCTAACTTTGAACATCTGAACATCTTCCCTGTTCACAAATGCACAAAGCACTTATCTACTGCATGACTTTCCCAAATTAAATAGTCCATATTTTTTATAAAAAAAAATAGGCTGACGTATGTCTGTCGGCGTTGCCATGTTTGTTTTGGTTCATTTGGGTGCTTCTCCTTTGGCTTCTGCACAAATCTCAATTCTGCTCTGTGATTGGTCCCCCCAGTCTATTAACCATACTGTGGGTGCACTCCAAGATGGATTCTCCAGAGTTGGTTAACTCTCAAATATCACGAGAATCCATCTTGCTGTGCAAGGTTACAGCTCATCACCAACCAAAACAACAGAGTGAAGGGAGAGTGAGGCTTAGCCAGAAGGCTTTCCTGTCTTATCTCCACTGGACGATGTTGGAATGCTGCAAAGAGGACATAGAGGAGGGACATTTTTGTCCTGAGGGCATCTACGCTCCTCAAAAAGCACACTGGGTCTGATGACCCAGATTTTACTTCTCAACAGGCTTAAATTATCCCTCTGGGAGAAATAAAGTAATTTTGATTTATCAAATCACCAAATTCTACCATGCACTCATTTCATCGTTGGTCCTTTCAACCCAAGCATCAACTCTCTTCACTCTGTGCAAACATCTATGGCAAAAGAGTCTGTGTGATTCATAAAGTAAAAATCAGACAAAAATGTATTTATCTTATTTATAGTTCTTTGCTCAAGTCTAAAGCAGAAATGTGTGAACCCAAAATAGCTCAAAGCAGATTGTGTGTTTCTGAATACAGTTGAGGGCCTCTTGGGGCATTTCTAGCATCAAAAACTCATTTTGATGAAACATTCCAGTCAATGGAAAAATACAACTTTCATTATGCCTCAGTGATGGATATGAGACACTGCTGAGTAAAACAATGCATTTTTACACACCTACAAACCTGGAATGGAGGTTTCTTGTTTCAGTTGCCATCTGACCATTTGAACTTTTTGCCCCTACGTAGGGCAATAAGACAAAAATAAATCTAAACTATTTCTTCAATTAATTTTTTTTTTATTATAAACAAATAAAATATATTTCAATATTCATTTCCTTACCCCAAACATTACAGACTAAATTATTATTACAATATCAGTGTGAACTCTGATACAAATCACACGCTTTTACTAATTGAGAAGTCTACAGTCCTCTATTAAAATCACACAAGTGCATCATTGACAATTAGACATGACCGAATCTTGATCTTGATTCAGATTCAGTTTGTTGCACAAACACCACTTCTTCTCATTTTCCTTTTTATTTAACCCAATATATGCATTGAAAATAACTAATATTGTAATTATGAACCAACTACTGCAATAATCAAAAAGTTAAACATTCAGCAAACTGTTAAAAAACAAAATATCAACTGACCAATGCATTATAATGTATAACTGGTAGGGGTGTACATGTATTCGTACCAAACCGTTATGGTACGGGACGTTCGGTTCGGTGCAGGGCTGTGAATGAGTGAGTTTGTGCAATTTGTGTCGACTCAAGTCAACAAAATGACACTGAATAAAACAGCCGATTTTGTCAAATAGGTTGTCAAATTTCATTCAAGCTCCGCTGCCCTACATGGCACACATATAATACTACATTCCCGACTCAGAATTTCGTCATGCTTCTATACAGAAAAGTCGAGTTAGAGCGTGTTGAATTAGTGCGAGTGGGGCTCATAGACCATATGGCGAGGCCAGTTTGTGAGCGAGCCATTTATCAGAGAGATATTGTCTAAGTCAGCAGGGGAAAGGACGGCCACTCGGTGCGGGGGGATTCCCTCAAGGTGTCGGTAGAGGCTGGTCCCACGGCCCCAGGAAACGGCGAGATCCGGACAAGAGAAGCTGTAAAGTGCCCTGCTGTCCGCACCTCGTCACAGACCCGGGAAGTGGTGTGGGTTCACCTGCACTGTCTCAGCCCCCGGGTGCTCTAGGCACGACTGTCGACGAAACCAGATCTAAACCAGGACTGAACCAGGTCTGAAACTGTTCTGAACCAGGTCCAAACCAGGACTGAACCAGGCCTTATCCAGGTCCAGACCAGTAATAATTGTAATAGTTATAATTATTATCATTTGTTCTTATTATTATTATTATTATTATTTTCCTGAGCATTTAGTATCGTGCAGTATTGTAGCAGACACAAGGTGAGGGGTCTTTTGGGCGGAAAGAAGGGATGCATTTTATCATTCAAACATGTGACATTTTTGCATTTTGCTCCCATACTGTACCGAAAATGAACTGAACCGTGTCCTCAAAACAGAGGTATATACTGAACTGTGATTTTTGTGTACCATTACACCACTAGCATTTGGAAATACTATATATCTACACTACACCTCACTACATTTCCTATGTCAAAGTATCCATCTTCTCTTCTGTGTCCGACTCCAGCTTCTATAGCACTAGTCTTAAAGCCGATGTGACAGTAACCTGTGATTAAGGCAGTGCAAACTACAGACTAATATGTCCGCGCTATATATGCTCCCCTGGAGACCCCCGCTGACCCCCATCACGCGTGTATCTGCTTCTTACACCACTCAATATTATTGATTACATGGCAATTGTGTCTGACTGGCCTTAACCCCACGAGCCCCTTCTCAGTGTGTAGCGGAGCACGGCCAAATCTGGATTATCACAGCGGTTCGATCGGAGATTTCTGAAACTACAAACCTCTGTGAAAAGTCGTCACTTGTTAGCGTAGTGACCATGGACAGATTAGCAGGACATTTGGGACTGTTGGTGGTCCGGGGCAAGGGGGAGAGAGAGAGGACGAGGAGAGAAGGGAATAAAGAAGGTGGAGAGAGGCGTAGTGGTGATGAGTAATGTCTTATTCATGCCCTCTTGATCTCTTCATCTCAAAAGTTGACACGCGACGCAAAAATCCTTATTCAGCAAAGCACACAACATGACAAGAGAGCAATGCGAATCAAATCCGGGTCGAACAGAGCGCGTAGGGCACAGATAATTTAAATTATAATTAAATGTAGATGGAAAGTATAGTACAGTGTAATTGGACCACTATCCCTTCACACAATCACTTCAAATCTTATATTATTATGATTTAAGCGGGTGAAATGAAGAGGCCAGCAACTCTTCAGAGCTGGGTAGTGGTCACCATGGAAGCAAGTGAGATTTCCAGAAAGCAAAAACTCAAAAATGCCTTAAAATTCCTCCCATCACTCACTCAGGAGATCAACAGGAGGAGTGGGTGGGAAAAAGTAACTAAGTTTAAGCATAGAGCTACATCACAGAGAAATACTGAATCACAATGGCCACAAATAATACACGGATTAAATCTTCAGTTTTTATCACCATAATGTCTGGCCTGTCCAATACTACCCAACATTACTAAATAATAATGACAAATTAAATTTAATAACATGTTATTCATTCCATCAGATTCCTCAATTGGCGTAAAACAAATGCAACTATAATATAGGATTGCCAAACGTATTTGAAAAACAACACTAATACTAATCAATGCTATCAAAACTAGATACATATTTTTCAAACTAGACAAAACTGTACCTTTCCTAAAGAGTTTTAAAATAATGCTGAGCTTTATCAGTATTCAGAATCAACTGGGCACTCCTTAGTAAGTCTGACATTTTAGTATATGTTGAAAACTATACAGTATTACTAACTATTACAAGTAACAAGAAAGAATGTACTTGAAATATAAGACACAAAAGTGCTGATTAGTCTAAAAGCAGACAGCAGCGTCCTCCTCACTGTACAAGATTACTTACTCTAGCAGTCTGTGCACATGAGATACAATAAGAGACTCCAGCCATCGCAGCAGAGGAGGACAGATAAGTCTTGAACCATCTTTGATCTGCTCGACCGGTGGATAAACTGCACAAAGCACTATGGGAGCACAAGACCAGCTCAGCATGCTGTGTACGGAGAGGCTAATTATCCGAAACAACAGGGTCCAGAATCATAATACAGCAGCAGCCTGTCACTGAAGACTGGAGCAGGCACAACTCACTGCTGCTTCACTGTCTGTGCTGACCTGTGGGTTATGAGAGGGGGAGGGAGCAAAGGGGAGAAAGGGAAAGACAGAAATGTTCTCACAATAATACAATTTTTAACTCAATATTGATACTAAATAACAGACTTGATAGCAATTTGTTTCTTATACCATCTAGTCTTACTATAAAACTCAAAAAAGGTCGAGGTAATTTATTTTTGAGTATCAATACTTGCTTAAAATAGTATCTAGTTTCAATACTAGGTTTAGTATAGAGGGAGTAGTAGTAGTAGTAGTAGTAGTAGTAGTAGTAGTAGTAGTAGCAGTAAGAGCGAGAGGGAGACTTGAGTATAGTACTTACAGTATAGTAAGTCACTGGTGCTTCAATGTCTGCACTGACCTGGGGGTTATGAGTGGAGAGGAAGCACAGAGAGAGAACGAGCGAGAAAGGTGGCAAAGAGAGGAGGAGAGAGAAAGAGACAGATGGAGAAAAGATGTGGAAGAGATAGAGAGTGAAAAGGAGAGTTGGGGAGGAAGCAAAAAACTGATGGCATGCTCACCGAAAGTGTGTGTGAGAGAGTGCAAGGGATACAGAGAGAGACTGAGAGATGAGAGAGTGAAGAAAAGAGCGAGAGATACAGAACAGAAAGAAAGAAAGGAAGCAAAAAGACAAAGAGAGAAGGGTCGAGAAAGGTGAGTGTTTATAAGAGGAGGAAAGATAGTGAGGGATAGTGACAGAATGTGTGAGAGAAACAGTAAGAGAGAAAGAAAGAAGAGCGAGGGATACAGGCATAGGAAAAGGAATTGAAATAGAGAGGGATGAGACAGAGAAAGAGAAAGCTATGCGTTCTAGTTGATTACCATTCACTTGCAGTAAATTGTGGGCTGTAGCCTCCCTCTGAGACAAACAGCTGGAGAGCAGACACTGCACTGTGAGTGTGAGGGGAGTGAGTGTTAAAGAGCCAGAGGTTATACGAGCACTTTCACATTCATGGAGATAATGGATTTAAATTGTGGGTTGAACGATGGGTTACGGCACTACAACATGATGGATGTTGATGAAACGTATTTGAATTAGGGGTGGGAGATATATTGAAAAATTGATAACACTGAAATTATTGGTTTGGAGATACGGAGATACAAAATTTGTACACGAAATGTATTTAAAGAGCCTATATTACGCAAAATGGACTAGTGTGAGCTTTAAGTCATGTTATAATGTTCCCTCATCAAAAACACACCCAGAATTGTGTTTATTTCATACACACAGGATACCTTTTGTTCAGTAAAGATGGGCAATTCCAGGTTTGAGAGCATCCAAATGATTCTAGTGAATATGTATGTTTAAAAACACATCATTTCCTATATTACCACATGACATCACAGTGTTTTCAGTCTGAGAGAAGAACTCAGCCTAAACATGCAGGGTTTGTCTCTTAAACATGTGGGAATGAAACAAAATACAGAAACAAAAGTCCTGGTATGTTTTTGATGAGGATAAAATAGCTTAATATGGGCCGTTTAAAAATGACCTCAAAAAGATACAGAAACTCTAGTGTAATCTCCTATTTCTGTGCTGTCGACAACATTTCCAGTCACATTTTAGCACCGTGACAATGTCTAACGCTGAAAATTGTTACTGTTATCAAGGAAATACAAAGAAAGATCAAGAGATTACGTTTTGTCAATATCGGCCACCCTGAATTGAATATATGATCTTTGCATTATCTGCCTGGAGCCTATATGGGCCCTGAAAAAAGTAAACTATTTAGACACCATAGAACTATTTAAAATCACCATTTAATAATTGATTTACGAAACTTAAGATACATTACAAACATACTCTGACTCTAAAAGCTTGATTTAGGAATAACAGAGCCCATTGCCTCCTTAGGATTTGCTGGCAAACTCCAGTTAAGATGCTGACTAGTGATAACTACAAGTATTTAGAAGAGGGAGAGATTTCAGTTTCAAATCAAACCCGATCATTTGCAATCTGGGTCTAGTCTAGTCTAACAAGAGCAATTATACAAATGGTATCTTGGCAAAAAATATAAAATATTTAAAAAGTAAACAGTAATATAATCTGGGAAGTGCAATCACACAATAAATTACAATTTATTAACTTTTACAGATAGTTGTGTTCCCGAAGAAACTCACAAACATTTCTAATATCCCAGTATATGAAATCATCAAAAACAGCAAGTATATGAAATCATCAAAAACACCAGCAAAGCTTAAGTTAAACATGCAAGGAAGTGCAAATGTACGAAACTGTCTTATCTGTAAATGAGATGGGCATGTTTTTGCATATTTATAGGGTGTTGTTATTTTTAATTTTGCCTCTAAAACGGTAATTTAAGAGGAAAAACCTGCCGTTGCTTTGTTTCTAAAGGCATAGTGTGGATATTTTGACACATCAAGATGCATTGTAATCGTGTTTCTCTGGTTTATGCTACATTAATGGTAATAGCTGTGTTCATCTCTATTTGAGCCTGTGTTGTGTGGGCCTTTCATCCTCAGCAATCCTCAAAACGCCATCCACACATTTACAATGGAGAGAGAGTGTACACTGTTAGGATCTCCACAGCTCTGAAAAGGTGGATCATAGGTTGGATTTTCTAAACTTGACCCATTTTTTAAAGAGGGGGTATTATGCAAAATAGATTTTTTGAAAATGTTATACCCTCATCAAAACATGCCTGAAGTCATTTTATGTCTTTCATATATGTTTGGATCATCTAGCGATCACTACAGAAGAACGTACAGTCCGCCGCACGCCCGAACAGCACGAGGTGCACTCAAATACTCGCTGAACACCCGTACAGTCCGCGGTGCCGCACGCCTGTACTGTCGATGATCTATTGTGTGTGTATTGCACGTGCACTACTGTGCTTTATGTGGAAAGACAGCACAGATGTTTGGAGTACGTTTGTTCGTATTATATCTGACACGTTAATTAAAGACTTGGCGCTAAAGTCGACACATCGACGTGCGCTAAAGGCGTTGACGTATTTTCCTTGTTCACGTTGTAATCGTTTCAGCTCTACGTAGCGCTCTGAAGGGGTGACTTTAGCACGAGGAGCATAGGGATGTGGAACTCGTACTATACAAATATATGCAAAATATATGTAAATATAGTATTTTCTTCTGAATAAAAAGGTATAATTGGATTCTACATGTTATGGACTTAATATCCATAGAAGTGCCCATGCCTTGCCCCAGTGCAGATATATTCTATCAAAATAAGTCCACTGTGTACTGTCTGCAGCTAATTAAATAGCGTTTCATTGTCCGAAAATCAGGAAATGCACGCAAGCATGCTAGTTGTTGTTAGCTTTACTGTCATGGCAAAACTCTGCACTCTGGAAAAGTGTGCAAAAGTGCTTCTAAACTAATCGCAGCAACTAAGATGGATGCTTGTAATGGACTAACTCTGTTTTTCACATTTTAAGAGTAAAAACAGCTGTAATTTTCTTATTTGTAATTGTTATGTCCAGCTGACATTTTTGCACTTTTACTGACAGAGAGTTCTTCAAAACTTCACTTATCTACTCTGCCGACTCTAGAGTAAAGCTGCAAGATTAAATCACAACTTAATCAAACCAACTACTGGCTGAATTATCAAACTACAAAGACTGCAATTATTTAACTAAAACAATCACATCTCTAAACAATAAAATATTCTGTTTTATGATGTCAAAAACTTGCAGTTTAGAACTCAAACTGTTCTAAAATACATTCTGTATTAGTTTAGCAGTTCCTATTTCAGTTTTATTTTTGCACCTGGACATGTCATTATTATCGATTAACAAAATAATCTTGACGCTCCTACTTACAATTAAATACTTTTTACAAAACTTTTCAGGCAAGTAAAATCTATAAAGTAAATAGTAGATAATAAATCACTATCTAAACTCTACTTACTATAGTTGTTAAAACACCAGTTCATTGGTTTGTTTTTTACACTTGACCCGAGTGTTCCCGTGGGCCCGGTGCGGCGTATATCTCAGTGCGCTGACAGCTGTGTCAGAGTGCAGTCCATATCCTACAGAGTCTCATTCATCTCCTTTGTCTCTGCTTAGGCCTCTCTCATCCCACCTTGGCACCAGCTCTGAGTGTAGCCATAAGTGATCAAAACAGAGCTCCTCTTCAGCACTGATCACCTTTGAACTTCTCCTCATCCTCGTACAGGACAGGCCCACTCACAGACAACTCCTCAGTGTTGCTGTCTAAAACCTGCACTGTTTTTGCTATTTTTGTAGTTTGACGTGGCCATCTGATTTTTGATTTTTGCCTAACTGGTCTGTTTCATTGTCTAATATGAAGATTAGGCTGAAACAAGTTAAAGGTGCACCCTCGAACTTTTGTGGTCTGCACCTCAATAGTCTCTAAGGACTTGTTATTGTTTTGCTTAGAACATTCTGCACTACGGCATTGCACTTATTTACCTCCATGGAGACAGGCCAGTAACAAGAGCCAGATCAAGTTACAGCTCAGATCTGTGGAGAGGCAAGTAAACTCACACTAAATAATTATAAATGCTCGAATACTGCAGAGCATTCAAGTCAAAGCAACAATATCTACAGAGACAAGCAGGTGGGAAAGTTACATGGTGCACCTTTAATCACTAAATCACAACAAATCAGTGATTTTAATATCTGTTAATTAATTGAAAAATCATTGTCTGGACTATTTACAGACTCCAAAACTTGCCATCTGCTGAGAGTTGTCTCAGGTAAAGCCATAACTACATCAAAACAACACAGGAAGTCATGTTTTTTATGACAAACCTATTCAGTCTGTACTCAAAATGTCCTCAGAAGCACTCACAAAAAAATAATTAGTAATTATCTATACAATTCAAGTTTAAATTCCAATAATCATATTTAAGATACTTGGAAATTCTAATCTTTACATAAACGTTATTACAGCGCTTCTTCAATCTTTTTTTAAATAATTTAAATAATTTTTAAATAAACTAGTGGAAACATTTTGTAGATAGGTCAGGATTGTTGTCATTCTTAGCTTTATCTTAAATGATCCTGAATGTCTCTCTCCACTATTCATCCCTACTGGCACTTATGGCTGCCCTAAAAGCGAAGTCTTCAAAACTGAAAACAGACAAAACCATGCAACAATGTGCAACAATTGAACATTAAAAAAATTACAATGGCTTTCAAAATGGCGCCCTGTCGCTCCCTGTGCCTCTTGCCAACCTGTTTTTTCTTCAGTTCTGCTCGACTGCCTGGGCTCATTTAATGACCAAACACAGCCGGACCAGTGGAGAGATGCTGGTGGAAATGGAAAAAAGTGTGAAATGTACAATAATCATACCAACAAACCCCGGGGATGTTTTGTGCACACTGAAATAGATGAGGAGAAATAGCCACTTGAGATAATGTAGATCTGAAAATGAAGGCTATTCATAATTATAAGTAATGTCCCCGCACTTGAACTTGCACTTAGGTAGCAAATTAGCACGTCATTGACAAGAGAAATAGGATTATGCAGTAATTTATCTTCAGTTGGCTTATCTAGTTTTCTCCTACTTATTTCTATTAAGTAATATCAGCAGGACAGTGGTCAGGGCTCTGACACATCAAGATTCTTTCAGCAGAACACATTAAATCACTGTGCACGAGTTTCACAAATTTGCCAAACAGATGAATGTCTATCGATGGTGGCAACAAGCTGAGGGGAGCATATTAACACAGGGAATGCACTTCTACAGACCACTTCTACAGACCAATGACCAAAGGGTGGGTGCTGTGTCAAAAATAAAAAATAAAACTAAACACGGTGTCACAATAGGAAACAGACAAAGATTGAGTTGAACATGTGCACTAACATAGCTTTATAGGCAATGTATCTGATTTCTACTCTTTTAAAAGCATGAAAAGACAGAATGTGTTTGTTTTAAATTGTTTGTAGCCAGTATTGCTTCTTGCTGTCTTTCCTAGCATCCTAATTATGCACCGTGATGAGTTTACAAGCAACAAAAATGCTTGATAATCTTTTAAAACACACAGCAGTCAAATTTTGACACTAACAGCTGCTTTTATAATACATCTGTACGGGGGCTGGAAAAAGTTGCTACTTTATGGGGACCTTTAAATGTCAAAAAGTCAAGAAAGTAATCTGCGTCTTTGGCAAAATCACACTTTCTCTGTAATTGGTTAGATTCACCTGTCACGTCAAATCACAAGCACAAAATAGCCAGATTAACATTAATTTCACCAAAACAGATACTGACATCGCCCAGCCCTACATTCACACTTGTCCTCATTTGAGCCCAGTCCTTCTGTAGTTTATTCCTCTTTTCCTGGTTTAACTCAGGTCTAGTTTGAGTCCTAATTTGATGTGTGAGCAAGTGAACTATGTGTGTGACTCTACTTGAGTTTTCCTAAACTCCTCTCCTCAGACAGTACTCTGCAAATGAGACATCATTATACCATTTATGCTAATCATCTGTCTCAATAAAACTTTCATTCCTAATATTTCTCCAACACAAACAGTATTTCCCACTTTGATCTATACATCTCCATAATTCATCACATTTCAGCAGCCACTTGTCCAGTCTCACTTTTACTCCAGTCTGTGTCTTCATGGAGTGGGTGTATCTGCAATTCATTGGTCTCTGCTTCATATTGGTTTCATTTGAGGCCGTCAGTCAAGGCTGTGGCCGTCAGATATGGACTATCCATTTCAGGATTTTTCTTCCTTCTCATGTTTTCAATGAATGCAGCAGAGTGACAGACACTTGGAAAGGGCAACTGTCATTGCAACGCTTTCCTTATGGCAAAGAGAAATACTCGAGCCCACTCTGTCATATATCGTGTACACTAAAGAGAGGGCTCAGCAGGCAAAGTCGTTTTTACACACATGATGTCATTTAAAGTGCATAACAAATACTAATACAATAGTAGTTCCCAACTTTTTAGTTCTGAGTACCTCCTAAGCTTCATCTTACACTGTGAGGGCCATTACAGGTGTTCCTGTAGTCAGAAACTAACAATAACAAACTATAACAATTGTATTTTCTTATTTAAATGATATGTATGACAAATTATCCTACAGATACCATTTTTAAGGAGCTAATCCAAGTACCTGCTCGCAAGAGCTCGTACCCCCAGGAGTTCCCATACCCCCAGTTAGGAAACACTGATAAACCATACAAAGCAGGACAAACTGTCTATTACCAAATACGTTATATACATAATAAACAATTTATTGCCTGGACACATCAACCACATTTTGTAAACACCAATGTTCCAACACAAGAGAAAGGTTTCTGAACTCATTTGCTCTCCTGACCTCCGAGCCCACTGACAGACTAAAATGGAGTAGATCGTTATTGCTTTATATTCCAGCTTAGGCACCTCCTCAAATAACATTCTGCAACAACTTTTTATACTGGAAGCAGGTACATACTTGTGATGTAATTATGCATTTATAAAAATCATCCATCCATCCATCCATCTTCTCCCGCTTAATCCAATAAAAATATTAAAAATAAATAAATAAAAACTTTTTTTTTTAAAATAAAAATCAATCACACAATTTGTAAAGACTAACGTCTATAATGGCACAATACTAAATACTGCTGTGACTTTTTAGACAGACAGCATATGTGTTTCAACTTTTCCAACCAAAAGTGAGGAGTTAGAAAAGTCTGCCTTGGATCTCCCTGCGGCATCGTGCTGCATGTCTGTCAGAGAAGAAAATCATCAAATATTCAACTAGGACTACAGTTATTGCAACAGTTTCAGTGAGGAATTGGCCAACTTCTGAAGAGAAAAGTACAAGTGAAGTGACCCATGTGACAGAAGTGAGGTTTGCATTCTTGAACATAGAGGGATCCCTGTCGGAGCTCGCGCTGCGCCGCTGCTGCGTTCAGATGACACATGAATAAATAAGTGGGCAGCCGGCGCTTCCCAGCAGGCGGCTCTGTGTCCCGAGGGCCACCTGAGAGCAGACTGTTCACCTGACACCTGTAAAAGCACGCACACGGGACGCTACTACCTCACGTTTACCCACTGCCCTGTCACTGACACGAACAGACACTAAAACAAAGACCACTGGACTGAAATACGTTTAGCGCAATAATACATTCAAATTCCTTCCAGATTGCCTGATTATAATAAAGACGTCAGACAACAAAGAACTGCGAGAGCATAATTTAACCAAGACTATAAACTAAATAAACTTAAACTGTGCCATATCAGCCAAATGAGACGCGACGCATAGAAATGAACCAAAATGAGCCAACTATAGCGCGCGTAAAAGTAGTACGCACAGCTGGAGACGAGAGCAGACACTATTTGAATAACGTTATCTCCCAGTCTGTCACATTCATACCGCCAAACACTCCTCTTATCAACTCCAAACAGACTGATCATTTCATTATCATATTGTCCTACCTTCCTCGTCCGTGTCCGTGGCTGGCTGAGCGCCGTTGGTTCGACTGCCTGTCCTGCTGCGCTGCGTTTCCAAGTATCAGCCCCTTCTCTCCCCTCCCGCTCTACTCCTGCCCCTCTCTCACCATAGTCCCGGTGTACTCTCCGCTAAACCCACTACTGAGGCTGTGGCTGTTGGGGATTTCAATTTACAGGGCAGAAAATGATCCGAGCAAAAACTAAATAACTAGATGTCTGCGAGCGCCCGTCTTCCACATTAGCGCTCTGTGAATGAACCATAAGTCTCGGTCTCACACGTGCAGAGCATTTACATGAGGTCAAACAAAGATAATGAACGGACAAGATGGACAGCTATAGTATGATACAATGATCTGCATAGTAACAAAATAAATGTGGGGCAAGTTTGAACCTTTGCACCTGCAGCCAGATGTTAAGACTTGGCTTATACGAGTTTACAAAGCATTTACAACTCAAACTAGGAATTTGGGGAGATTTCATGTAGTCTCTCAGTTCCAAAGCCTTCAAAATACGCCCCTGATCCAGCAAATCAGACAGATTAAATCGGAAATCCTTTATCACCGGCAGAGGTCATAAGCATTAGGAGTACGCAATACGCAGGCTGGTACCGACACCTAGTGGATATTGTCAAAATTACAACAAATAAGTTACACATGCACCTTTTCTCTACTGGTTACTATTGCCAAGTCTAACCACATCCAAGAGGAGGATTATATATTTAAAAAAAAAGAAAAAAAAAGAAAAGGTAAACCGGCCAAGATGTCTTTATTCTAATGTTTATAAGAGTGGTGGGACAGCCTGGCAGTTCATTATTTTAACATTGACTGATAAATTGTAGTTACAAATCCAGTCTTTTCACTTGTAGAAATGAAATGTTTTTGCTGATTTTGCATTTTTAACAGATATCTAGAAATCCAAGTTGGCTACGTTGCAATGCTGACTAATAAAGACATTATTTTATACATTCGCATCCATACACTATACACTGTGAACGAGCATATGCCTTTGCTGACCTCTAGTGCGTACTAGGCCCAACTACAACTACACAGGCTACAGGTAAGTGTGTGGAACTTTTGCCAGAAGTAAGAAAAATGTCTAAAATACATGCATAATAAACAAGCATGCAACAGTTCATTCAGATACAGATTCATATTTTAAGAGTATAAAAACTGGGCTAACTAAGAACTTGTCCAAAAACTTACCTTCCAAGGAAAATGTGTAGCTTGTTCCACGTTGCTAGCTAAATTAACACGATTTGTGCTCTATTCCTTGCACTTTTAAGCGCTCATATTCAGTATATTCAGAGTATTTCCACCAGTTGGAGGGATAAAGTACGACAAAGCATAAAATCCCAAGAAAATGAACTACACATTTAGGAGAAACTTGGGTATCGACAGGGAAAACGCGCGCATGCACGTGCTACATCAGAAGCGTATTATTTATTTATTTATTACCCTTTTTACCCTTACAGGGTCAGGGCCTGACCGTCAGACTCATGTAGGTTCATATGTAGGCGACTGTTGTGTATGTCTAACGTAGACTTTCTGGACGAGCGTCGCCACATGTACGTTTCCATGGAAATTGTTGGCTTTTCTAGAATGTTCCACTGTATGGCATTAGGCTACGCTTATCTATCACCGTGGAGCACCAGGCACGTCAAGTTATATTTCACAAGCTTACAGAAACCTTGCTTTTCAAGGTATCTTGACAAATAAAACACTTGTAAGCTAATTGAATAAATGCAGGATATTAAGTTTAATGCCATAATGTGGAACAATACAGACAAAACATGGAAACGTGGTGTGACCACTTTTAAGACTGGCGTGCCGGCTATAGGTCCTTTCCACTTAAATCAACACAAAAAAGAACAATACCGTAGTTTAGCTCTCTCCTCACAGGTTGCCCCAGATGCACTGGTTGAGGTCAAATGCGGAGAATCAGTTTACATCATCAAGGATCAATAAAGTATACCTTATGTTACCTTATCAAAAGCTCAAAATCAAAGGCTCATAATCTCAAGTTGCTACATTAAGTGAAAATTTAGTAATGTGTTAATGTATTTTCATTGTTTCCAGTCATCTGGAAGAGACGGACACCATGAAGATTTCAGATTCTCACTCTTCTCACCTGCGGCTGGTCTCTGTGCTTCAGCAGTGATTCCCAACAGGTGGGTCGGAGCTAAATATAATCAGTACATGTGTACAGTGAATCTTATTCTTTAAATGCATACAGTTAAGTGTGGATTATTTAACTTTGTCTGATGGCTGGTCTTTCACTTGCTTGTCTCAGTGGAGATGTTATTGCTTTGTCTGAAATGTTCCACAACATGACATTAAGCATGTCTATCTCCATGTAGCCAAGCAGATGCTGCCACCAGCCCAGATTTACTCTAGTGTTTTCTGTTTTTCTATTTATGAATCACTTCTGAATATAAAAACAACCAGAAAGATATGACATTGTAATTCACAACTCAGCCATAGGGATTCAGTGTTTGATTTAATCTTCTTAATGACTGTTTGTGCGTGATGATCACATCGTTGAAGGTGCTGTGTGAGATCAGCCTCATTAGTTCAATATAAAAGGTTGTTTGAAGTGCAAGAAAATAGAGAGAAATGACTGATCT
Source organism: Odontamblyopus rebecca (assembly GCA_030686955.1). Lineage (NCBI taxonomy): Eukaryota > Metazoa > Chordata > Actinopteri > Gobiiformes > Gobiidae > Odontamblyopus > Odontamblyopus rebecca. The sequence goes on along the minus strand of CM060662.1, from coordinate 27,996,596 downwards.
TCATTATGGACTTTTCTGACTCAATGGTCCAAAACATCGGCATCTGAGACCTAAGTGACAAAATCTAATGTATTGTCTATTGTCAGTTATTGCTTCTGCTATGAGGATTTATACGTAACCTTTTCACAGCGGTACAAGATAATGAAGAAAGTCATATTTCAGTGCCAAACCTGGGTGAATGGAGACAAGCGATGGCAATAAAAAACATTACACAACACAGAACACAAATCACCTAGTATGGGCTCTATCTGACTCTGAATTTGAATTAAGATCAAACAGCTAAAATATTTCTTTTTGCATATTTCATTCTAAAAACATATGTCTACCAATAAAGGCAGATATGTTTAACTCTGTAATGTTGGTAAAGCATTTTTGAAGATTAAGCATTATGTAACCTTTCTGGCATGGAGTCCGATACCTCCTTTGCCATGGAGATATTATTACTTTGCCTGAAATGTTCCATAGTAGCGTTTAACTTATGAGGGCATTAAGTAAATTTGGTTTTCCATCACAAAATGAATGTTGACTTCTATCTGATGAATGAGGGATTACACAGACACCAAGACTAAAATATGACTTTGAAAAACATGCATTCTTATTGGAGCATGCATGATCCCCTCTCCACAGATAACACCTGTAACTTGGCCTGGTGATATAATCTACTTCACATATTGTATAGGTTTATACGTGTATTGTGAAATATTACAAGCAAATCAAAAGCATTTCCATAGAGACAAGTAGCATATCATCCACGTAAATTACATAGCATGCCATTAAAAGGTTTGACTTATAAATAATATTACAAAATTGATTCTTGTTTTAGCTTTAAGCCATGTTATAATGTTGTTACCTTGTCAGAAATATACCTGTAGTGTGTTTTGTTTCATTCATTCATTTGAATACCATAATCCTTTATTATTGTCTCTGTCTCCAAAGCTCAAAATGTTCCTTTCCGCTTTGAGATGTCTTGAAGCAGTAGTATTCAAGGTAACAGCTCCCTTTTTACATTTTGTTCAGTAGAGATTGGCAATTCAAGGGCTGAAATCATCCAAATAATTCTAGTGACGGTTCATGGAGTTTAAAAACACAGTAGATCACTTCCTGTATTAGCACAAGACATCATAAGGTGTTTTCCATCTGGGGGAAGAGCTCATGTTAAAACTGTGTGAATGAAACAAAAGTCCAGGGATATTTGTGATGGGGAAACATTATAAGATAAAGATTTAAAAATGATGTAGTGCGGACCTTTGTTCAAGCATTCAAACTTATTATATCTCTGTACAGGGACTTGAGACACAGTTTTACATAGTTTTTTCATAGTTGTTAGCTTGTTTTTATTTCATCACAGTTCAGCTCAGAGGACTGGCTAAATGAAAATGTAATTGCTTTGGGATAAGAATAGAAACTATAAAGGAAGGAAGTGCAATATACTGTCTACTCTAACTTTTTTCAAACTTGCCTTTTGGCTGTTCATGTAAGTTTTATATTATAGGTCCCAAGTTGCTGTCTCTCCAAATGTCAGTGTTTATTTATTATTTAGTGTGTGCTGTCCTGTAGTGTAAAGTAGAGTCACATTTCACCAAACTCTTTTAGATTCTGGTTTTCGAAGGAGTTCTGTCCCAGAGGCTGATAGAGTATAGCAACTTGTGAATTATGGGGCCAAACTTGTGAAGCGAATAATAAATTAGGTATATATTTGTTTATTATTGCTGTTAATGTTGTTATACATGGCATCTATCCATCCCCATTTTCGAACATGTCTAAACTTTTCATGGACAGAGCAGAAATAGTCTTTATTATTAAGTGGTGTGCGTATGATTAACAGTTCACAAAAACATAGCTAACATAATTGTATTTAATGTTTCCTGCCTAGTTTTTCCCTTAAGTTTTACTTCCTGGATTGTTGCCTGTTGACTGTTGCCTAGAAGCCATACTGTAAACTAATAATAATAATAATAATAATACATCGGTTTCATATAGCGCTTTTCACGGTAACACAAAGATGCTTCACAATGAGGTAACAATAAAGCAAGGACAGAACAGACAACACAGTAATGAGGAGCGGTCATGTGTGTAAGCTAGGGCCATAACTTGTCTAATTTGCACAGCAGCTTATTTAAATTACATGACAACCCCTTTATGTTGTGAAATTAATGTTTAAATTGAAAAAAATTTGTTACTCACATTTTTTTGTAGCTATATCATGACATATAGTTATTCCTTTTAGTCTTTATTTATTTATTTGTAAGGAGACATATAGAAAATTTGGTTAGTTTCCATCTTCAGGCCCTCGAGAGGTTGAACTGTCGACCTCCAAAAAGTTTTCCTTCACAAACACCCTCTTGATTGGTGTAAAGACTATCACCTAAAAAAGTAATATTAGAAACAAATGAAAATCTGTCAAATGCACTTTAAAAAGCTGGATTAGAATCGGTTTGTTTGGGTTGAGAGAGCTATTCGTGACAACAAGCATATTACTAGTAATTTTTGAGACGAATCACAACATATAAAACAGCTTTAAATGAAGCCTTGAGAATAGGCTTTATTGCATTGGGTATAATCATTAAGTCTGTAAATAGGATCTAAATCTAATCTAAAATTACTTGCTGCTAATTTATGACCTTCTTTATAGTCTTTTACCATCTTTGCCATTTACTTAGAATTGTCTTGGATTCCCGAGCAGATGCGTGAGAAAAAGACAAATGGATTATGTCAAAGTTACAAATCAAATTAAAGTCTTTAGGGCCACAGTCTCGTAAAAAGAGCTGCATAAAATGTCTGTTCTTGTCACGGTTTCATATTTCACTACAGTGCGTGGTTTTCAAAGGCAGAACTAATTGCCCACATTAATTACTAATGTTACTGAAGACATTAGCAGAGATGAGAAGATGATCAGTTTAGTCAAGCTGTATTATCTTTTTAAAAGCCTACTCCAGTCGACAGTTTGTGGAGACAAAGCTCAAGAACGGGTTCACTTTTATTCACTAGAAATGTTGTGATCAGTTATAGTGTATTATGGTTGAAGTGGATAGATGACGAAACAATTTATCGCTAATAGAATATCTGTGCCTGCCTTGTCCTTCTCTTATATTATCTATCAGTAAAGGATTCAGCGAGTTGTGAACTTCAGCCTTAATACAATTTAAAGAGGCATTATGTAACATTTCTAGTGGGGGGTCCTCCACCAGCTGCTTCTGTGTAGATGTTATTGTTTGGCCTGAAATGTTCCACACAACGCCATTCACGAAATAGCTATAGCATTTTAGCACCAGTCTGCCCAATAATGGAATCACCTGCTTGTTTCCACGGAGATAGATGTTTAATGCCATAGGGTGGAGCATGGGCACAACAATACAATCCCCATGGACATTACAGCACACTTTATGTAGTAGGGCATAACCAATCTGTTCTTGTCCACTATAGTTTTGTGTCATTTCAAAGCGAAATACCTTTAATTTTACATGTGTCTTTTTTAATTGCTTGTATCTTTGGTGAAGCTCAAATCCTTTTTAATCTTTTGGTGCTTATTCCAAAACTGCAAAACAAATAGGTCAATCTTTGCTGCAGTAGCATGGTTCTGCCAGTATTTTAGCCCAGCACGCTTTTCTACAGCGTTATTGTTGGTGTTGTAAAGTTATATTACTTGAACAATAAAGAATACAGTTTAATGATTTTCTAGTAGAAAAGGTTCACTTGCCTCCTACTCACTACATACTCACTAAGAGCTTTAAATCCATAACATGGAATAGCATGTAATAAGGAGATACAGTATGCTCCAATCATTCTCTGTCAAACTTTCTCTTGCTTGACATTTGGCCCTCCTGTCCTGTTCCTCATGTGTGATGGACAAGCCTGTGGAAAAGAGCACACACATCAAATATTCACTGTAATTTCTTCTGTTCTTTGCCTTCATTTCAAAACATGTGTTATGAGCTACACAGGTGAAATGTTACTGCTTCTAGGAACAGACTGAAAGATGTAATTGGGACCTGCTTTTTGATGAAAGAGAGGAAATGTATACAAAAGATGCCAGAAAAAGAAAATGATGTGTTTCTCCACTTTGGGGAATGCTGAACAGATGGTCTTTGTAATATTGGACCAAACACACATTTAATTATTTAGACTCTAATTATAGCACTTCTGTAATCATATTTAGTTGGATGCTTTTGTGGTTTTTAGTGTTTTAATAAGCCGTATGTTCAACGTTTACTGCCAGACAAATCAACCATATTATTATGGTATAACAGATCATTTCTTCTTCATGAAACATACTTGTAGGATAGATTAAGTGTAGGGTTAGGTGTACCACGTGGTGGGTGTATATGAAAAGGTGTACTGTTTTGTGGAATTTAATCATTAAAAAGGCACTAAAACAGATGATAAAAATTATATGTGCAATGCAACTTTTCTGATTTTGATTAACCTGCTGTCTGTGAGGTGAGTGGGGTCACCTCTCCACAGATCTGATCTTTAACTTGGCCTGAAAACTTCTTATCTCCATAGATTTGTTTTCTGCCATTCCAGTGAAAACAGCATTTCCATGGAGACACCACCAGGCCAAGTTGCAGGTCAGATCTGTGGAGAGGTGACCCCACTCACTGTATGTACGCATGTTATTCAAGGTAATTTATAGTAACGTCTGTAATGGATTAAAATAGCAAAATAGACCATATTGTGGAACATTCCAGGAAAACAATAGATTCACTATGGATACAAGCAGGTAGTGGATCCTCTCCCTGAAAAGTTACATAGTGCATCTTTATAATCTTTAACAAACTTGCTGTGTAAACTTTCAGATAAGATATGAAGTGGTGGCCTTTGGTGGTCCCTCCTCTTACTTACTTAGAGACACTATTGGCAGATGACATTTCTTATATTTGAAAGAGTAATCTTGATTTGATTATTTGTGATTAGTTTAGAGCTAGAGCTAGATTTGATTTGTTTAAGTATGCCGCTCTTCATTTCTACATAGTGCATCTTATGTCAAGCTACCTGGACTAATGGCCACATAACCTTATGATTTAAATGAGCTACATACAGATACAGACTAAAGCATGAAAACCAATCTCCCCGTGCTTCTTAAGTGCATATAGAAAAGCCGCCCACACAGTCACCTTGTACAACAGCGACATCACATGAATACAGTCTGCAGTATGGCTTGTGGTTCTCTGTGCAGGATCTAACGCGGCTAACAATACAAGGAGCATGAGGCAAATAATGCAGGGACTGTGTAGCTCATCATTAGAGCAGTGCCGTGTGGTGTAGTACAACAACAGAGGAATGGCAACCCAAAGGAGCGTGGCTAACCATGTTAACAAGAAAACACAAGCTCTGCAGGTCAGCCACAGCACAGATACTGAGACAATTGTGTTGCCATTTATCATCACTACTATCACAGTTAGATATATTGTTAGTCTTGTGCAGTGTTGGTGTGGCCACAAATGGATTCTTTCCCACTTCAAGCTTTGGTTGATGTGAGTATTTAGATATAGTAATCATAGTGCAGTCCTTTTCTATGCTCCCCACACTCTGTAGTAAAAAGCTTTTTTGTTGCTACAGCTTGGTTAAGAAACACTGAAATCACTCTGTCACACCTTGTGATGTCTTATGTAATATCAGAAATGCTTTGCTGTATTTTTAAACTCCACACACAGCTTCACTATAATCATTTGGATCATTTCATCCCTGGAATTGCCAATCTCTTCTGAACTAAAGGTAAAAGGTTTCTTTAAAACTACCGTTTCATGACATCACAAACTGGAATAGAGCATATTGAGCTCTGGAAACATAAATAAACTAATAAACTAGGATTACAAGACTGTGAGTTTGATCTAGTGATGCCATTTGAAACTGCCCCACCAGAAAATATGTTCAAATAATGTGGATTTGTGAAGTACTCAGACCCAATGGCATTTTCACATTGTTTTTGTATTGTCTGGACTTGCCAATAATATGAACTCTCTAGGGAAAAGCCTGTAGTCCTGACTGGCCAGGCTATGGCAGTTTTATATGGATCCATAACACAGGGTTTTTGTAAAATAATGATAAATTTAGCTACAGTAATCTCTCTATTTAGGTCTGAGGCATCAAAGGCAGGTCGCAAAGCCCACTATCTGATGCTGTCTGATGAAGGCTGCTGAAACAATGTTGAAAGCTGGTAATAAGTACGTCATAGCGCCTAAAAGCTCAAATATGTGATACCTGTCTGTGAGTTTTTTGAAGTTAGGCTCACCTCTGCTTCTCACAAGTCAGTTTATATTTGCTTTTCTTCTTGGTAAAAAAAAGATGGTGCGGACTGCAGGCATATCATCCACTTTTGATAAAACCGGAAAATGTAAAACCTGCTAAAGCATGGATAGACTCATTAATCCTAGTCCCATCCAGCTAATGGGACATCTTGTTAAGCAGTGAGGAGGAGGATAGTTTTTTGTTTCCTCATTTGTGTTTGGAGTCAGCTTCCAGCTCATCAAACCTGTGACCTAGAAATCCACTGGAAAAGTTATTTTAGGTCATGCATTTTTCTATGTTTTTCGTAGGTTTGGTCCCAAATACATTCTTGCTCCCATATTCTGAATTTTGAACAGAAAACGGAGTGAAGCTAGATAAATACAGTCTTAGAAACGGTTGAAAAATGTATATTGTGCTTTTTTCCGTAAACAAATGTCTAAATGCCTGAAGTAGCAACAATAGAAGTAGTAGAAGTATTAACAGTAGTAAAGTAGCGGAAGGCATGAAAGGTATTTGCAGTAAAAAAAAAAAAAAGTTTTATTTGTAGCAGAATCGCAGCAAAACTTTGTCTGTCATGTCCAAATTTCTCTGTTTTTCATACAGCGGGATATCAGTGTGGTCACCACTCTCTAAAATTTCTCTCATTTCAGAATAACAGAGTTTAGTGCTTTGCTCATTAATTCTGCAGAAATGCCCAATCATTTTCAGTTTCCTCTAGTATGTGTATTTTTATTTTTTTTATAAACAACCATATTCCATATCAGATCAGACTCACATCTTCATCTAGTATCGGAGTGTTCTGGATCCCAGGCTGGGTAAGAAAATAGTAAGAGATGTAGCCATAAAATTAGCAAGAAGAAGAAAAAGTAGTAGTTGCAAAAGTTCTAATCTATTTGGTGAGTTTATAGTAACTGCATTTGAAGCACTGTCAGGTGTTAGTTTATTTTCCAAATCCAGAAACACCTCCAGCACAATTTCATCCACTTAATTTTATTTGGATGTTAATTCTGTTTACTTTCTTGAATAATGAACTCTAATAATGCCTCTGTGAATAAAGATGTTATTCAAGTCCATCTCTTGAGAACTACTTCCTTAGAGAAGAGCAGGTATTGCAGGAAAACAAGTTTTTGTGAGTATCAAATATTCATGCGCCTCTATAAAGTGTGCTTTTGTGGCCCTCAGGTTCACTTTGCTACTGCTCTATCACAGTCTGTGTTTGGGCCACTGGAGACAGATTCATAGCTGGATTATTGAACGCTCCAGGGACTATCCAGGCCCGGGCCCTCCTCTGCCTCTGTGTAATGTAATATCATATGTCAGCCCCAGTGTTTAGCCACATGCCTGCATAGATGGATTAGTTCCACTTCTCAAACCCACAAACCTCTGGTGACAGTGCTGTTGTCAGGAAATCCTACCCACAATGCACTATTCATGCATCAGTCTACATCAGGTTTTTCAGGGATACTAGACTGAACAATATTGTGTGTAATAAGGATTTGTGTTTAATCTAATTGTGTTTTCCTATATTGTGCAAAAATTGATTCTTGTGAGAATCAATTATCTTTTAGCCATGTTAGATGGGCTCCCATTGGCCCCATTTAAATAGATTTTTGAGGTGGCGCTATCAAGATGTCTTTCAATATTTTTTCTCGGGGTTCTGTACTAAAAATTTGAGCTCACTAAGTTTTAAAATTTTGATACCAGTAACATTCGTGCTGACTACTTGACTTGTGATTTCCGATGCTCTGGGTGTGGTTTAAATTCATCCCTCGCCTACATTCCAGATATGTTGTTACAAAAGTACACTGTGTGACTTATTAACAGGCTTGTTTGTTGAGGTCTAACTCTGCTTAAAATAAAAAAGTCCATTTTCATACTATGATTATTCATGGTTACAAAAGTAGTCGATGCTTTACCACTTCATTAACTTTATAGTGATGAAGCCTTTGTAAAATTATGTATGAACCAGTCTTCGGTTATAATCTAATTAAGCATGTTTATTATGGACTTGAATGCAACCCATGAATAACTTAGTTTGTTGATAATAGTATAATAAGCAGCTTATTAAAACTCACTTGTTTTGTTGTTAATAGCTTACTAATAGTAAAATAACAAATGACAAGCCTTATAAATACTTTATTACTTTATTTTCTGAAATACCTCCTGAATTGGCATTTCTAAGTGCAACTAACCCAATCTTTGTTAATTAATACAAATAATAATAAATACATAAATAAAAAGAGAGAGTTTGTACATTATAGTTGAATATGGGCAAATATCTCCAGTAACCAGTAAATGAATTCCTTTGTACCAGAAGTCTCATTGGCCCCTCCCCTTGTCCAAGTCAAGTCAGTCAGGGGGCCAGATCCGGCCCTCCAAGACCTTTAATCTGGCCCTCGGCTGATTTTTCTATTAAAATACTTAAAATTTTCAGATTTTTCTGTTAATTTTCTGCACTGTTTAGCATAGCAGCGTCTCCGGCGCTTCTGTACGTTGCAACTCCCACCAGAGCAGCACAAATGAAGACTTTCCTCTTTCCAAACGCTCTTAAGGGGCGATCGTTTTGACTGTCGACCGTGACCCTCATCAGCAAAATGTCAAAAAATGAGAAAAGCAGATGCTGAGTTCAGGATTTCCCAAGAAAAATAGTCTAATTCTTATTTGTTGACAGAGGTGAATGGGAAATCCGTGCTCAGTGTGTTTGGAACAAGTGGCGTTGCTCGAGGAATATAATCTTAAACACCACTACGAGACACGGAGAAAAATACAATAACTTGAAGAGAGAACTGAGTTTTCTGATCCGGCCCTTTTGGGATCAAAGTAGGTTGCATACGGCCCCCGGACCAAAGTGAGTTTGACACCCCTGCTGTAGATGCTGCATTGATGGACCCCCTGTAAAATTTGAAATAAATAAATAAAGGGAAAATCTGTTTCCATAATCATTATTATGTGCTCTACCTCAAATCTGAGCTATTAACAAAGTATTCAAATGTTTCATTAGTTCATGTTTTGTTTATGATTCTCGCTGTTCAGCCAGGGGAGGGCTGAGCAGGGCGGGACTGTGTACCAGGGGCATGGGGAGTACTGCAGAGAACTTTCTGGTTATGTAGGCTTAAGGGCAAGACCTGTGGTCTCGTATAACCAAAAGAGATTGAAATGTGTCAGTGAGCGATCACAATATCGCTCAAACATGCACAAATGATGAAGAATAATGAAGAAAACCAAAATCTAAATGAAAATGCTGTGAAAAAACATCACAACTGTATTTTGTATGTAGCATGATGGCACATCCAACCAAAATGTTGCAGAAGCTAAAGATAAGCTAAAGAATGAAAGTGGACAGGAGGCTCTATTGGAGCGTGAGCTCCTCGAGCCGAGGGACCTCCTCTGGTTTGTTAGATTTTTATAATGAGAAACTACATTCATCCCTGCATTTGGGTGCCAAGCTTTGAGACTATTGCATTAATTTAGAATTCCCCATATGAGTTCAGGGACCCCCTGAAATCATTTTACAACCTTCACATGTGCCTCAACCTCCAGGTTGAGAACCATTTGTCTGATGTAATGAAAATCAGATAAACACCAAGACTCAAGCATCAAACTAAAATGTTACAGGCTGTAGTCAAGCCGTAAATAGAGGTCAGCGGTGCTGGTGGGCCCTGGGACATACATAATGGACTAAACCACTGCAATGAGTTGAGGATGAACTACTGTGAATCAACATCACAAAATACTTAAAGATTAGAAGATTATTTAAACTATATGGGAAGCTAATGGTACACTGAAATGGTAAACTGTTTTTAAGTATCTATTATAGTTCAGAAAAAAAGGCAGGAGAGGAAATAGTTTAATAGCAATAACATATTTTGTATAAAACATGACAATGCATTACACCAAAATGTTGCACAAGCTGTTTGATGTATAGGTATAAGGGGATCTATTGGGGTAGCAGAGTCCAGGTCTGTGCTGGGGTCAGTTTCAGGGAAGAGAGCGCAGATCTCTTCTACCATCAGGTCAGTGATCCAGGACTGGATTTAAAGGTTGAACATCTTACCAAATTCAGAAGAGGTCTTGCTTCCTCGTCATCTTTCCCCTCCATCTCAAAGTCCCACATCTGAACACGGATGCTCCTCTTTGCCTACTCCTGCACTGCCCGGTCATGTGGTCAGTGGTGACCGCAGAGGACAGGAGGACCTCCTGCTTCTGCAGGACCATAGCAATCTGAGGAACACCAGAAAAAGAGAGTGATACTTCCAGTGAGTTTATATGAGGGCAAGTGCCAGCAGAGCTGGAGTTGCTCTCTTCCATATCGGAGTGATAAAAGACAAAAGACATGATTGCTTTACTTTTCACACTTTGCCAGTCAGCCCAATTTGATGGGACATGTTAGAACACATGAGAGTGAAAATGGGAATCTAGCTGAAGGCTTATAACTGTGTTTAAAAGAGGCTATTAGACATATGCGACATGCATAATATACACACTGATCAGTTAGACACTTAAACACCATTTTAAACCTTACCTGTTCATTGTTCAGGTAAATTGAACCACATTTTTATAGATCATTTTAAGTTTAGATAATGAAACAGCATCAGACTGCACTGTACATGAAGGGATCATTAAAGCACTTTTTGATATTTCTTAAGCCCAGTTTCTCTACAGAGGTGTAGGCAATGGTGGTAATGCTTTAAAATAAAGTTTATCTTAAAAAACACACAGTTGTGTTTGTTTCATTTACACATATTTGATTAATCCATTATTAATAGTCTGTCTACATCTCCAAAGCTCAAAATGCTCTGGTTCACCTTGTGATGCATGAAGCCGTAGTTTTCAAGTTAACAGCTCCTTTTATCTTTTAGTTCAGTAGAGAGCGGCAGTTCCAAAGCTGAAATTATCCAAATGTTTCTACTTAGGTGAGTGGAGTTTAAAACACATTGGAGCACTTCCTGTATTACCACATGACATCAGGTGACAAAGAGTGTCTACGGTTTGAAAGAAGAACTTACCCTAAACATACTGTATGTGAACAAAACAAAACACAGCTCCAGGTCTAGTTGTGATGAGGAAACACCATTATAACATAGATCAGTAAATAGATTAGGATGGGCTCTTTAACCAGCAAGTTATACAAAATGCAACCAAAGGGACGTTTGTATATGTATATGATTTCAGTGTACTGGTCATGAGGATGGCTGGTCTACTAAAAGGTTAAAGTGGACTTTCCCATAAGAACATTCATTCTCTGCTAACCCATTCTTCAATGTCGCTGGGGCAATCGTTCAGGAGCAGTGTGCAGCCCCAGTGCTGTGCCCAGGGTCTCATCTCCACATCTTCATGGTTATGGGTCCCTAGGAAGGATTAGTAACATTAAATTGCTTAAATGAATTATGTATGCAATATATTTTCATATCCCCTATGAACTGAAATCAAGGACCGTGACGTTGCCCGCTGTGCAGCCAGTCCGAGAGGAGGACATGAGTCCACCCTCCTGTGGGCTCACCACCCACAGAGGGGTTCATAGGGGTCAGGTGCACAGAGGACTGGGCGGTGAACTGCTGCTCCCGCGACCCTGCCGGACGAAGATGGATGGATGGATTTTCATATGCTATTCACAAAAAATATCTGCTAGGATTAAATAGCTGGACTTGCGTAGATTAGAAGCTGGTGTTTTGCTATGTCCAGCTGATTTAGTTTTAATCCTTTGATATATTTTATTCGTGGGTATCTGACAATTTGCATCAGCTATCTGATTTAATCTAATTCTACTTTTGCTTCTAAACCATGATCTTGAACTTGGACACTCTGGTAGCATCAGAAGATGTCTCTAAAGGGCCCATAACACACTATTTTCTGATTTATGTTATAATGTTTCCTCATCATAAACAAACCTGGAGTCATATTTTGTTTCATTCACACATGTTTAACACATAAACTCTCCATATTTATAAGTGAGCTTGTGGGTAATAAAGTGCTTTTAGTATGGGTAAAGTGCTACTGTTTCAATGTAAATATATAAATAGGTAATAAATAACAAGGTGCAGTAGGTCATACATTCATGCTTTGGTACATATACAAGTGGTGGTCGCAATTATAATTACAGGATAAACATGTTGTGCCTACATACATATATGTACTGTATATGTGCCTACATACGTATATGTATGCATGCACCGCCCAACAACAACAACAATAGAAATACAATACAACTGTTCGGACAATCATGACACATGCTACATATGTATATGTCGATATGATGTCATGTGGTAATACAGGAAGTGTTCTACTGTGTTTTTAAACTCCATACACCCTCACTAGAATAATTTGGATAATTTCATCCCAAGAATTACCCATCTTTACTGAACAAAAGATAAAAGATGCCTGTTAACTTAACCATGCATGACATTACAAAGTGGAACAGAGCATTTAGAGCATCAGAGATGTAGACAGGCTAATGATAAGTGAGTTAACCAAATGTGTGAATGAAACAAAAGGCAACTCATAAGAGTCAATTTTGCATAATATAGGACATATAAGAAAAAGTAACTACCATAACTATTGTGTAGCTCTGCCAGGAACCATCAGTCTCATATGTTTCTATATTTCCACATTGACTTCTACTGTATATTGAAACATCATTACTTACATAGTACGCACTTAACCCGTACAGTGGTGCTGTTGTGATCTTAATAAATAAGTTTCCAATGACCCTGGTGAGATACTTGAGGGTTTCTCCAGCAGAAAATGTCTCTTTTCTCTGTAGTTTGCAGCTCAAGTATTATTCTGCTCATATATTTGACCTTGTTGAGATGAGTTGTGTGTTGGCGTTAGTGCAGTGAGCCAGTGAGGTTATGGCTGCCAAACACTTTTCTTATGCAGCCTCATGCCAGTCACTGCACAACTCTACAGCTACATAAACAAGTGGGATTAATTAATGTAGATAGCAGGAACTCCACATCAGTACTGGATTAAAATACTTACTATTACAAGTGTTGTTGAATAAGATATAAGCTGTGTCAGTGAATGGTGCATGCAGAGAAGTAAACAGTGGTTTGATGAGACACATTTTAAAATTGAGTAACAAAATGTATTCTGGTACAGCAGTACTCCCATTTTTACAAATTTCTCTGTGGCTACTACTACATGAGCATATGGTGTTTAACTACATAACACTTCCGTTAAAAATCATGCCAGCATATTGGCTGGCTTCAACTGTGTAGTTGAGTTTTTTGGCTCAAATTAATTGCATCTTCAATAAGAGTCATCTCAAACATTAGAAATCGAGGAATAATTGACCCTGTCATTCCACAATTTGAGTAATTTACAAATTGCTAGTTGTTAGCTTGACTATATTTTCATTATTTTACTCACCAGAAAGAGTTAAACATTGTATCTGTCAGCTGAAACCTTAGTTAGCCTTTTAATTTAAGGTAAATAGAGAAGACACTTTCATAACATTTATTTTTAGACTATCTCTATTTTTAGAGTATCTCTGCACTCATCTTTAGCATATGCTGTGTTTCATGCATATATTTTTACAGCACATAGGTTTACCAATCGATTTGCTTAGAAAATGTACACACTTTAGGTTTTCAGTCACTTTAAACCATAAAAAGTGTCAAATCTGCAGTGTCTCTGTTCATTTAAACCAAACTTGTCTTCTTCAGATACTGTACACCTCACCTATAACATCTATAACACCCCAGTGGTGCTCTGTGTTCACATCAGCACAAACACGCTGAGCTCTGATAGTTCACAGTGACAACCTGGTGTCAGCCATGTCTCTTCGGACCCACATTTACAGAGCTGTGTGCTGAGGAGGCACTCACCACTGACAGCACAGAGCTTAATAACCCACTGCACGCCGCCACATCTGCCCTGGGACGAGCTGTCAGTGAGCAGGCAGGTACACAGATGAAGACACATGTCCACTCCATAAACGGGACCCAGCTCCTCCACGGTGACAAGAGCGACGCTACTGTCTCACTCTAACAAGAAGAGGCCTCTGTCTGTCACCACAACCTCTGCTCAGTCAGTCTGGGCATATTGTGATGAATGTGATGTGCATCTGTTTAATAGTAGCATGTTTACATTCTAAGTTTGTTTTAAAGCCCCTATAGTGGCACAATTTACTCTTGTGAGCTTTATTATTAGTCTGTTTACATGTCCAAAGCTGAAAATGCTCTGTTCCACCTTGTGATGTCATGAGGCGCTACTTTTTACCTTTAGTTCAGATTGGCAGTTCCAAGGCTGAAATGATTCTTGTGAAGGTGCATGTAGTTTAAAAATGGTGCAGAATTTCCTATATTGCCACATGACATCAGAAGGTGGGACAGAGTGTTTTCCGTTTAACTTAAGAGCCTAAATGTGCAGGATTTGTGTGTTGAACATGTGTGAATGAAAAATACATATTAATTATTCTTTAAATTACAATTTAGCATCATTATTGAGCTTTGTGTATTTTTGTACTGGCCTTCAAATATCACCTTGTCTTAGTGATGAATGTAGATATGTTTAACTGACTGATTGATTGTCGAATTAATAAACAAATTGCATATGTCAGACAATTTTAACTTAGTTGTGGCCTAAGGGATGATGCTCAGTCAGGGTATGAAGGGATATAAATATTCATTATTGGAAAATAAATCAACTCATTCCTCATCTTAGGTGTTTATTTCAATTTACCACTTAAGTAGCTACATAAAAAGAAATCCCGTCTTTGCAGCTACCACAAGGTCTTTGAATTACACTCATTTTTGTTCTGACCCTTCTATTTGAGAAACGATAACCTATAATTGGAACAGCCTCATTTCATTTCGACAAAAATGCAGGTTTTTGTCATTTAATATACACTATATTTTTCTTTTGTCGTTTCTGCTCTCGTTGGTCACGTGCCTGTACAAAGTGAAACCTTGGAGAGAGGGAGGGGGCGGAGAGAGAGGGGGCTTCTTAAACGCGCGGCGGAGCTCAAACTCTTCGCTTTACTTTGCTATTTGCTTCTCACTTTCTCTGCGCCGCTCAAACCTTGACTTCGCTTTCTTTTTTTCTCTCTCTTTCTTTGCCTAACTACGCTGAAAGACATCGGTCAAGTCAATGAGGCAGACTTCCCGAGGGCAGAGCCGCGGCTGAAAGAGTTGCAATAAATCAAACAACCCGCGGGGACCGGATCACACAGAGAGGTGGAGAGGAGCTGACCAGGGTGAGACGCTTCAGGTGACCGAGGAACGATGGAGGCGCGCGGCTTGTGTGAATGAAGGACCCCGCTCTCTCCCCACAGCCGTTTGTAGTGGATTACAAAGTGAACAGTCTCAAAGTGATTACAACCAAGACGCTCTTACGGATTATCTGGGAATCATGAACGCGCCACCGGATCGCAGGAAAAACGTGCGACAACTGGCTCTGGAGATTGGCATCCGGGTTCTGCTTTTTGGAGTTTTTGTGTAAGTCCAGAATTTATCTCCTAATTCTTCCATTAATACATGAATACATTTTCTGTATGAATATGCTTATTTACTCAGCCATGTGCGCTTGTAGTAATTGTGGAGAGGTTGTACGTTGCTCCTTTGCCGCGGAGTGGTGCTGAATGAACAGGTAGCAGAGCCGGGTTTAGTTCAGTACCATGGTCAGCTCCGCGTTAACAAGTAACGCTCCAGTGGACACGGTTCAGCACCACGGGCAGCGCTAACAGGATGTAGGATCAGACACAATTCACCGCATTTAGCCTCGTGGATGTGAAGTGCTTAGGTTGGCTCAGTCTATGGGACGATCCCCTGTAAAATCCATTGGAAAAGCCACAGTAGGGAAAAAGGGTCCAGGAGCAAGATATTACAAAATGTAAAAGTGTGATTCATTGAGATTGTTTCCAGTAAATGGTGCTTTAAATGTTTTGGGATTTGTAACAGTCTAAATTTTAGACCAGTTTAGTTATAGCCATCCCCATGAATACATGAACACATAGGTGCGGGTGTAGACTCACATGATTTTAATACATTAGAATGACCATAGTGGAGGTAGTAAAGGTGGAGAGCAGGTTCTATTTAAAATGCAGAAGTTTTTACCTGGTTTACAGCTAATGTCTTTGCAATTACTTATCAACGTAAATCAGGCACTAGCACAAAGTTCAGAATTGTCTGTCAGCATATTTGAACTCAGGGCAATATTATTAAGTGATGGTATCATTAAATCACAAATCCATGATTGTTGTCAGTAGAAGTGACTTTGGTTTGCAGACCCTACAGATAATGATGCAGTTCAACATGTGTGAATCTTTTGTATGGTGAGTTCTTTCTCTAACAAGGAATCTTCCATAGAATAAATGAATCTTTTAAAAGCTCTATTTTAGAAAATATTGTGATTTTCAACACAAAATAAAAGAACCTGTTTATTGTGTCGTCTGGTCTTACACTAGTTCTGATAAAACTCAAGATGAAATTGTTCAGGAAAGGTCAAATTGTTTCCAGTTATGAGACTTTTTATCCCAGTATCAATACTTGCTTGAATGAGTATCTAGTTTTGGTACTAAAGTATTGTATAGTATCTGATATTCGAGTTATATTGGCCCCTTCTCTCTATCCGAAATCATGACATCATATACTAAAAAGTAATGAATCCAACCCACTAGATGTTCAGCACCAGAGACCGCTACACCAGCAGATTTTCAGACTGGACGTCTTACATAGCCAATTTTCTTTCATTATAGATCCTTTGGCTCACTCTAGACTGTACGAATATAAATTGATTGTAAACTGGCACTTACATTACGATTAACAGTAATAAAATGTAACAATGAAATGCAGTAGAGTGATGACATTTCCAGTCTAGATCTTGACCTGTATATTTCTGGCATGTCTACCATTGTTAGTCATTCTTGAACAGCTTTGATAAACTAGATAGTACAAAACATTACATCAGAATCAGACAACAGGTGGTGGCAGCCCTTAGCCCTGCAGTTCTTTGCACTAAGCCTGCTCTGGGAATACTTGTTTAAAAGTATACTGATTGTACGTGATTAAATGTGGCTCAGGGAATCTGCTAACACTTTGTAAGCAGGTTAGGTTCAACTCAGCGGAGGATGAATTATTTATTGTTTGCGTGTCCTGCAGGAGATAAGCCTGGTTTGCATCACTATTGTGTCATTTATTGATTTTGTGCTCAGCGCCATATGAAAAAGGACCCCGGGGTGTTGCTTTGTAAAATGACTCACCTTTGCAGCATCTCTCTTGGAATCACTCCTTGTGTGTATGGTTCAGACTGTGGTGGAGACAGTGGAGGCTGATTTAGTGTTTTTAGATCAGAGTGATTCTGCGTCTGCCCAGTCTCCCACAACTCACATTTCAGTAAACACATTTGGCGGCACCATTTTGGGAGATGATTACAAACAAATAAAAGTTTCAGAGGAAGTTTGCAGAAAATATTGAATTATTTATGACAAATTGAAAGCTTTTAAAGTGACTTGGTGCAGTGAGACATTATTTGAAATATTGAGAGTGACTAGAAATGTGAGTTATCTACAGTATGTTGTGATATCACTGAAACTGCTTTTATAGTTAAGGGATGTTATTTGTCCACTCCTACTTTCTGTTTGAAATCAGACCATAAACGCAGTAGAACAGTTCAGTTTTGAGCAATCACGGTCGCTGATTATTAGCAGGGGTCTCTCAAATCAGAAGATATCAAATTTCAAATATCCTTGTATATGAAAAGACTGAAGACATTTTTAGATTTAATTTTTTCTAGATCTCACACTACATTTCTGAGTTTACCATTGTAAGACATAGCTTTGAAAAACTACACTCTACAAAACACTACATCAGAAATCGCTAGACTTCAGCACCATGGAGAGCGCCATGCTAACAGGTGGCATGCTGGATCAGACAACATTGGCAGCTCTTAGTCCTGTGGAATAGCCTTGTATCATTCAGCAAAAAAGTCTAACTTCTTTTGGCTCACATCTACAGAGTTTAGTGCTCTGCTTCTTGATTCAGCTCAAATCTACGCTATTTCTCACTCCTGACATAAATCTGACATAAATCAACCATGCAGTTCACTGATTGGTTGATTTGACTGTCATTCACTCCCATCAGAATAACAAGATCTGGTTCCTGACTATATAAATCTTGTTAAAGGTGAATCAGATGTAAGGTAACATCATTGTACTTTCTTCCTTACATACATCTTTGCATTTAACTATCTTTTCTATTTTTAATTAGAAAAATTATAAAGCTTTTATCTGAAATGCAGTTAGACTAGTTGTTCAGTATACTATATAATCTTACTTGACCAAATTGTCTAATTATAAGTAATAATGTCAGTGCTTGGATAATTACACTAAAATTATATTCAAGCAGTGGTATTGTGAAGAAAGCCTGTTTTGTTTCTAATTATACTCCATGACAAGATTATTCTTATCTTTTCCCCACTCTTTTTTCATATTTTGTGTTTCTTTCAAGTTTCAAGTTAGTTTAATGAGTTGTGTTCTCTCTATGGGGCCCGTACATTGGCCTGTGCTCCTCTGCATAATGTGCACTGTGTGGCTTAGTTAGGTGCTCCTTCTTTGTCTCCAGTGTCAGACAATGTTAATGAACCTTTCCAGTCCAACAAAGCCAATCCGAGATCTTATCAGGGAGAGGGAAATTGGCCTCTCAATCTCCTGGATCTATGTAAAGGATTTAAGAGGATATATGTTTAAAAAGTCCCCCAAAAGATTTAAGGAATAAAGCAAGACTGAAAGTGAGAGCAGAAAGCTGATGAACAGAGCTTTGAATGAGGATCAGAAGAAACTTGTCAGATGTTTTCGAGAGAAAATTAGGAGAAGTTTTGTATTGGAAAAGTAGTGGAGGAATAGATGGATTGTGATGTGTTTTACAGGCCCAGGCCTCCAGTTCTTTGACTTGTTTTGGTGTGTTTTCATTTCTTTCTGGTCCCCATGGATTCCTGCTGTGAGAGCTCTGGTCCCTGACTGGTGGTGCACTTCTACACTGCCAATCCTGCCTCACCTCCAGCCACCTCCCCCCGTTTAATCTTATTCCCCCCACCACGTTCTGGGCTGCTGGCCTTTGTGGCCAGTCTGCCATTTTGTGTGTTAATGTGTCTCTGTCAAGTCTCTGCTCTTGACTCGGAAAAAGAGGCACTAGTTTCCTATTTAAAGTGTTAATGTCTCTCGTTTCTGTCACTGCGGTGACTCTGTGTTTCTGAGACACTTGTTTTTCAGTACTGACTTTGTTTGTTTAGTTCTTTGTTGTATGCTTAGTTTTCTTAGTTTACTTTGCCCTTTGTTACTCTTTCGTTTAAACCGTGCAAATATTGTCTGTAAATATTTTAGATCCCCTTTTTGTTAAATTTACCTTGCACTTTCCTGTTAATTAAATTATTTCATTTATACAATTTCCACCTTGGTTTGTGTTACTTTCCCTCCTGCTAGCAGAGCTCGGTGATAACAATGTGGAGGTTGTAGTAGGAGACATATGGGGGAGATAAAGACAATGGGAACTCTTTATATTACAGTAGTCACAGCCTTAATAAAGCATGGACAGACTTAATTCATACTGGACACATAATTTATTAAGAATGATTCAGGTTTAGTATCTACTTAATTTAGTAAGCTTCCAACTTCCAACCCTAACCCCTTAAAGACCCATATTATCCTATTTTCTAATCCATGTTAGGATATTGTTTCCTTATCAAAAACATTGCTGTGTTCTGAGGTAAAAAGGTAGTGATAAACTTGAAAACTACCGCTTCAAGATATCACAAGATAGAACAGAACATTTTGAGCTTTGGAGATGTAGACACACTAATAATGCAGGATTACTTGAACATGTGTGAGTGAAAAAATATACAACTCGGGATATTTTTATGATGAAATAACAATGTTCTAGCATGGCTTCAAGCTCACAAGAATCAATTTCACATAGGGCCTTTAATTAGGTACTTTACAACGCCTGAATCATTGTTTTTCATTATGAATCAAGTCACATTTATTGATGTAGTAACAGAAGAAATGAAGTAGTGGGTGTGCAAAAAAGGGATGCAGATGATATGGTTTGAGAGAAAGTTAAAGCATAAACAATCCCAGAATTCTGCCAGATTAAATGCAATCATATCACTGTCACACATGTCATAGTTTGGTTTAGTCCGGGTTTAGTCCTGATGTAGACCTGGTTTGGTCCTCTTCTAGTTCTGGTTTAGTCCTGGCCTTGTTGTGGCTACGTTATGGCTTCAGTCCCTGTTATAATGAGGTGTGTGCGTGGGGAGTATGAATGCAGCTTGCGTCATATAATTGGAACAGAAGGATAATTTGGATAATTTTGGTAAATAACCTGGCTAACTGCTACAACAATTTACTGACACAACTCACACAATCCAAAAACAAAATAGACTACTTCATTTTCCAATTGAAATCAGAACCCAGTGGTGGGTGTTGCATTCAGAGTAGTAGTTTTTCTTAAATAACTAACAAAACTTTTTAACATGTGTCCAACAAGACCAAAATTCCTCTCTGAAGCGTTAGAGACTTTATCTTGAATCCTTGCCAGAAAAATAGACAAGCAAGTTTTTACTTTTATATTTTATGCTCAAGAGAAGTTGCTTCTCTGCAGCACTCGCTCTCTCCTCTCCTGTCAGTTCTTACACGGACCCTTTCCCCCAGAAGTCCTTGGATTCCCTTTAAATCATCTTTAATATCTCTAGTCTGATACAGGCGCAGGTGTCATGGCCGGAGCACTGTTTGATTCTCTGCCCACCTGAACCCAGCTCACACACTGTTTTAGAGCCAGTGCTTCAGGCCCGCATTTCACACATGATCATCAGCAACAAGGACCAGCCAGGACACCATACACTGCTCTATCAAATCTCTATCACAGACATGTGGTTAACCTTCATTTAATGTGATTATGGCAGGTTAAACTACACATTTAAGTTTACGTAATCATATTTAAAAGTTTACACAAAAGTTTAGCTATGTTTTTCATTTTCTTTCTTTTCTTTTTTTTTGAGGACGTTTATGTTTAACTTCGCTGAACACGGAGAGCAGATATGTCATATGTAGGAGTATTTCCTTAACAGTTACCTAGCAACCATGTTAACAAGGGCCAAAATCTGTCCAATTTGCACAATAGTTATATTCAAATTTAAAGACACCTTTTGAAGCCCTCAAGGTCTTCATACAGAGCAGTTTAAAAACAGTTAATAAGAAGAATCATGAAATACATCAAATCAATCAATAGGCTTTTTTCACTCTTGCGTCACAAATCAGGAAGACATTTAGAAATATGTGATAGCATCTTCCGGCGGGCTCTGTTTACGGT
This sequence comes from Odontamblyopus rebecca, assembly GCA_030686955.1. Lineage (NCBI taxonomy): Eukaryota > Metazoa > Chordata > Actinopteri > Gobiiformes > Gobiidae > Odontamblyopus > Odontamblyopus rebecca. The sequence continues at coordinate 27,975,066 of CM060662.1, read as the reverse complement.
AATAAGTCTGACAAAATCTAGGAAAAAATAGAAAATGGCCCAGTTTTGTTCATCTCCATGTCATTGTAGCTTTCTGTTATGTTCAGCTAATCAACAATTCTAACCATACCTCAGTTTTCATAATTTCCCCACTGACACATTACTCCGAGCACACTGGGTACATGCAATTAGAAGAGATGAGGGAGCCAAATTCAAGATCATTCCAAACACCACATACATGGGCAGTCTTCATTTTACTGCTGATCACATTTACTTCTTTGGGTTTTATCACAGCCGGTCGGCGAGCCCAGTGTCATCACATGTTTCTAAACGTCTTCCTGGTTTGTGACATAAGTGTGATTAGAGCCGATAAGCTGCAGGGTTTAAGGGTTTAGGTGCAAAAGCAGAGTTGGGACTTGTGAGTTTTCCGACCGGATTTGAAGAAAGGAAGTGATTCTGTGGCACAGAGGTTTATTGGTAGGTTGTTCCAGAGGCAGGGGCAGAGCTGCTGAAGGTTCTGGCCCACATGGAGGACAGATGAGCTGGAGGTGGGGAGAGGAGGGGGGTGGAGGAGAATGGGAGGGAGTGTACGGTGGAGCAGATCTGACACATAAGGTAGTGCTATACTATGGAAGGCTTTGAAAGTGAATATGAGTATTTGGAAATCAATGCAGAGATCTCTGAGGCGGAGTTTTGTGAGGATGGGGCAGAGGTGGAAAAAGTACTGAACAATTGTAATTAAGTAACAGAATCTGCTTAATTCCAACTCAAGTAAAGGTAATCATCTAAAAATCTGCTTGAGTAAAAGCAAAAAGGATGTGTAATTTGAGTAAAAGTTACTTAGTTACTTTCAGTTATTTGATGTAAAAAAGGTTGAGTCATAAATCTAATCCAGCACAAGTTGTTTTAATCAGCTTTTAGGTGAAACATGCTTTTGCAGATTTGACGTGGAGGTTTTGAATGCTGACGGCTCAGTCCGGCGGGACAGGCACATTTTGCATTATTATGTTATTCCCTATTTGTGTTTGAATACAAATAGCTGTCCAAGGTTTGGCCAAGGGTTTCCTTCACTTTCCTCTCCAGAATTATTCAGTGCACCTTCTTGAATATTGTCCATGACAACCTCTATCTCTGGCTTGGCACCAGCATCATCCAAGATGATCCTGTACAAAGACTGTATATTCTATATTGAAAATGCCACACATGCAAGACTGCGCAATTTCTGTTTTTTTCTCTATCAGTCTATCAGTAACAAGGGTGGGTTCCAGTGTAATGAAATAAAATACTTAAAATGTAAAAGTAAAATTATCTATTTCAAAAATTGCTTAAAAAAATTATAAATTACTCATAAAAACTACTCAATTACAGTAACATGAGTAAATGTAATTCATTCCTTTCCACCCTTGGATGGGGGTGATGTTTCTGATGATGGGGTTCTAGTGAGAAGAGGCTGAGTTCTGGACCAGCTCAAGAGAAGTGAGTTGCAGTAGTGGATACGGGATGTGATTAGAGCGTGTATGTGAACAGTGCTGTGGTGGGAGAGAGAAGGGCGGAGATGGCTGATATTGCGGAGGTGAAAATAGGCTGACCTGGTGATGTTGCTGATATGGGCGGAGTAGGAGAGGATGATGTACAGGATGACACCCAGACTCTTAACCTGGGGGAGGAAGAAACTGTCGAGTTATTGATGGTGCTGGAGAAGCTGTTGGTATTGGAGATGCTGTTTTTTTGAGAAGAATTTATGTTTTATCACAGTTAAGTTTTAGAAAGTTATGAGAGAACCATTTGGTATCAAGAAGACAATAAGAGAAAGAGGAGGGAGATAAAGCTTTACAAAAATAAATAAAGTGTAATAAAAAGTTTTTGAATCGCGGGTAGCAACTATTTCTTCAAGTACTTTAGAAAGAAATCATAGCTTGGAGGTCATCAGTTATTCAGCTTGGAGATTCTTTTTTTTTGAGTGTGGGTGTGATTAGTGCTGCTTTGAATGACTGGGACAAGGCCTGGAGAAAGTGAGGAGTGAATGGTGCGAGTAATGAGAGAGGACAGGTAGGGGAGACAGGCTTTAACAGTGAAGTAGGCATAGGAGCAGGGTGACAGGTGGATAGTTTCGAGTTGCTGATGATGGTGGAGATTTCAGTGGTTGCAGGGAGCTTGAAACTGGATAGAGTAGAACAGTGTGGAATAGTGAGAGACAGGAAAGGGTTGTAGTTGGCTTTCCTGCACGGAGAAGATGAGAGATTATGAATAGTGTGGATTTTGGTATTGAAAAAATGTCATGAAACTATTGCACTATTGGGTGGATAAGTACATACAGTATGTGGTGGGAGAGTGTGGAGGTTTAAGCATGTTGTTAAGAGTGGTGAAAAGAGCATAGGAGTTACAATTAGACAAGTAGAAATAAATTACAACACTTTATTTTGTTTAAACTGCCAGAAAATGTCCTTGTGCGTCAATTTTTTTTACTTTTTGGTGGAATTTTCCGTGTTGATGACATAGAAAAAGGTATTTCATTTTAGAACTTACCTCTGCTTCATGTATTTTTGTACTTTTTCCACAAACTGCCAAACTGATGCTAAATATTTATCACAGGTACTATGAAAAACATGAAAACCTGTCAAATGCACATTAAGTTTGAATGCAGACACTTTATCAACAACAAGAGATACATTTTTTGGTCCAACTTTATTTGACTTGTGAGTGCTGTTATTATTTTTTGCTGCCTGGATCTCTGATTTTATTTTTCTGTTCATTTGGTCAGCATTCTTTCGGGCTAGATTCAGGCAAAAATACTTCAGCCTAATTTTTGCTTTCTGTGAGGACCCTTGGAGAGCTATTGTGCCTGTGAATGGTGGTAATGAAGAACAACAAGCCTGCCATTTTCTGCATGATTATACTATTGATTTTTATTCATACTCACTCATTATTATAAACACAAATCAAACAAGTGTTTTTGTAACATTTATAATATTCTAGACTATAGAATTCACCCCAAAACTTGAAAAACACGTCCTTAATCTGGGTGTTTATTTTATGAAATACCAAGGGAATTTCTATTATGTTTTATATTTGTTTTGTTTTTTTGCTCAATATCTTTTTATTATTTACATTTTCCTGTCAATCATTACTGAAAAATTACTTGGCCACAGTGTGTTATTGTTCCTACAAGTTAATTCCCCTAACCAGCCAAACGCACATCTGGAAACAGGTCCTGTCTCTGCAAAATCAAATTGGCATGATTGGCAGGTGAATTAATGAATGAGAAGTACAAGTTTGTGACCACATGAAAAGCAAAAAACACTGATCTGATGGAAAACTTGATGCAAAATATTAAACTATGTAAATGTGAGGTTAAGAATTTATAAATGCCCGAAGGTATTTCAGAGGACATGCTGTAAATTAGTGTCTGTGATTGGACCTAAATTGCCAAAAGTGGATGGTTGTCAGATTCATTAGGGTCTGGTCTGAGCCTCCTGAGTTTGTGATATGCGAAAAAATAATATTTTTCTCTCCTATTGATCCAGCTCAATTTTCTATTTGATTGTGTTTTTCTTAGACTTAGACAAAATAATGATCCACAAGGGAAATTATTTGGACACAGTAGCACACATCAATAGCAAAAATATACATATACTTCTTTTCAAAAACAAAATATATTGGTTTTCAGTGTTGAACATAAACAAGACAGATTTTAATCATTGCTCTTTAACACAAAAATATCCCACTTTGTTCCATCAAAGTCTGAACTCTGTTCCTCGGCTCTGCTTTTACTGACAGGATTGGCTTTGGACCTCATGATTAAAAAACCCCAAGCCTATAATTTATCACACTATGAGACATGGCCAACTCGCCATCTCAACTAAAATGCGATTCATCACCCAGCCCTTCTAGGCAAATTCTTAGTGCAATTTTAGCGACTGGACTCAGGATTTCTACTTTGAATTGATTCTTAAAGGTGCATTGTGTAACTTTTCTGATGGAGGCCCCCGCAGTATACTTTTTTGATGTTATTCCTTTGTCTGGAATGATATTAATCTTCATGGAGTCCAAACCAGACCACGTTATAGATCAGATCTGTGGAGAGGCAATCCCACAATAGTCCAAATGCCTGTTTTTTGTTTTTTTTAGGTATTTCTGAGCTGTAAAACGACCCGTAACTGAATAAATGTAAGGTAGAGCTGTTCAATGCCATACTGTGGAACATTACAGGCAGATCAATGACATCTCCATAGAAATAAGCCATAAGTGATGGACCCCCAACCAAAAAGTTCAAAAAGTTACGCTTTAAGTTAGGGCTGGGCGGTATACCGTTTGAACCGGTATACCGGTAATTTTTATTTTTATGATATGAATTTTTTATTTACCGCCATACCGTGTGTGCGCGCATATGTCGGCAACACAGAGCGGCGGAACGTCGCACAGCGGTAGATTCAGCGGGGGCTGTTTTTCAGTGTTACACCAAACAAGCTAACAAGCCAGGTAAGGATAGCGAGTTGAGTGGTGAGCATGGACGAAGAAAATGACACAGACACAGGCTCCCTTTTTCGGAGAGCGGGAGTGCGCGGAGCCGTGCCCGGGCGAGAGAGCGTAGAGCGGGACTGCGCGGAGCCGCGCCCGAGCGAGAGCGCGGGAGCGCGGAGCCCCGCTCTACGCTCTCTCGCCCGGGCACGGCTCCGCGCACCCGCGCTCTCCGCTCTCTCGCCCGGGCACGGGCGAGAGAGCGGAGCAAAGAGTGCAAAGAGTGCAAAGAGTATTGGAATGGTAATATCATTCCAACGTTTGCTTTTCTTGTCACAGACGGTCCCTTTAGCAAACGCGCCCACCAGGGACGTCTGTGTAGTGTTTTGTGCTGCACTGCCAACGTTACGCAGAGATTGGGGAGAAGATGCAGATTTTACTTTCATGCAATCTTCGTATTCTCCGTCTAAAGGGACCGTCTATGACAAGAAAAGCAAACGTTGGAATGATATTACCAACTCTATCACACTCCACTTAGCCAAAGACAAAAATACCGTTAAATACCGTGATACCGTGATAATTTAAAAAAATACCGTGATATCAATTTTTGGTCATACCACCCAGCTCTACTTTAAGTTACCTTTAAAATCAAAATCCACTTTATTTATATAGCACATTGTATAAAGAAAGCAGTTTCCAAAGTGCTGCACATATAAAGATAACATTAAAAATAACAAAAGGTATTAAAAATAACAGAGGATATAAGTACTCAATTTAACATAAAACATGAAAACCAGTCAAATGCTAGTCTATAATTACAGGCTTGCCGTATCTGAAACTCTGTGCTAGTCGCTGCTTGTGTTTCATCATCACACACTGACATATCTGGAGTCTAATTAGCCTCTTTTTTGTGCTATGTTCAAGTGGATACAAATAGATCTGACTGTTAATTAACGGCACAATAGACAGGTATATTTTTAGCTCTAGTTCTTCTACTGTGATATGATGACAGAGGGAAGACCACTGTTAGACCAGAGGCAGCAGTAATAGTTGAATTGAACTTTCCTTACAAAGCTTTGGCCCTTAGTCCTGTGGGGCAGTGCTCTGTGTTCAGTTTCACCTTTTTGTTGCAGGTGAAGTGATGGATAATTGAGGTCAACAGCGATTACATTTTGGGCTGTCCTCTTGTGGTGTAAAGAGCGCTGTTTTTAGCCTTTCTGTGGTGCAGAAGGGAGGACGGCTGTGGGGCAGTGTCAAGGAGAAATAAGGCCAGATGGATAGCCTCCCAGGTGTTTCCTGTGAACTAGAAGTCTTACATTAACAAAAGTTACGCTTGCCTTCTTCGTTAGTTTATGTGCTTATTTATATTCAAGAGAGAATAGTTGTGGTTTAAAGTGAGTATAATAGATTTTTATGATTCTCTAATTTTGATTTAATATTATAGTTTTACACTGATCAAGAAGTATTTTGCCAAGAATAGTTGAAAAATATGTTAAATTTTAGAGAGGGCACATCACACTGTGGAGAATTTCAAAAGTTAGGCATGTTTTACACAAAAGAAACACATTTTTCTGATACTTTAAAGGTGCACGGCATAACTTCTCAGCAGGATCTGACAACTGCTTGTTTCCATGAAGATTGACTGAAATGTTCCACTGTGGGGCATTAATGTCCCTGGAGAAAGCAGGCAGTGACACCAGGCCAATTTACTGGTCAGTTCTGTGGAGAAGTAAGCTAACTCACACAAAAACTATAGGGTTTCAAGGTACTTTTGAGCAATAAAAACACACCAAGTGCAATAAATACAAGAAGGAAACATTTATTGCCATACTGTGGAACATTCTAGGCAAAGCTATAACATCTCCATGGAAACATGTGGCAGATGCCCCACCAGAAAAGTCACACAATGCAGTTTAAACATGATTTCAACAGAATAAAGGCATTTTCTTATATTTGTATTTATAATAACTTTTTTGTACATTAGAAGAGTTTTGCCAGGTAAAAGTTAAGGAATGCCCCCATTTTAAACCTAAAAAATTGGCCAAATTGGGAAACAAGTGTGAATGTTTTTGCAAAACTCTTAAATATAATGATCTTAACAGTTTTTTGGTACAGTGAGTAGTCTAACCTGTCACTTTAAACTTTCTGCCAGAAGACGGAATACACAAAGGCTGTATTTGTTTTCCTTACACAGACTCATTTGTTTAAACTGATAATAAATAATGACATTTTAGCCTAATTACCCCTGACATTTTCAATTATTTAGATAAGTTTGTGCTGTTCCATTCATGTTTTATTCATAAGTCATTGTATTTGGTCATTTGTTCTTAAATGGCAGTTAAATCATTTGAGTGTTGACTAATTGTTTTTTTTCCATTACTATGGGAGAGTTGAAAAAGTTAAGGTTTGGCTTTTGTTCTGGAAAGTTGTCCTCTGTGTTTTCCTTCAAGGCGAGAGCACTTGCCAAGAAAACATTTGAACGGAATTACTCCACAATAAATAGTTTTACCCAACCTGAATGTATGCGCAGTATCTCTAAGTGGAGTATGTCCTTCTGCCCCTGCGTTTTCTCAACAGTCACTTTTTAAACACATATCTAAACTTTAAATCATGCTGTTGATCTAATAATACAGGATTTCCTTAACAGGGACCGGGACAGGAAACGGTTCCATGATTCGAGTTTGTATGCAGATTTTAATCCCCACAAATTGATAAAACCCCCACACAGGGGTATTGAGCTCCTGGTTAATCTGAAGATAGAAAAAAAAAGCAACACACCTTTTGTTTCAATTTTTTATCACAAACATTTCAGAAATGGCGCACCATCAGTCAGTAGCCCCCCGGGAAATAAAAAACAACAACGCAATATTCAACAATTCACATGCACTGCTGCCCTGCTACAGACACAAAGCACATTTGTTTACTCTCCATGGACCACATACAAAAGCAGCGGCAGTCTCACCTGTGCAGGGGGAGTTAGCATAGCCTGGTGTAGTCCCCATCTGTCTCTGGAGATGCTCTGACCTTATAGAGACAAGCAAAGAGAATGACATGAAGTTAACCTCACTATCAAACTGCTAATTCAACACCACAGCTATATCTTGATGAGCTGCACCAGCTTTTGTCTCAGGAGGGAAGCTAAAGTTCAATCTAAATGGAAATGGATCTTTGACATTTCACAATATTGAGAAAGAGAATCAGAAAGAAGAAGAATATTGTGTGTTCAGTGGGGATAATAACGCTGGAACGGTTGCCTTGTAATACAGCGCAAACAGAGAAATGGCGCTGCTCCCTGGTTGGCTGCTTCATATGTTCTCTTCTATAAACCAAACTTTATGATTGAATAAACTGAAATGAAAAACTATTTGGTTGGAAATAAAGTTTTTGGACAAGAAACAATAAACATTTATACATGTTCTTTGTAACTAAGACTTTATAAATGTCATTTGTTTTGTTATTTTAACTACTGTGTCCAAGTAATTTCACAGTTGTATCAATAAAGTTTGTCTAACTCTGAAATGCTAATATGAATATACAAGTTAATAATGTTAAATATGAAAACAAAACAAGGTTAGAGGATTTTAAAGGGCCATTAAACACCAAAATCATTTTTTTTAGCTGTGTAAATGGGTCTAAAATAGAAATGTATACCTATCCCTGGCCTTATTTTGGCATTTTAGTGCATATTTGTTAAAAATCTGACTAATGGGTCAAAAGTTGTGTCTGTTACAGCCTCTTTAGGATCAATTACGGCCAGTACGTTTGATTTTTTGGGTTGGACTAACAGCTGCCAATGAGTCAAATGCAGTTTAGTACATGATGAGCACAGTCACTGGTGTCTGCAGGCGGTATGTGAGGAGCCCCTCTCAGCCCCACCCTAACCTGGCACCGCTGGGCACTGCGATGTCCCGCATGTCTGGAGAAAAGGGAAACGGCGTGACCCAAGCACAAATGTCCACCCTGTTTCAAAGTCTGGAGTGCACTGGTCCACGCCCTGTTCGATTGTTGTGTTGTCACTCAGCTGTCAATCATCACTCCAGAGCCGCTCCCCTAACCCACTCTGGAGAAATTTTTTTGTCTTAGGGGCGGATTAAACCTTTGGGATGGAGTTTAATGGCTCTTTAAAGGGCTACCACATAACTTTTTTTGTGGAGGGTCAGCTAACTGTTTGACATTATGGGGTTATTGCTTGTTATCTTAAAAACAAGCATTTTGCCAGGCAAAGCATAAACATCTCCATGAGACGAGCAGGTAATAGACCCTCCACAAAAAAGTGCCCCTGGATTAATATGATTCAGTAATTAATACATCTTTACCCCTTAAAACAATTCAAATGATAATAATACAATGTTTTCTTCTTTTATGTCTGTCATGTCACTTATTAGTTCCTTTTTAAATCAATATTAAAGGGTCCATATTAAGTTATTTTCTGATCTGTTCTAATGTTTTCTCCTCACCACAAACACCTGGAGTAGTGCTTTGTTTCTTTCACACATGTTTAACACACAAACCCTGCATTTTTAGGCTGGTTGAGTTCTTCTCTCAAACTGAAAAGCTTGTGTTGATCATATGCCAATACAGGAAGAGCTCCATTGTGTTTTTGCAACCACTACATGACATCACAAGGAGGAACAGAGCATTTTGAACTTTGGAGATGTAGAAGTCAAATGATAAAGCGTTACTATAACATGTAAATGAAACAAACCACAGTTTCAGATATATTTTTGGTGAGTAACAACATTATAACATGTCTTAAAAGTCCACTATACAACTTTTCTAGCAGACTATCCACTACAGCTTGTTCCTGCTTTGTCTGGAATGTTCCACAGTATGGCATTACATTTCTCTAGCTTGCATTTACTCAATTGCAAATGTTTTACTGTTAAGAAAATACCTCGACAACCATGCGTCCATACTATGAGCAGGGTCTCCTCTCCGCAGATCGGACCTGTAACTTGGGCTTGTGGGGTTACCTGCTTGTGCGCATAGAGATTTTAGATTTCAATCAATTAATCTAACTTTATTTATAGAGTGCTTTTCATACAAACATGCAACACAAAGCACTTTACAGTGATTTAAAAAAATATATAATAAAAAAAAACATATTGTGGAATATTCAGTGCACCTTTAAAGCTCACAAGAATCCATTTTTTCTAACATAAGACTTTTAACACTGTTTAGGAGAAGAGGGCCACATAGCAGAGAGGAGAGAGATAAGATGGATCCATGGACTTAGTAGATCCAAATTGTTTCTAGATTTTACAGATTAAGACCTGAGGCGCCGCTGCTTTAAATGAAAACCACTCACACAGAACTCCCTATCAGCTGTGTCTATAACTAAAGCTATCATTCAGACAAGAGCCCACAGAAACCTACTGCAAAATGGGATAGTTTTGTCAATGCGATGGGAACAAAGCTGAAGGTGTATCTATTTTTCTTGTGTTAGATTATTTTTCAAAACAAAATTATGCCAAATTGGTACTGTGGTATTGTATGTAGCCTTAAAATGGTATAATGTGTGTTTTTTTTTTTTTCCTTTTCAAACAAGAGAACGCACCCCACAGACTTGACAACTCACAGCGCTTGACAACTCACAATGAGATTTTGAAGATGTTTTGGGGGAAGAGCAGAAATGTCAGGCCCCTGGATGATGAAATAAGAGGATTCTTGACTTGCATGTTAGAGACAGATACTCGATTTATTTTTGTCATTGTTAAGCTCATAACAGTACTGCTTTGTTTTGTTTTTTTGCTGTAAAATTCAGTAACAATTCCCTTGATTATTTCTAGCTGGGTTGTACAATTTGTCATATAAACTTTACAGATTTTGGTAGTGTGCACATCTGGCTTTCAAGTGTTTAAAGCTACACTTTGTAACTTTTCCAGTGGAAGGCCCATCACCTGCTTGTCTGGAACTGCTTCAACGTGAGTGTCCCACAATATGGCATTCAAAGTAGCATTTATTTCATTCCAGATGCTTCAATTGTTCAAAAAATACAGTATCTTAAAAAACATCCATTCTTACTGTGAGTTTGCTTGCCTCTCTACAGATCTGACTTGTAACTTGGTTTAGTAGAATAACTGGTTTAAAGGACACATGTTACACTAGCAGAAAAAAATCAGTTCCACCTTCTGATGTCATGTGGGAATACAGGAGGTGCTCCATTATGTTTTTTTTTTTAAATCTTTGTTGTGGATTTTTAAATCTAAGAATAAAAACTAGAGAGAAGTTGTCTTCAATCAAAGAGTCTGGATTTATTAAAGCAATTGTGCGCACAATTACAGAGAAAATGAAAAAGAAACCTTCTGTCCCTCAGGCAAGGTCCGTCTCTCCCTAATCTGAATGATTGGCAAAACAAAAACAGGCTCTTATACAGTCGACAAACGTCATAACATCAACATGAGGTAAAACATACTACAGTATATCTAAACAACCTCCAAACAGAGACTACGGGTCTGGTTTAGATACGCATTGAGCAGATTACCCCCAAGGATCTCACTGTTCTAAATGATGAGAATAAGCAAAGCAACAGCTTGTTGTTTTAAAAACATTGGATAAAGACAGAGCAGAGTGTCCTGTCCTGAGAAATACCAGGAACAGTAGATTACACCACTGCCCGTGACCATGAATACAGAGATACTTTAGTACTTTGAGAGTTACTAGTTCTCTAAACCCAAACAATACATTCTTTAGCTTATATAGATCACAATAGAAAACAAAGTAGAAGTTTTCCACCACAATCCTTACACCTTCTTTTTGATAATTTCAGCCTGAATTTCCAGTCTCTAAAAGGTAAAAAGTAGCTGCTAACATGAAAATTACTGCTTCATGAAATCACAAGGAGAGGAGCTCATTCTCCAACTGCCTCCTACAGCTCCGCTCAGACAGCGAGAGATAAAGTACTACATTCAGACCACACTGCATACAACTGTACAACAACTCACCTTTATGTAACAGATAATACTCCCTAGAACTGTACAACAACTCGCCTTTAGCTAAGAGATAACCCTATATCCTGTCAATCATCATATCACTGCACTGTCTTCGTATGTATGACCTCTTGTACACTCAACAAAAATATAAACGCAACACTTTTGTTTTTGCTCCCATTTGTCATGAGATGCACTCAAAGATCTAAAATTCATTCCAGATACACAATATTACCATTTCTCTCAAACATTGTTCACAAATCTGTCTAAATGTGTGATAGTGGCACTTTTGCTTTGCTGAGATAATCCATCCCACCTCACAGGTGTGCCACATCAAGATGCTCATCAGACACCATGATTAGTGCATAGGTGTACCTTAGACTGCCCACAATAAAAGGCCACTCTGAAATGTGCAGTTTTGTCTCACAGCAAAATGCCACAGATGGCGCAAGCATTGAGGGAGCGTGCAATTGGCATGCTGACAGCAGGAATGTCAACCAGATCTGTTGCTCGGGCATTGAATGTTCATTTCTCCACCATAAGCCGTCTCCAAAGGCGTTTCAGAGAATATGGCAGTACATCCACCCGGCCTCACAACCGCAGACCACGTGTAACCACACCAGCCCAGGACCTCCACATCCAGCAGGTTCACCTCCAAGATCGTCTGAGACCAGCTACTCAGACAGCTGCTGAAACAATTGGTTTGCATAACCAAAGAATTTCTGCACAAACTGTCAGAAACCGTCTCAGGGAAGCTCAACTGCATGCTCGTCGTCCTCATCGGGGTCTTAACCTGACTCCAGATCGTCGCCGTAACAGACTTGAGTGGGCAAATGCCCACATTCGATGGCGTCTGGCACGTTGGAGAGGTGTTCTCTTCACGGATGAATCTCGGTTTACATTGTTCAGGGCAGATGGCAGACAGCGTGTGTGGCGTCGTGTGGGTGAGCGCTTTGCTGATGTCAATGTTGTGGATCGAGTGGCCCATGGTGGTGGTGGGGTTATGGTATGGGCAGGCATCTGTTATGGATGAAGAACACAGGTGCATTTTATTGATGGCATTTTGAATGCACAGAGATACCGTGATGAGATCCTGAGGCCCATTGTTGTGCCATACATCCATGAACATCACCTCATGTTTCAGCAAGATAATGCACGGCCCCATGTTGCAAGGATCTGTACACAATTCTTGGAAGCTGAAATTGTCCCAGTTCTTGCATGGCCAGCATACTCACCGGACATGTCACCCATTGAGCATGTTTGGGATGTGCTTGACCGGCGTATACGACAGCGCGTACCAGTTCCCACTAATATCCAGCAACTTCGCACAGCCATTGAAGAGGAGTGGACCAACATTCCACAGGCCACAATTGACAATCTGATAAACTCTATGCGAAGAAGATGTGTTGCACTGCATGAGGCAAATGGTGGTCACCCCAGATACTGACTGGTTCTGAGTCCCCAGACCCCCAATAAAGCAACAACTGCACATTTCAGGGTGGCCTTTTATTGTGGACAGTCTAAGGTACACCTATGCACTAATCATGGTGTCTGATGAGCATCTTGATGTGCCACACCTGTGAGGTGGGATGGATTATCTCAGCAAAGCAAAAGTGCTCACTATCACACATTTAGACAGATTTGTGAACAATGTTTGAGAGAAATGGTAATATTGTGTTTCTGGAATGAATTTTAGATCTTTGAGTCCATCTCATGACAAATGGGAGCCAAAACAAAAGTGTTGCGTTTATATTTTTGTTGAGTGTATATAGCTGAGATTTTATATTTTTTATTACTTATTTTTTCTATTTTATTTTGACTTATACATACATATACTGTATATTTATATAATGATGCCTTATTTGACACCTGTCTCTTGCTATCTTTTTTGCTGTTTATTTATTATCATTTAGCTTTTTTACTCCTCCTTATTATATTGTATTGTGATGAGTGAGCTGCTGTGTCCAAATAATTTCACTTGTGGGTCAATAAAGTTTGTCTAAGTCTAATTTTAAGGACAAACGGAGCATTTTGAGCTTTGGAAATTTAGCCAGACTAATAATGGACACATTTTTATACAGCGCTTTTCCACTTTCAAGGCGCTTTACAACAAGAAACCACTCACCCATTCACAAGCACATGCTCATACACCAATGTAGGCACATACTGGGGTGAAGTGGGTTAAGTGTCTTGCCCAAGAACACAGCAACAGCATCTTTGGGAGCTGAAATCATGCCGCCAGCCTCTGGATCAGTGGACAAATGAGTGAATGAAACAAAACAACTCCAGATATGTTTTTGAGGGGGTAACAAGGTTTCAACGTGGCTAAAAGCTCACAGGAGGCAATTTTGCACAGCTTTCTAGGCAGAACAGTAACTTCACCATAGAGACTAACAAGCCGACCCTTTACGAGAAAAGTTACGCAGTGCAACTTTAAGCAATTTCCCCTCATATCCTCAGAATAGCAATGTAGTTTCCCCCACTGTAGCTCAGAGTTAGACACATGGGTCTTTATGAGGCCTGCTGCTTTATTGACTGTGTGATTATCGAGATTAGGCTCAGCTACATTTGGCTTAAGAATGAATGAGGTGCCATTTGAGCAGCCATTATGTGCGACAGGTAGTACGTCTCTGTGGGGCGGTGCGGATGTTTTTCACTCCACCTCAAAATCATTAGCAGACAGAAAAACCATCATGGTCCATGCGTCATAGTGACATTTAAAAGAGTTTCAGTCAATTCTGAGTCCTTCTGCCTTTTTAGCCTAGGGAAAACATTATTGTTTCAGATTGTTTTTTTTTTACTCAACCTTTATTTTACCACAAAGTCCCTTGGGATAAAATCTTTTCGATGGAGACCTGCCAAGAGGCACTTCAGCAAGCACAGTAAAAAAGAGTAATGAAGGGGAAAAAGTCAAAAGTGTAAAACAATCTAAAATATCCAGCAGGGGAATAGCATCTGAATCCTAGACGATATATAGAAATGGACAATATACCTAACCAGCTAGAAACCATGGCTCCAGTTCACTTTACATTGGGAAACTGTCACTCCTCTCTCTACAGCTGCTGCAGTGAGACTTGTCATTTTGGTCTTAAAATGTTCGGATTTCCCCACTCTACATGATTCTGGTGTTTTTATTTTGCTTTTTTGTCCATAATCCTATTCCTAATATGGAACTCCAAATTCATTCCTACAACTGCTAGCCTCGTGAGCTTCATTTGACTGGAGCTCAACAGTGAAACTCCTCTTATTCCTCTTTATACAGTCTATAATCTGTACATTTCGAGATAGAAGAGAAATATTATACATTTGTATTGCTAATGGTTTTAAACATGCTCTTTAGTATGCCGGTACCCTTGCTTTGTCATTTCATGTTTAAATAATGTCTATCTTCAGAAAATAGACACACATCCAAGCCCGAAAAACATGCACCGTAGTTGTGAAGATGTGTGCATGAGTGATGGTGGTTGGAGGGACCGATGGCCCCGATTGGCTTGGCAGCCACGCTGCCGTCAGTGTCAGCCCCAGGGGAGCTGTGGCTACAACAGTAGCTTACCACCGCCGGGTATGAAGTGAATGAGGAATGCGCTGTTAATAATGCTCTGTAAAGCGTCTTTGGGGACATGTGTCTGTGAAAAGTGCTATATAAGTAAAAGTTACCTCACCTCACCTTACTTTACATCCTTAAATACACCTTCTGTACTGGGAGCTGGGGTTATGGTGCAATGTGGAAGTGGAAGGATTTACTGCTGAATAAACTAGAGTTTGCAACCTTTTCCAAAATGCTATCAGTCAGAAGCAGAAGTTGTAATTAATGCAATTAGATGCCAGAAATGCTTAGAATTAATCTGGTAATGATTTATGGACTTATAAGACCAGTGAAGTAACAAATCACAGCTGAAAACTTCATATTTGAGTGCTCAGAGGGACGGGGCTTACTAAAAGCATTCCTCAAACAAGCATGAATGAAGCAAAATACAACTCCAGGTATGTTTTTGATGAGGGAACATAGTTATGACATGGTTAAAAGCTTTAAAAGTTTTTTTTTTTCCTTTAAATGTGTTCCAGAGAATCAGTTCCAGTAGCTGCAGAGAGTTTTGAATATTTATATTGCTTTAATAAGTTGATGATGTAACCTTGGACCATTTATCTTGTTGCTTTAATGTAGTGAAGGGCCAATTCCACTCAAAGATCTGCATTCCTCATACTGAGCTAAGCAATCTTTTAGAAGGACAAACTGTCATCTTGCAGGGTCAGAGGTGACAGGTGGGCGCTAGGCAAGTTCAAACTCTTAATAGCTCTACTGCCGCTCTCCAAATTACATAAACCTCCTCTTTTGCATTTTATCCTGTGTAGATACAGTGTGTTTTTCTTAGGCTGCCCTCCAAATATAGAACATGTTATAATGCAATGACACTTTGCAGTGATATAAGGCATGAAGAAGCTCTACATGTATGTGTATGGTGGAATGTTCCTCTGTTACCATGGAGACACAATGCGCACACTAGTAAACACAGTCAAATAAGTTTTAAGATAGTTTGAAAACTCGCACAAAAAAAATGTTTATTTGATTTTTAATAAAAAGGGGAGACTGACGAACTGAAAAACTGTTGGTTAACGTTTGACTGCAATGCTATTTGAGACTTGTTTAACAGCACAAATCAGCTCACCAGTTGTAGTTCCAACTAAATCCATTCTTCGTGGTCAGACTGTGTTAAAATAAAACTCAGATTAAAGTCCAACAAAGCACAGCAGAGCCTACAGTTAGCATCACACCCCCAGGGAAGGTTGAGGACATCAGTTGCAAAGTTTCATCTCATCTAGATTTTCCTTGTGTCTCCGTCTGGACACTTTTGCAGATTCAGGTTTGTTGTTGGATCTCCCACTGAGATCAAACCACTTTAGCATGCACCGTCTGCGCTCTGTCATGACCTGTGACCCCACCCTAGCCCCACACTCTCTCAGCTTCTGTCATGTGGAACTCTTCTTGTTTCTCTCTGTTTGTTTTTCTTTTTGTAATAGTAATTAGTCTGGATTCAAGTGCCGATAATGATTTAGTCTGTTTATGCTATGCTATTGATTGTTTATAAGTTTATTTGTATAGCACAAAGTCATTTAAAGTGCTTTACAGAATAAGAAATATATTAAAATCACAATACAAACAAATCAAAACATAAATAATCATAAAAAGAGAAAAAGACATTAAATGAGGGAATGAGAAAGAAGAGTGCAGAATGAAAACCTTTCAGTCATAGGCAGCTAAACAGAACCGTTTTGAGTATGGGTTTAAAGAGAGTCAAAGTCAAGGCCTGGCTCACATCTCCAGGAAGACTGTGTTCCAGGTTTTAGCTGCATAAAACTGAAATGCTGACTCCCTGCGTTTAGTCATAACTACAGTCATATACACTTTTTGTACAGACGTGCTGTGGATTTTAAGTGTATTGCTAAGTTAATTATCTTGATTTTGATCTTGATTTTGAAGTTCATAATAATAATAATAATAAATCTTTATTTATAAATCACTTTTAAAAACAAGGTTTACAAAAGTGCTGTACAAGTAGCAATGAACAATACAAAACACATAAAAATAGCACATAAAACAAAGAAACCTGTCAGTGATCCATTAATTCTAATAAATAAATAAAAGCGATAAAATGAAAATAAATAGGGAACAAAAAGAACAAAAACCAGTTAAAGGAAGGCCAACCGATAAAAATGGGTTTTAAGAAGTGATTTAAAAGGTGATCCTGATGGTGCAGCCTTATCTCCTCAGGCAGGTTGTTCCAAAGCCGAGGCCTGGACTGAAAAGGCTCGATTGCCCTTCGTCCGGAGCCTGGACTTCGGAACAGCGAACAGGGACCTGCTTGAGGATCTAAGGCTGCGGGAGGCCGTATGGAGTTAAAAGTTCTGAGATATAACTTGGTACAAGACCTAAACGAGCTTCAAAAGTGATCAGTAAAATCTTAAAATCAATTCTAAAACACACAGGCAGCCAGAGAAGGGAAGCTAAAACAGGGGTAATGTGTTGATGTCTGTTCAAACCGGTGAAGAGCCGAGCTGCTGCGTTATGAACCACTTGGAGGCGGGAGATGGATTTGGAGTCGAGGCCGGAGAGGAGGGAGTTGCAATAGTCTAGACGTGAGAAGATGAGTGCATGGATGACTTTTTTGAGATCGGGACGGGAGGATAATTTTGATTTTGCTAATTGTGCGGAGGTGGAGGAAACAGGATTGGGTGACTTTTTTGATATGAAGGTGGAAGGTGAGAGTCAAAAATGACACTGAGGTTTCTGGCAGCGGGGGTGATGTTGGGAGCAAGAGGGCCGAGACTATTGCTGGTATGGGAGGTGGATTGAGAGGGATTGATTAGAATAATTTCAGATTTGGACCTGTTGAGTTGTAGGAAGTTCTGTGCCATGCAGCTGTTCACATCGCTGAAGCAGTTTAACACATAGTCTCCTACTGTGTGTTGCAAAACTGTAATTTCCCATTTGTGGGACAATTAAAGGTTTATCCTATCTTACAGAAATCAGAATCAACTTTAATAGTTTTTTTTAACAATGCTGTTCATGAGTGATGCTAACTCTTCCTATAGTGTACATATTAAAATCTCTATTAAAGTACTATTTTAGCTTGAATGTAGTTCATTGATCATGATCCCATCTCTGTTGTCCTTCCATATGCAACCGTTTTATAACTTTGACTGTTAACTAAAATAATAAAATATATAATATTATAGTAAAGTACTGTGATAGAACTTGTATATAGAAATGCAATAGATATACACATCCATCCGTGCATTTTTTTCCACTTATCTGCAGCCGGGACATAGGGGCAGCATTCTAAGCTGAGTGTCCCAGACTTCCCTCACCCAAACACTTCCTCAGCTCCACCGGCAGGACCCCAAGGCATTCCCAGGCCAGCCAAGAGACGTATATACATAGTTCTTCTGACTCTCCAACATGTCTGGGGTGTTCCCTGAGTCGTCTTCTCCGAGCTCCTCTCATGTGACTAAGCTCCTGACCTTATCTCTAAGGGCGTGCAGCCATCCTGTGGAAGAAAACTCATTTCGACTTCTTGTATCTGCATTCTTGTCCTTTCGGTCATTACCCAGAGCTCATGACCATAGGTGAGGGTAGGAATGTAGACTGACATGTAAATCAAGACCTTTGCCTTTTGACTCAGCTTCTTCTTCACCACAACACTAATGGATACCCACAATATGAATGTACAACACTCTCAGTTTATTATCTGCAAAGACCACTGGGGAATGACATGAACTGTGCAGTCTGTTTGCTGTTTTGCTCACCTTTGTCTATAAGGTCCATTGAGACGTCTATAAATAAAATGAATTGAACCATAACCCCAACACATATTCCCATGTCTCCTACGTCCAATAACGTACATCTGGGTGTGTGTTATAGGTCATACAATCTGTAACCTGTATTATCAGTATAAATGAAGTTTGTGATCTTAACAAATGTGTG
The DNA here is from genome assembly GCA_030686955.1 of Odontamblyopus rebecca. Taxonomy (NCBI): domain Eukaryota; kingdom Metazoa; phylum Chordata; class Actinopteri; order Gobiiformes; family Gobiidae; genus Odontamblyopus; species Odontamblyopus rebecca. Next base: position 27,956,217 of record CM060662.1, on the reverse strand, counting down.
AATGGAGAAATATGGACAGGAAGCATGAAACAAAAGCTTGAGATCTGTTGAGTCCCCACACTCCTTGTCGTAATTGAACCATGACAGAAAAAAGCAGTGGACTCAGACGTATGGGGTTGAAGCCAAATAGAAAAGTGGACAGGTTAATTACTGGTTCCTCTATAAAGTGTCTGTTGGAGCGGATACATCCAATTACTGCTCACAAAAGATAGATAAATCAACAAAGGTGTAACAATAGCGGAGTACAAAGGTTAGGGTGGATGTAGTTAACTTCATTGTACTCTTTTGCATTAATAGATAGTGTAGATAGGTTTTAATAAGTCTGCTTTGGTAAAGAGATTAAATTATGAAGCGAAACCACTATGAATTTTAAATGGAAATATACCTTTTCGATGAGCTAATAATGGTACTTTAAATCTTATTCTTTATCTATAATCATGAATTTGTAACTTGCTTTGGTTCAGGAAGTATTCAGGCCCTCTTTAAGAGGCTTAGCTGCATACTAAAGCTCATTAATTATAATTATTTTTATCCCTGAATTAATTCACTGACTAGAAAATAAAAAGTGGAAAAATATGAAAAAAATTCAAGCTACAATTTCATATATAACAAAATACACCCAATGTAATTTGCCTTAGAAAACCATACAACAAGCTGTCAAAACTTTCACACCAAGTACCACAAGAGAAAAGATTTGGCTTTCAGACCATTGGATCTAAAACAAGTCTATAATTGAGCTAAACCAACTCCACAATAGTTCTAAACAATAATAATATCTAAAGGAAGATAAAAGTGGATAAAATGAACATTAAATTGTGCAAACCCACTAACTGAAGGGCCGTCCGAGTACCGACTGAAGAACCTCTGTTTCCACAATTTGAGAAACATTGTAGTAAAATCCTCCACTTCCTTCTCATAGTGGCTGTGATGGTCCTCATGTGGTACATTAAACTGATTTGGGAGCTACTTTCCTTTCATGAGATCCTTTACGTCATTATTATCAGTTACTTGAACTAATTGTAACCCTTTTAGATGTGGTTGAAAACATGTCTGAACTGAAAACAACACAGAGACACTCAATGATTTAGAATACTGATTAAAAGCCTGCACTAAATCATGAATATTACTTTTATTAATTAGCCTATTATTTTCTTAACCCCATGAGGGCCTTAATTGGTTCATAATGCAAGACAAACACTGATTTTGTAACTTTGGCCCCTGCTCGAATTGAGTGTGAGAGCCCCGCCTTATATATAATAGTGGTTTTCCATGTGTTGTGCAGAGCTCATGGATCACACTTCTATGAATAGGATATGGACTGACAAACAGGAGAAGTGCCAGGCTGGAGCTGCTTGTGCTGACTAAATGTGTGTGAAAAAAACAATGGAGGAGGCAGGGCTGTGGGGATTCCATAAGAGAGAGAGAAAGAGAGATGAATGGAAGAGAAAAGAGAGGGAAAGAGACAGAAAGAAAGGTAGAGAGGGAGCAGAGAGAGACAGAAGGTGTTCTCAATGGACTTACCTGGTAGAATATTGAATAAATAAATGAGAGCGACAGAAAGAGATATAAAGAGGGATGAGAGAGATAGAAGTAAGATGAGGAAGGAGTGGAAGAGGAAAGGCAGGTAGAGAGAAGGAGGTGGAGAGAGGAGGGATAGAGAGAGAAAGAAAAGATGAGACAGAAGCAGAAAAAGAGGGAGGCAGAGACAAACTACAGAGAGAGGGAGGCAAATAGAGAGAAAGGGCAGATAGAGAGAGATCAAAGAGGAAGAGGAGGAGATATAAATAGAGGCAGAGAGACAGATAGAATGAGTGAAAAAGGAGTGAGAAAAAGGGGATGGGACAGATAGACAGGATGACACACAAACGGGGAGGGAGGGAGAGAGGGGGTTAGAGGAAGAAACAGCGAAGGAGAGAGAGGCAAAGACATACAGAGAAAGGGGGAGAGTAGAGAGGGTGATGGTAGGGGAAGAAAGAATGGGAGAGGGAGAGAGGAGAGACTGAGAGAAAGAGATAGAGAAAAGCAAGAGAGAGACATAAGCAGATTGAGAAAGGGAAAAGAATAGAGGCAGGAGAGACAGAGAAAGAGGGAGAGATAATAACAGAGAGAGAGAGAAAGGGAAGAGAAGAAAAAGAGGGAAGAGAATGTGGAGACTGTGGTGAGAAGTGTGGGGAATTCTGTGCTCTCGTCTAAACCATTGTGGCGTTTCATTATTAACTATCAGTGCATGCAGTGCATTACATGTCACTGCCTTCTGCCATTTAAACATGTCCTCTCCACTAAATCACTGCACGAGAGGAGCCATTTATCCACACTACTGTCAGGGCTGGGTTAGGATCACTGGGAGATCAATGCAGGTGAATGTGAGAATGTGTTTAGATTCGTCTGTACTGGTGTGAGTTCAACATAACACAACAGACTTGTGTATTAGTGTGCAGTGTACCAGTGTCATAAGCCAAATGTCTGTATGCCTCTCACCATGTCATCAATATTCCCTGGGGTGTGAAGCTAACTGGAAGCACCGCTCTGTTAGAAGATCTATCACTCAAGTTAGATGTAATCTGAGCTTTATTTTAACACAGTCTGACTAGAAAGAGCTGATATGGTTGGAACTACAACAGGTGAGATGCATTGTGCGCTTGTATCACAGCCTCCAGAAAATACATCGTTTAAATCTTTTTTGTACTTTTTCTAGACTACATTAAAACATTTTTGGCGGTGTTTTTTGCACTGTATCACCATGGTAACTGTTGAACTTTCAGCCATTAGAGATACATGTGCACCCCAGTGTGACGTTACCGCAAGATACGGGTCCCTGAGTGCTTCCACACGGGCAGGTTGGCCCAGCACCATCTAAACTCCACGTTATATTTTATTGTTTAAAAACATTCAAAAACATATAAGTTTCACTTTAATTTTTGACGCTCTGAGTCAAAAGTCACTCCCCCCTTATAGCACTATCACAATACAATCTTTGTGCTAATGAAAATACTGCACATTGCATTAGGTTTGTCAAGTTGCTGTACACAAATGTTGCAGCTAACTGTAAGTAGGGTTTGAAAAGGGCCCAGAGAGATCACAAAAATACTCAAACTTGCCTGAATGAAATCCAAACCCATGGGCATGGTTTTGGAGAAGGAACTATTTTAACATAGTAGAAAAAAACAACTTGTTTGGACAAGAAAAAGGTTGTTCCAGAGGTATCACCTGCATGACTTCCTGGAAATTAAAAGTGAAACCATACTGTATTATATATAGTATACAGAGATGCAGGGTCTCACAATAAGTAGGTGTGCTTTTTCCTTTGTAATAATAAAAAATACTTTTATTTTTGGGCTAAAAAGTTGGGGCAGTAGCATTAGTCATTTTGAGTTTGTGTAATGTTTTGGCAGCTAATAATAATAATAATGCATTTTATTTATTAGGAGCCTTTCTGGACACTCAAGGTCGCCTTACAACAACATAAACAAATTAAATACAATTAAAACATACAGTTAAAAGCCTACAGTTAAAGTGGGACAGTATTTAATTGATTGTATTTAGTATTGTATTTTATTAGTATTGAAGACATTTGAAGACAAGACAATACAATGGGAATGTCAACTACATACAAACTATATAGTGTTAAATGTTCATTTAAATTTGCATCTTCCATCCATCCATCTTCGTACGCTTATCCGGGGCCGGGTCGTGGGGGCAGCAGTCTAAGCAGGGGCTCCCAAGCTTCCTTCTCCCCAGCCACTTCCACCAGCTCCTCCGGACGGATCCCGAGGCGTTCCCAGAGACATAGTCCCTCCAGCATGTCCTGGGTCTTCCCCGGGGCCTCCTACCGGTGGGACATGCCTGGAACACCTCCCGAGGGAGGCGTCCAGGAGGCATCCAGACCAGATGCCCGAGCCACCTCAACTGGCTCCTCTTGACGTGGAGGAGCAGCAACTCTACTCCGAGCTCCTCCCGTGTGACCGAGCTACTCACCCTATCTCTAAGGGAGCACCTGGCCACTCTGGGGAGGAAACTCATTTCGGCCGCTTGTATCTGCTATCTCGTTCTTTCGGTCATTACCCAGAGCTCATGACCATAGGTGAGGGTAGGAACATAGATTGAGGTAAATCGAGAGCTTCGCCTTTCGGCTCAGCTCCCTCTTCAACCCATCAGTCCGATACAGCGACCGCATCATTGCCGACGCCGCACCGATCCGCCTGTCAATCTCACGCTCCATCCTCCCCTCACTCGTGAACAAGACCCGAGATACTTGAACTCCTCCACTTGAGGCAGAGACTCCCCACTCACCTGGACAGGGCAATCCACCTTTTTCCGGTTGAGAAACATGGCCTCGGATTTGGAACAGCTGATCCTCATCCCAGCCGCTTCACACTCGGCTGCAAACCGCCCCAGTGCACGCTGCAGGTCCTGGTTCGAAGAAGCCAACAGGACAACATCATCCGCAAAAAGCAGAGATGAAATCCTGTGGTCCCCGAACTGGGGGTCCAGTTCGGGCCAACTGGGCCTAGAAATTCTGTCCATAAATACAATGAACAGAACCAGTGACAAAGGAGAGCCCTGGCGGAGTCCAACATGCACCGGGAACAAGTCTGACTTACTGCCGGCAATGCGAACACAGCTCCTGCTCTGGTCATACAGGGACCGGATAGCCCTTAGCAAAGGGCCCCGGACCCCATACTCCCGGAGCACCCCCCACAGGGCACCATGAGGGACACAGTTGAATGCCTTCTCCAGGTCCACAAAACACATGTGGACTGGTTGGGCAAACGCCGACGGAGGGTGTAGAGCTGGTCCAGTGTTCCACGACCAGGCCCAAAACCACACTGCTCCTCTTGAATCCGAGGTATGACTATCGGTCGGACTCTCCTTCCTCTCCACTACCCTGGCATAGACTTTACCGGGGAGGCTGAGGAGTGTGATTCCCCTGTAGTTGGAACACACCCTCCGGTCCCCCTTCTTATACAGAGGGACCACCACCCCGGTCTGCCAGTCCAGAGGTACTGTTCCCGACCGCCACGCGATGTTGCAGAGACGTGTCAGCCAAGACAGCCCCACAACACCCAGAGACTTAAGGTACTCAGGACGGATCTCATCTACCCCCGGAGCCTTGCCACCAAGGAGCTTTACAACCACCTCAGTGACCAGCCAGGGTGATGGACAAGTCCGCCTCTGGGTCCCCAGCCTCGGCCTCCTCTTCAGAGGACGTGACGGTGGGATTGAGGAGATCCCCAAAGTATTCCTTCCACCGCCCGACAACATCCCCAGTCGAGGTCAGCAGCTTTCCCCCCGCACAAAAATTTGCATCTTGATTTGGGTATTTCTTCTTCTTCCTCCACATTTACATTTTGTCTGCACTTTCTTATCGTGCATCATCCATCCTCCATGTTTGCAAAACTATGAGTTTTTGGTAGTTACTTTTCCCACTCTTCTGCTCACTGTGCATAGATCTGATTAGTTCACTCCAGTCTGCTGACTACGCACCTCATTTCCCCTCACTTAAACACTGTTCCACTTTCTGCCTGCCATTTTGTTGGCTATAAATTTGCCATCTAATTTCATATCAGCTATACGTCATACTTAACCTTTTAAAACTGTTCATAATGCCATTGCCGATTTTACCAGTGTTGCATCAAATCACAACATAATATTGTAATGCTTTTCCAATTTGCGTAAACAAATATAAACCACTTTTTTTTCCTTCAAATTGATCAATAAAAAAAAATTGATCCAATTTACCTTTAATTAAAAAATAAATAAATAACAAAAAAATAAATAAATAACAAAAAAATAATTAACAGTGGCTTTTGATTTGCAGTGGTCCAAAGTTATTTCTCAGACCTTTTGAATAGCATCCATAATTATTCATTGCATTGAGTTTTTTGTTATGTTTATTTATTTATTTGAAAAGGGGACATATTAATGGACATATGTCAGGTAAATATGTCAGATTCTAGCTACAGGGTCATTTACATTTATTTTTTCCTGCAGATTGATGATATCATTAATATCACTTTTACACATAACACAAAAACATCACAAAAATGGAACTTCACATTAGGATCACACAAAACAAAAGCAACTAGCATCCTAACATGCATTTCCTGGTTATTGGAGAGTAAAATACTTTACAATTAAATGCAGGCGGTATAAAGCAGATTTATTCTGAGCCTAAAAACTATTTAATACATCTGTGCTGTGGCGAGACAATTTTTGCCCAAAACAGAAAAAATCTGGCCCTTTAACACACAAAGTAATCCAGTTTCTTCCTCCAAACACCACACTCTGCCCCAAACCACACTTTCACTGACAGACGATCTCTTGATTTAAAATCTGTCTTGAAACTCACTGAAGATTAGAAATGACTGAATGAGCAAAGCACAGATCCAGCTTTTTCAGGTCCTGTACCAATTTTGACTCTACAGCTTTAGGTGTCTGCTGATACCTGATACCAGTGCAGAGACTGAAAATACTATTTATTTCCTCCAACTAAAAATAAAATAAAACACATCTGAACCAGATGTCTTATAGAGCTGTTATTGATTCTTTAAGTAATTACAGAACAGCTTTGTGTAAATAAAAGATTCAAACATTATGCGATTTTCTGGGCCAACTAGGACCAGTAAACACTCTTGTTACATCAATTTATACGTCAAACCAGGATATCGAATGAACCGATGATATTTGGAAGCCGATATCCAATCCAGCAAATTTCACTGGATCGGTGAAAATATCCCTTACCAGTATCAAAACAGTGCATCTCTACAGTGAGTCTTGAATTTGATTAAGTACCCAGCCCTAGCATGGCGTATATTGCCCCTTAAAGAGCTGAGTGGAAGGGAAAACTGCAGCTTTTAAGTCACTCCTACCTCTTCACACTTAGCGTCATACTTCTATTCTTAAACCAGCCTCCTTTCTCAGGTATTCCCCATTAGCTCTCTCTATATATATATCTGTGAAGAGGGAGACATGAAGGGAGTGTGCTTGTGGCACTTTCCTGGTGTGAATCTAAAAATACCTTGTGCATGTCCTGATGGAGGTGGCTTCATTCATTTGACTGGTGCGTGGTTGTGTCCCGTAGGAGCCAGTGTAGTTCTGTCAGACCACACTTTATCAAATGGTCCGCAGGGTTTTCTGGAAGTGTTTGCAGTGCAGAAAGAAATGTGGTATTTTTAAACAATGAAAAAAGGATCAGAAAATAGGATACAGAAAGTTTAGTAGTCATTTTGTTACTCAAGACAATAACAAGAAACAAAGTAGAAAAGTTAAGATCTACAACTTCTAATAGGTGGATCCAGGGGTTAATTTGAAAATCCATATTACTGGAGCACTTGTAGACTGGGGGGATTAAACATTATTACAATTTCTCAGATAGTTGCCAGAACCTCCTAAAGCTTTAAAACCTTTTATGAGCGAAACGGGAGTGTCAGCAAAGGGGGATCGAATTAAATTACACTCTTTTCAAATCTACAGTGTATGTGATCATGTTTTCTTGCCAAAAGCAAACCTGGAGTTGTGTTTTGTTTCATTCACTCATGTTTAACACACAAACGCTGCATATTTAGTTTCCCTTAAACAAAAAACTGTTCCACTTTTTGATGCCATGTGGTAATACAGGAAGTGCTCTATTATGTTTAAACACGCCATCATTACTTATATTTACAATGTTCTTTCTGTAATACTGAAAGCATTTTCACGGAGAATGGGATCACCTCTCCACAGATCTGAAATGTAACTTTGGTGTCAGATAGATAAGTTTAATGCCTTTTCATTTGTAACATGTCCATAGAAAAATTACACATTGTACCTTTAAATAATACATAAACACACATTTAATCTAACGTAAACCATTCAGAACCATGCCAAATTCTCAGAGGACTATTTGCTTTCTTTCTATCCGCAGATACTTTTATTTGCAGCTGTCGCCAATTACTTTTATACAATATCTCGAGTGCCACTTCTCCCGTCCCTGTGTGGCATTTTCTGACAAAAACAGTCTGTCAAAATAAACTAACGTCCTGATGGAGTTTATATTGTTTTCACAGGAGTTATTTTTATTGCAATGGGACTGTTAGTTTAGTTATCTGTGCTTGTTGCCATTAAGATCCCCCAGGGTGACAACAAGTGCTCCTGGTGAGGAATGTGATATCTAAAGCTTATTACATTGGAAAGCTTTGTTATATGTGGAGCTGAAAACGGAGACACATGGAGGAAAAGGGAATGAAATTAGCAGAATCAAATTGAACCAAAACAGCCTGCAGCTCAAAACATAAACAATTCATTAGACACTTTTCAAGCTAATGTTGCGCGACAATGAGGAGGGTTCAGGCGTCTTAGTAACTGTTCTTGTCAGTTGCCTATTATTGCTTTGCCTATATGTTCCACAGTATGGCTTTAAACTTATATCCATGGAGAAGAACAGGTGAAACTTCTAGGCAATGGTTTAACGTGACAAAGTTAAGTATCTACATTTTAAAGTGGATACGTTTTACTTTTACTTCACTACATTTGCCACCTGCTGAAAAGGCCCAGGGGTTTATTTTTAACACATTCATAGTTTGCGCACACACAAATATACAAAAAATAAAAATAGATAGGAAATACATATTGGTTCAATTGCTTTTGTTGAACGAAATTGGCATCAAAATCACTACATTTGAAGCTTTATTAGATCTCAAAACGTGTGAAATACTTACTTCCTACTCTTTAAGTATATTTTTAAATGGGTGCTTTAACGCTGTTACTTAAGTAGATTTTTCATGTGTTGCTCCAGTATCAGTACTTTTACTTAACAACATTGAATACAGAAAGAATGGTTGTTTAAAGGTAATTTTCAAACATAAAGACATACTGTATGATTGTGTAGATAAGTTTAATGCTATACTGTGGAACAATCCAATCAAAGCATTAACTTCTTCATTGGGATGTAGCAGAATCCGATCAGAAAACATACAGATCACCAATATACTGAGTTCAGTGACTTGACAATTATGAAATGTTCATGTTGTTTTCTATAGTAAAACTGTATTTTATTATTAAACAAAAATGAGAAAACAAATATGATGTTACCAAATTGTAATTTAAACATTTGAAGTTTCCTCCGGGTACTCCGGTTTCCCCCATCAACCCAAAACATGCCCGCACCCCTATGAACTAACATCAAGGACCATGTTGTCCACCCTCCTGTGGGCTCACCACCTGCAGAGGGGTTCATAGGGGGGGTCAGGTGCTATGAGTATTGGGCAGCAAGCTGCCCCCGCGACCCAGCTGGATTAAGCGGGAGAAGATGGATGGATGGATGGATGGACATTTGAAGTTGGTAAAACGATAAGTTCCAACAATACAACAATATGAACACACTTGTCTTTGAACCACTCCATGTCCAAACATTTGAAACATTTCCTATATGCAAAGATGGTCAGACATACCTCCTATAAGAGACTTTCAAATTACACACATATCATTAGGCAAATGAATGCAAGAATCCACTAGGCCAAGCATGTCCAAACTATGCCCCTCAGACCAATTGTTTTGGCCCTCAGGCTTCCAGGTGAATAGACCCATACACCACAAGTACTACTTTTTACTGCATTGTTATTGAAATGTACCTTGATCAAGCAAATTTAGTTTGTCCTTTTGAGGGTCTAAGCACGAACAAAGGTCTGGAGGGTAATTTAAACCTTTTGTAAATGCACATATTTGAATTACTCACTGTTTTGACCACCAGTCTATGTCCCTCGATCGGCCTTCACACTGGTCTGTGTTTTAAAATGTGGCCCTTGGTGAAAAAAGTTTGGACAACCCTGCACTATGTAATATTAAGTTACCATTCTGTTAAATAGGCCTAGATTTGAGATAACTTCACATGTTTATTCAATCTGCTCCTTAGTGAATATGTTGTTTTCTTATTAAGCTCCGTTCACAGTTATTGCGTGGCGTAGATGAAAGTGATTTTGACACCCTGCTGGTTTGTTGTGGATGTGTTTTTGTCATCACATATTTGTTTTGACTAAACAAAATTACCATATTTCACTTTCTTTCTTGTCCATTGCCTTTGCTTTGACAGATCTACAACCACAGAGATGAAAACCAGGCTGATCTTTTCTCCTTTATTGTACAATCCTGTCCTCTTGTCATTTCAATGAAATTTCAAGCGCCTCATGTTGGCTTAAACCTGCTTGTTTCTATGGATATGCCATTGCTCCACCTGTAATGCTCCACAGTATGACAATAAAAGGCTTTACCTTGCATTTAATAAATTACAGGTGGTTTTATAGCTCAAAAATACCTATAAAACAGGCATTCTGACTGTGAGGGGAGTTGCCTCTCCACAGATCTGACCTGTAACTTGGTCTGGTTTAGTCTAAATGAAAATAGAAAGGTTTAATACCATACTGTGAAACATTCCAGAGAACATCTCAACAATAACAAGAAAAAACTTTGACGTACCTCCACTAGATAAGTTCCCTGTTAAATAAGATGTGTTCATTGGACTTCGTGGTTTGTGATAGCAGTGTACAATAGATATTTAGTAGTAACTTTTTTATATCTACCCTAGCAAGTCTTTTTTTTATTAATGGAATAGTTCAAAGACACTGATGACAAATTTTACAAGGCTTAAAGTGAGCGTTTTGCAGATTTTTATAATTTTCTACCCACTTTCTGTCACCCGTAGAGAGCATGTCTCAGATCAAGATCAAAACATGCAATTAGCTTCTCCTCAAGTTCGTACATGTTTGATTAGGCCCAATTTGTTGTGATGTCTCTTCAGTAGTTATTAAACTAGTAACCCAACAGCAACTATGAACCTAGAAAACAGCAGTCAGATAAATACAGTGTGCATCCCCTGTGTCTTGGTCAAGCTTATCCATTTATTTCTATTTCTCAGTATCATTTCATTCTGATACACATGAATTTATCAATGTCCTTTGGAGTGATTATAAAATGAGCCTCTCGTGTGAATTCTGGCGGTTCTGAGCTTTTATGTGAGGCATGATCTGACAATGGGAATAACTTTATATGCAGATTGTGTGTGCATTCTGCGTCTTTATGATTGAACTTGAATGTGTTTATTGACTGCTGTGCTCCATATTAATGTTGTCAAATACTAAAATTTAAAACTCATTTCAACTAAGTAATGGACCCTGTAGCTATTCTGATACCATCAACAGAAACTTTACGGGCCGGGGGCGAAAAGACTCACCTGGGCCCCTTCTAATATGAATTAATAGGCAGAGATTCCAATTCTGGGCCCCATAAGACCCAGAGCAGACCCCTTTATCCCCCCATGTCCACTTCCCTGCTTTTAAGTATCAGTACCTGCTCAAATAAATATACTGTTTCGATACTAGATTAATTAGTAACAGATTTTTGGGTTAGTCCATAAGAACAGTACCTGAATAGACTGAGTGGACTCCAAAAAGAGATCTCTCATAGAATAAAATGTTTTTGTAAATGAAAAAATAAGTCTGTGGGGATGATATGGTCCCCCAGTCAGCTTGATGCAGTCTAATAAAGACATAGTAGTGGTCTACAGCGGCTGGTTCTGTGCTCTAAATGAACACGGGCAGTGAGGTGAGGAGCCAGTGAAGTGAGGAGGCATTAGTCCACTCTGCTCCTGAACTCAATCATGTGTGGAGAGTCCAGCCCCATGGTCTGTCAGGCTGCGGATCTCTGTTCTGTCCTGTGCCCTGCATAGTGATTCAGTCTCTTATCTCCCTGTCAGTGTTCCACCAGCGTCATGTTATTATATCGACTCAGTAATGTAATCTTAATTGCAAATCACAAAAACCCATACTTATCCACGGCAATAAAATATGCCTATGTATTATAGGACCTATATTACACAAAATGGAATCTTGTGAGTTTTAAGCCATGTGATAATAATAATAATAATAATAATAATAATGCATCAGTTTTATATAGCGCTTTTCTGGACACTCAAAAACGCTTTACAGCATTATTCATTCACTCCAGACCCGGTGGTGGTAAGCTACTATTGTAGCTACAGCTGCCCTGGGGCAGACTGACGGAAGCGAGGCTGCCAATCTGCGCCATCGGCCCCTCCGACCACCACCAACACTCACGCACACACACCACTTTCATACTAGGCAATGTGGGTGATGTGCCTTGCCTAAGGACATTACGACAGTTTTTGCAACTGGCGCCCCACTGTGGCACCTGGAATTCCCAGTGTCTCCCATCCAAGTACTAACCAGGCCCGGCCCTGCTTAGCTTCTGAGATCTGACGGGTTCAGGCTTTGACGAGCTGGTATGGCCACGGATAATGTTTTCTCATCAAAAACAAAGCTGTTTTGTTTCATTCACATGTGAGTAACCATAGGGGGCTGTCCACATCTCCAAAGCTCCAACAGTTCTATTCCACCTTGTGATGCCATTAAGTCAGGGGTGCCCAAACTTTTTTCATCGAGGGCCACATATTAAAACACAGACCAGCATGAGGGCTGATTGAGGGTCATAGAATTGTGGTCTAAACAGCGACTAATTCCAATCTGTGCATTTATAACAGGTTTAAATGGCTCACTAGACCTTTGTTCATGCTTAGACCTTCAAAAGGACACACTAAATTTGCTTGATCAAGGTAGATTTAAAAAATATGTAGGAAAAAATACTACTTGCAGTAGTAAGGACCAATTCACCTGGAAGCCTGAGGGTCAAAGCAATTGGTCTGAGGGCCACATTTGGCCCCCGAGTCACTAGTTTTTGACTGTAATGTTATCGGAAAGAGACTTGTTTATTAACACAAATCAGCTCAATCAACAATTAACCTGTTGTAGCTCCAACTATGTCACTTCTTTATGGCCAGATTGTGTTAAAACAATGTTTAGATTGAAGTCTTAACAAAGTATCAGACAGAGCAGTGCCAATAGTTAGCATCACACCCCAGAGATTATCGATGACATCAGCTGTATCACTTGGTTTGTTCTTCATGTTTCTCCGTTTTGTGCACTGTTTAAATGTGCAATGGTAGATCTCAAATTTGCCAAAAATCACTGATTTATGGTTGTATATTTCTTTTGAGGTTTTTCCGCACAAGCTATGACAGTATTTCTTTTGTCTCATCCATTTCCCACTGGTCTGTGATTGTTTGGCAGTTTCTCTCATGGGTCAGACCTTTGCAGAGTGAACAGTGGTTCCGGACATGTTTGAGCGGAGTTCTGCTGTCTGCTATAGTGAGAGACAGAGAGGAAAAGTGACATTTAGAGCACTCCCCAAACCCCACGGCCTCCACAGAACACAGTATGAATATGCAGAATGTCCCAGGGCAAGATTTGACAAAAGGTTGACTTATTTTTTTATTCCAGGCTGAAAATGTTTACTGGCTTCATTTACCAACAAGAGTCATTTTGTTACCTCTATGCTTTCGAGTATAATTTGTAGTAGTATTTCCCTAATTGTATTTTGAAATCTTCCAAATCCATGTTGAGAAGCAGGTGACCCTACCACAGATCTGTGGAGAGGCGAGCCTGCTCACATGTTTTTAAGGTATTTGCTAATCAATAAATAAAAACTGGATAAACAAAAGTATAAGTTTATAGACCTATGACCTTCACGCCATGTTGTAATGTCATTACCTCCTCAAAAACATCCCTGGAGTTGTGTTTTGTTTCATTCACATGTTTGAGTAACCCTTTATTATTAGTCTGTCTACATCTCCAAAGCTCAAAATGCCCTGTTCCACCTTGTGATGTCATGTAGTGGTAGTTTTCAAGTTAACAACTACCTTTTATTTTAGTTCAGTAGAGATGGACAGTTCCAGGGCTGAAAGCTTCCAAATTACAGTTTGAAGTAATCCTAAATATGCAGGATTTATGTGTTTAATATGTGTGAATTAAACAAAACACAACTTCAGGTATGTTTGTGATGAGGAAACAACATTATAACAGATCAGAAAATATCGTAATAAGGGCCTTTTAATGCCACACGGTGGAAACTCCCGGACAAAGCAATAACGCCATAGGTATAAGCAGAAAAGTTCCATACCACACTTTTTATTATCTATGGCATCTGGGTGGTTATTCTGGCAAGCAGTGGCCCTTGTAATTCAATTTATAAAGCATTTTAACAGGGAAAGAAGCAGGATTATAAGGCGTAGCAAAGATAACAACTCTGCGACTTGAGGTGACATTGACAGATTTGTGTCTTCCTTTGTCAGCAGCGTTTATGTTTAATGAGGATTTATTAGAACATGCTTGTAGTTCAACAGCCCTAATGAGGAAGGCGAGGGAGGAATGACAAATGAATAGAATATAAATATACTAACTCTATAATCTGCAACTGAGAGGAAGAAAAACAGGTATTCATTTCTTTATTTTGTTTAGTTTTCATTCACAACAAATATTTGGCCAAGATTGTATCCTGCTTTTTCACTGGGGTGTACCTAGTTATGCTTGGGTGGCACTAGAACTGGCCCAAGTAAGTCTTCAAAAATTGAATATTTAAAGGTGTACTGTGTAACTTTTCTGGCAGAGGGTCCATCACCAGCTTCTCTCCATGGAGATGTGGCCTGGAATGTTCCACAATATGGCATTACACTTATTTATCTTTGCGGAGGGTCAAGTTACAATGCCAAATCTGTGGAGAGGCGTGCTCACTTACAGTAAGAAAGCAATTTTAAAGTCAATAAAAACACATGTTATTGAGTAAACGCAAGATGGATATGTTTAATGCCATACTGGGACATTCCAGACAAAGCAACAACATCTCCATGGAGACAAGCAGACAGCAGGCCCTCCACCAGATATGTTACACAGTACACCTTCAATCTCTACAGACATGTTTTGAAATGCATGGGATTGTTGTATTATTTTTTCATATTTTATTCTTCTCTCAAATCTTTAATCCCTCAGTCGTCTAGTTTTGATCCAAAGCAAAAGAAAAAATAAATTATGTGAACTGGACAAAAGTTTTCAAGTGAAGACTGAGAGGAGGAACTGAACTGAAACTTTTGTCGCATTTGATGGATTGAATGTTGTTTTTTCAATTTCAATGAATGAAGAGTTATTTACCATGTGCATTCTGAACAGAAGCATATACTTTTATAGGCTATTTCTATTTAACCATAAATCATAAATGGCAAAAGGAGAAATTCAATTTGTCAACTGGACAAAAGTTTATTTGGTCAAATACGTTTTACAGCTCAATTTCGCAGCTTTTTTGGTTTTGCAGACCAAATAAACTTTTGTCCAGCTGCCAAATTTAATTTCTCGGTTTACCATGGATTCTACCTGGACGACTGAAGGATTTTTCACACATAAATCATAAATCTGATCACGCAAGACTTGCAAGACTTAAATGAAAAATCACATTGGACTTTTTTGTAAGATTCTGCAGCTCTACCTGTGCTACCCCTGTTTTTAGTGTTTCGAACCCAGAGGAAACCTATGCAGGCACAGAGAGAACATGCAAATTCCACACAGACAGGTCCCACAAATTTTGAAGTGTGAAATATAGTTGAAATTAATATAAATGAGAAATGATCATTTGCAACTAACACAACAACCCAAGAACAGATTTAAACAACAAAATCTATTCTAAATGAATCATACTGTTAAAAAATCATGAGTTGCAATAAATAAAGAGCAGAATGAAACACTTTAGTTCTCAGTTTGCATCTGTAATGAGTCATAGAAGTTATTCATTCAACCTTTTATGGCTTAAATATGATCATACTGTCAAAAAATACCCATAAATATCCCTCTAGTACAAAGAAAAAGTACAAACAACTGAGCAACAACTGTACAAAGAACTGAAAACTGAACTAAACCTACTTGAGCTAAAAATTAAACTTCATACCACTTACTCACTCTATTGTACCTTTTGAGAATAACAACGATCTTAAACAATAGATTAAACGTCGCTTGTTCAAAACAGATTTTATTGTCTATGCGTTCAGACGATGAGACTACATTATGATTCAATTTATCTAAACTGTATTCCCTGATCGTTTGCAATGTCACATCAGTTGTATTTCCATTTTAGAGCCAACAAAGCCGGCCTATTTCTCTTTATTGAACTTGATAGAAAAGGAAATGAGAATGCATATGTTGTTCCCCCAAGGATACATTTGTTCCTTTCTCAAATCTCTCAAAGTGTTGCAATCTCCGCCCAATGGAAATCATGCTCTATACAGCAGATTAGTTTTCCTGCCCGCTCTGCCACTGAGATAAAAATATGTGCTTTACCTATTAAGGTTTCATCAAATCTTCCTTTAGCAACACAAAATAGTCTTAATAAATATTTCTCACTGTAAAAACATGACTTTTCCAATTTTAAACTCTGCTATATTGTTGCCTGGAGATGTATTTTTGCTTCATTCACACTTAATAATCCATGAATCCAAATTTGTCTTCTTTGAGCTCGCAAAAATGCTCTGTTTGCATTCCACCTGGATTGTTGTGTCACAGGTAAAAATTTGAACCGCTTCAATGTAGGTTTTAAGCCCATAAACCATCAGTTGATTAATTGTACTGTTCACAACTAATGCATGGTTATGTTATCTTAGCAATTATTTACTTCCAGTTATAAGCAGCTCTTAAGGTCAAAATTAGGGCTGTCAAACGATAATTTTTTAAAATCGCAATTAATCTCAGAAATTCCATAGTTAATTGCGATTAATCGCATGTTGAATTGCATGTTTAAAAATTGTGTTATTTTGCATTTCAAGACCATTTTAATGCCATAATGTAAAGCAATTCTATTTATTACTTTTTATTTTCTTTGACCTGTGATCATCGACAGGTCTGAAATGGTAGTTTGTCGGATCTGAGGCTCTTGGCTGGGACGCTCCGGTCACTGCACCCGGGTGTTTTTGTTTGGAGGTGCTAACTTAGGGCGTTTTCACACAGTTTGATTATTTGGTCCACACCAGGCAATAAAATTGTTATTATGAAGCCTATAGGCTCCAGTGCAGTCTGCTTTCACACCGGCAAACGAAAATTGGTCCGATTCACGTTTCGTTCCGTCCATTTTGGGGTCAGCCCGACGTTCCCCGTACCTAGAACTTTGTACACAACTCACTGCACATGAGCCCAGAGCAGAAACTCTGGGTTCGGGTAACAGCGATAAAGACTCGGGAGCTTCACCGCAGAGCGCAGCCCCTCAGACGTTCCTGGGGATCTGGTCCTTGGTCTTGTTCCATCCTTCAAGACCAGTGTGCACTGGACTGGGGCAGAGCGGTTCCATCCTCTGCGCGTTGGAGCCGTGCGGCGACAACAGTAACACGCTGTGGACTACAGGTCCAGGCTGCTCCGGTTCTCCGTGGTCGAGGATCACGGCACGGCTGGTTTCGCGGTGGTGCAAAGCATATGGACAGTAGCGTGTACCCAATTTGGTTCATTATAATTTGTTCTGAACAGTCCATCCTCTGCCGACTTTTCCCGGGAAAAGCACCGAACACTACTCCCCGCTCCAACTCATCTGAGCCCGGCCTGAACCAGAGCTGATCATCAGCGTTAGAAGGGACAAAAGGCTGGCGAACTTTAATCGTGATTTTTTTTTTTAATTATCGCGTTAAGGATAGCATTAATCTAATCACAATTAACGCGTTAACGTTGACAGCCCTAGTCAAAATATGTCCGCTGTGTGCAACTAATTATAAAGCATTTTATTGTCAATAATCAGGACGTGTGTTGTAGTAGCAAAATTAATTTTAACATGTTCTTGAACATATTTACTCTTAGGATTACCTGGCCCCAGCTTCAGTCAGTACTTTTCCATTGAAACTAGCATTCCTTTCCCAGGTGCATTCCCTCACTGTCCGGTACTCCCTTCATTATTTATGTCATGATGGCCTTGTTCATCCCTCTGTACTGCCTTTATAAAACCCAGTGTGGGACCGCCCCACATTCTCCCTCAAGCTCTTTCTCTCTCCTTCTGATCTACTGTCTTCTATCTCTGCTCTTTCTCTTGCAAGAGAATGAAACCCCAAAAAGACAATTAATTGACTCAAGATCTTTATTTCGTTCTCACCCTGAATATTTCTACAACAGTGTATCTGCATTCTAGTTATTGTTAGCTCACAGCAAAACAGGACTTTGATCTCAAGTTGTGAAAAGCATTTATAAACTCATCAAGGTAAATCTTTTAAATGTTCATAATGCAAGGTAAGTGCGGAATATTGTTACCACTGCAAACTGTTTAAAATTAACTAGGTCTGTTTTCCACATTAAGGCAGTAAAAATCAGGTACAGCACCTTTACTGGGGTTATTGAAGTCACAACTGCAGTGTGTTACATGCATGATAGACCCCTTAGCTTTTGTATAAAATAAATAGTACCGGTTTTGTTCTTACATTTAGATTGAAAAAGCCCACAGGAGTTAGCTCATGGTTAATTGTGAGTCAAGTCACTATCCCAAACAAACTGCTCACTTCACAGTCAGCGGCTCACATGTGATCTCTTCTGTCAGTCTCGTTCCGCTTTGCTCTGAGCTGCTGCTTCTGTAATAAATGAAAATAAATCACGTAATTAAATGAGAAGCTATTTTTCTCAGTCCACCCAAGACCAATCCACTCAGAATAACAAGCAGTCCACAACAGGAAGATGATGAATAAGGACACATCATAAATTGCTGCAACTACTACTACTACTACTACTACTACTACTACTACTACTACTACTACTACTACTACTACTACTTCTACTTCTACTATTACTGCAAGATGTAATGATATTGTGTTGACTCCATATTAGAACCATAACTCTTTCTGCCACAAGTCCAAGTTACTACTACAGCTCCTCCTACAACTCCTCAAATACTTTTGTACTCAAATACTCCAGTGTTTCAGTGGAAATGTTACAGCTGTGCATGGAATGTTACACAGTTCTGCAATAAACAGAGACTGATGTCTCTGTGAGCCCAAGATAAATTTCCCTTCTGGGACAATAAAGTTGATTCTAGCGTAATCTCCATGGAGACAAGCAGGAGGTTCCAGCTCAGGAAGTTTTTCAACTTTCTTGGCAATAAAAACACCTTGAAAAGAAGGTAAAAGAAATATTGCTATACTGAAGAACGTTCATCTCCATGGAGCCAAACAGATGGCCAGAAAAGTTACACATTGCACCTTTGAGACCACGTAATTTAGTCCATTTTTTCCCAAAGACTGGGTCGCAAACCCTCAGCTGGGTCCTACATGCAGATCGTGAAAAGGTGACCCAAAAGAAATCTCTTGCAGTTCTGACACAGGAGAGAGCTGGTGAGACAAAGCACAGAAACAGAATGATGCGTTTCCTTCTGTAAACCAGACTGGAACTCACTACAAAAATGCAGACAGATCCACCTATCTCATTAGAAATCTTGAAATGTTAAGACATATTTTGTATAATTTCTAATATTTTTGGAATTATTTTATTGACTATTTTGTTCCAATATTGCTGGTTCAGTTGAATGTTGAAAAGAAAAAGAAATGGGCTCCATTTAATGCCCAAATAGGTTACTTATATATGGCTTTTTATTCAATTACTGCTTTTCATTGCTTAAAACTTGAGTAATACAAATTGTTCAGAGCGACACAATTACTCAACAATAAAAATGTCCTTATTAATGTTCAGTAATGGGCAAATCCACCTTTATTTTGTGATTTACAAAAATAATGTTGATTGGGTCGCAAAGATTTGTGACTTTTAAAATATGGATCCCCATAGTTTATTATTGCTGCTACTACTACTACTAGTACTACTATTACTTTGACAAAAAACTAGTCTGTAGCACCCAGCTGTATTTTTCCACTTTCTGTAGTACAATGCAGTTACGTTCAAGTTTGAAGCAAAGGGTGAAGCTAAATAAACTGGCTTCATTTTCAGTGGTACTTCTCCCTCTGTGGAAGATGGGTTCACCTTCTGTCTGTGGCTCACCTGCTGTTCTCATCACATCGGTCACGCTCTGGTCTGTCATGGGTTAAACTCTTGTGACAGCACATTTCACACTTCACCACCTGCACGAGCTCAAACCAGATATATGGAAATGAATTATGACGTTCTCGTATGGAGATCTATTTTTGATTTATGCCTTATAGTTTTCACTTACACTTTATAGAAGCTAATACTATTCGGACCTAAATTAGTTGTATTATGTAAGTGTAGCGCATGTATATTTGTATAACTGAAAAGATAAACAGACTTGATTGTTTGGCTGATTGCATTATCATTATTACATACAGACAAAGCCAATTGTTAAATACACTTTATAACATCTGGGTAACTAAAGAACATCAGATTTTTTATCAGACTTACAGGCAGGTATTTACAATTTTTATTCACATTTTTTAAGACTGTTTATCTGTGTCCTGAAAACACCTTTATTTAGTCTTGATTGCAAAAACCTTGTACATAATGTTGTGAAAGTTGTTCATGCCTCACGAGTCTTGTATTTAAAAAATCCATTTAGTTTAACCCTGTGTGAAATTTCACCAAAATAACTCAACCAATGGCTCAGTACTTTTACTTAAATGAATATTCTCTTAATTTTTTATTAGCCTTAATATTACGCAACTGGACCAACAACTTGACAGAATGACAAATATTCCCCTTAAATACCTGTTTATATTTTGACTTGATAACAATATATGTCCTTAATTAGTAGAAATCAATCAGTAGCTTAAAAAAGTACAGTATGCGAGACAGACATCTGCAACAAGCCTTACAAAAATAAATATACAAAAGCAAACTTCATGCTTCAAAACTTTTCACTGTTTAATAAATTGCCCTCTAAATATTCAAGCTTTGATAAGAAAACTAATTTAAGACTGTGGTGAGTCAAGTTGAATATATAATTTATATTTTTATCTCTTTCAATTTCTGAAATAGACCAACAAGCTCTTTGAATTTCAGCACTTACTAAACAGGAGCCAGCTGTATTATTAAAGAAGCTTGGATCAATAATAAATGAAATGACTGAGTATTTTTGGACATTTCTTTGTTCTAAAATGGTCCGAGTCTTGTTTGAAAGTGACAGTTTTTTTTTTTATCTTGAGACTTTTGAAGGCTGCTTTCCAAAGCGACGAGGGGCTGAGGAGCTGTCCAGTGCAATGTGGTGCTGGCCTCTTCACAGACTCCTGTATTTGAGCCAGGACCAGAGGAGCAAAACCAGGCCAGAAATCACCAGCCAAAACCTGTCTCACACAGGACATATGGCGCTGGGTATTCAAAAGGTTTACCTCTTGGGCTGCAGTTGTGCGTATGGTAGTTAAGTGAAGTCAAGTACAGGACACTAATGGAAATGCAGATTGAAAATATAACAGTGCCAATTTAATTACATCTTAATCATCCTAAAAAAAAAACTTAATTTATAATGAGCTAGTACTTTATTAATAATGAGTTGGTCTTAGTAACTACTTAATTAAGGTGTGTTAAACTGAATCATACATAATAATACAATAAACTATTTGCTTGTTATAAATCAAGTCTTTGATTTACTTTATTATGGCTAGCTATCTGCGGCAGCTTATTTATTAGTATTTTTTTAACAGTAGATGACAGATGTGAAACCACCAAACAACGGTAACGGGTGGAAAACGCAAAACATTTTGCCAGATGTCCATATGCTTTAGACGGCAACAGTGTTTTGGGAGGTTGAAAATGCAAAATTCTGAAAACGCCCTCCAGAGCATCTGCCGATTACCAATATTCACCGATACCAGCGCTGAGACTGAAAATATTTAATGAAAAAATAAATAAATAAAAAGACAAAACTGATCCAAATGTGCTATGAAGCTGTTGTTTATCTCACAGGCAACTACAGAACAGCTCTGTAAACACATTTTGAGACTTTCTGGGCCAACTACGACCAGGAAAGAGTCTTATTTCACCAGTTTATACAGTATGTTCCACCAGGATATCTGCTAAACTAATATTTGGAAACTAATATCCGATTCAGCAATTTTTTCAGTATCAGCATCCCTGGCTATAGCATGTTTAAAGAAGATATGAATGTGCATTAAAACAATATACCGCATTTGCAACATTCTCTCAGATTAGCAGGTTGGGTCATTTTGTCATGTCATTTAGTTTTTGTCTAATTTTGGTTTAATCACAGTAGCTTCACATTCCTTTGTCCAACGATGACTCCATGTTCTTGGACTTCCGAGTTCCTACTTTGCAATGGATTATATCACATTTGGCTTTCTTTTTTTATTACCACTCCAAAGTAAGAAAAAGCTCAAATCCAATCAGTGCTGATGAAAGAATAAACAAAGCTGCACTTAAATGATCTTTTAGCTGTGCTCGGTCACATATATGATTTAATAAACTAGACAAATTACAGTCTGCTAATGTTTACAAAATTAGCCTTTGCAAATTGCTTTTATATTTTAGCTGTAATTCCATTTCACTCAATGTACACAAGTTTAAAAAGTGTTTTGGACGTTACGAGTCTTTGCATTTTAAACTAATGTGCCCTGTCCTCCTCCTCTTTCAGAAACCTTTATTTAATGCACCGTTAAAAATCCATTTAAATGTTAATCAATATTCCTTTAGACTCCCACCTCTGATAAAACAGACTTTCAGGATCTTTGCATTTGCCTCATTACACAACCACTTGGCCTTAAAGGTTCTATATTACACAAAATGGATTCTTGTTATAATAAAACCTGGAGTTATGTTTTGTTTCATTCACACATGTTTGCATAATCCTGTGTGTCTAGAATGTGTGAATGAAAAACAAAACACAACTCTACTTTTGTTTGTGACGCAGGAAACAACATTATAACATAGATCAGGAAATTGTGTAATAAGCCCTTGATATAAGTCATCAAATAGGCTATAATGAGGATAAACAACACCATTTATGAATTATAACATCAAAACAGTATCCCCTTATCTATTTTAATAGCTTTATTAAGTGGGGACATGGCATTTAATGAACATACACGAGACTAAGGCTGCAAGATAATCAAAATCACAGTTTCAACAGATACAATTAGTAAAATACAAAGGCTGCAGTTTTTGAAGTTCCTTAATTTCTTCCACAAGCAATTAAATACTTATTCTGCACAAAAACTGCAAACTCTGTAGTTTAGATCTGTGCAACACATGTTCTGAAATGTGATTCTTGTAATTTTGTCAATTTTTCCAGACTTTAAAATGTGAACTTTGATCATAAAACATAAACATAAAACCTAATCGCAAAGCTAGTTAGAAAAATCACAATTTGATATTTTAATCATTAAGCCCTACATAAGTCACATAAACATGGCAGTTAGTATCTATTTCCATCAAGCACTGCTAACTGGCACCGGAGACAAGGTGGGTGATGTGTCTTGCCCAAGGACACAACAACAGCCAGCACTGAACTGGCGCAGCTCCCGCCAAATGAAGCCAATCGAGGCTAAGTTATAGGGGCGAATTTAGACCCAAGATCCATGTTTGGAAATTCAAGCAACCTAAGAGCCAATCAGGAGCAATGGTGCTTGTTGTGGATTTTTAAATCTGAGAAGAATAAAAATGGGAGAGAAGTTGTCTGGATTTCTTAAAGTAATTGTGCACAATTACAGAGAAAATCAAAAAGAAACCTATCTGTCCCTCACCCAAGGTCCGTCTCTCCCTAATCTGAATCATGGCAAAACAAAAACAGGCTCTTATACAGTCGACAAACGTCATAACATCAACATGAGGTAATACATACTACAGTATATCTAAACAGTTCTCAAAAGGAGACAATTTATCTGGGTTAAACTGGGGCATCGATTAGATGAACTCAAGTGGACCAATAATTCTAAATGATGAGAATGAATAAAACAACAACCTGTTGTTTTAACCCTGATAGAAAAGGACTGAACATAATGTCCTGTCTTAAGAAGCCCAGATACAGCAGATCACACCACTGCCTGTGACCATGAATACAGAGATACTTTGTGAGTTACTAGTTATCTAAACCCATAAAATACATTCTTTAGCTTGACAAAGTAAGAAATTTCCATCACAGTGTTGAAGGTAGTGCTCTTTCCTGGTCTGTCATTAAGGTTCATATATTGTTTTAAGGACAAATTAGTGAAATAAAAACACCAAAACATGTACAGCGGATTAACATTTTAAAACCAAACTGACAAGTCTGACAGCAGGAGTTACAAAGGCAGGGGCAAAGTTTTTTCCATAGAACATGCACAGCGGATATAGGGTTAGCTATGTCCAGTTAAATATACAGTCTAGGGTGCGAATGAGGTCCATCAGGTTGGTGAGGCATTTCTGCTTTTTTGGCCTCTTTTGGCAGTAGCAATGAAACTTTGAATGATCCACTGCTGACCACTGAGCCTGATTGAGCGGTGAGATTTCACGGTCTGATTTAATGTGCGAATGGAAAATAAATGATGCAGAAGATGCAGTCTGCAGAGGAGGCTGGTGTTCTCATGTTCTCGTGGAGTATATAAGGGTACAAATGCATTAACTCCTAAAACTCTTTAGTCGTTTTCCGATAGGTTTCTAAAATATGATTAAAAGTGGTATTAATTTGGTAGAGAAGCAGCATGGGAGCAATCAGGCAGAAAAAATCCAGTCAACCTCTGAGCTGGAGAGGAATTATTGGAAATTTTGTCTGAAACTTGGCACGTCCACAGCTTTTTCCTATCCACTTTCATTACACTCACACTTCAGTGCTTCTCGCAGAGATGAAGGCAAACCACAGTGAAAAATGCTATGAAACTTTATGTCCCTAATAGCTTGAATTCTTCAGTCCAAAGTTGTTGAAAAGTGAGTCTCCCTGTTTTTTTCATCTTTTCAAACTGATGGTGTTCAGATTCGAGGATGTGAGACAGTTTTCCCCTTTTGTTCCATTGTACTTTGCATCCATTCCAATTCCAGTAAATTCACAAATGTTGAACCTGATCATTTCTATATTATAAAAGAACTGAAGATCTGCAACATTTTCTGCCCCATCCATATAAAATGTTATTGCTGGTTTTCAGATGACATCATAACATCCTATAGGTCCATAATATTTAATACAGATGGTGGCAGCTAAGACCAGTATTGTTAAATTTGCTTTTTTTTTTGCTGTAATGCAATAATGTAGTGGGTCTAGTCACTAATACACATTTAGGCAAGGCAAGGCAAGGCGAGTTTATTTGTATAGCACAATTCGTATACAGAATAAGGAATACATTAAAATACACAGAATAAGAAATTCATTAAAATCACAATACAAACAAATCAAAAATAATCATCATCAAATTTTAAAATAGAGATGGGACATATGCACAGCTAAACAGAACCGTTTTAGCCTGGATTTAAACAGAGTCAAAGTAGAGTCTGTCTCACATGTTCAGACTGTTCCAGGTTTTAGCTGCATGAGTCTGAAACACTGACTCCCCGAGTTTAGTCCTGACTCTGGGCACCAGCAGGAGGCCGGTCCCTGAGGTCCTTAAAGTGCAGATGGTTCATGTGCCACTAACATGTCATAGATGTACTTTGGTGCTCGGCCATGGAGAGACTTGTACACAAGCAGAGCTGCTTTAAAGTCTATTCTCTACCACAGGAAGCCAGTGCAGAGACCTGAGCACAGAAATTATGTGCTCGTACTTCCTGGTTCGACCTGAACTGAGTTCTGGATGTTCTGCAGCTCTTACAGCTCGTTTGGAGAGGCCAGTGAGAGGCCGTTACAGTATCTAACCTACTGGAGACAAATGCATGGATAAGTGTCTCCAAGTCTGCTTTAGACAGCAGACCTTTGATTTTTGCTGTGTTTTTAGATGGTAAAAGGCTGCAGATGTTAGTGATTTGATGTGGCCGTTAAAGTTCAAGGCTGAGTCCATTAATATCCCTAGATTTGTAG
This sequence comes from Odontamblyopus rebecca, assembly GCA_030686955.1. NCBI lineage: Eukaryota > Metazoa > Chordata > Actinopteri > Gobiiformes > Gobiidae > Odontamblyopus > Odontamblyopus rebecca. The sequence continues at coordinate 27,930,435 of CM060662.1, read as the reverse complement.
CCTGATTTGAAGGCTTGAGAGAGAGACTGGAGGTGACTGCTGACACTGTCTCTTTGTTTATGTGGGTGAAAGACTATGACTTCTGTCTTGTCTGAGTTGAGCTGGAGAAAGTTGTTTTGCATCCACACACTGATCTATTGGATGCAGTGGCAGAGTGAGTCCACTGGTCCATAGTTTCCTGCTGCCAGTGAGACATAGATCTGATTATCACCTGCGTAGTTGTGGTCGGACACATTATTGCTGCGTATTAACTGGCCTAACGGCAACATGTAGAGATTGAACAAAAGGGGGCCCAGGATCGGCCCCTGGGACACCCCACAGGTCAGGGCCATTTGATCTGAGACACCGTTTCCATTTTCAACACAATACTTCCTGTCTTCTAGATAGGACTTGAACTAGTTTAGTGCAGTACCTCAGATGCCCTCCCAGTCCTTTAGTCTCTGTAAGAGGATCCCATGATCAACAGTGTCAAAAGCAGCACTCAGATCTAACAGGATCAACACTGAGACTTTTCCTGCATCAGTGTTCAGGCGGATGTCGTTTGTCACCTTGATCAGATCGTCTCAGTGCTGTGGTGGGCTCTAAAACCTGACTGGAAAACATCAAAGGAGTTGTTCATTTGGAGAAAGTTAGTAAGCTGATGGTAAACAGCTTTTTCAAGGACTTTCACCATTTCCGCTCGGCCCTCCTGCACTCCCTTTTTTGTGTCCTAACAGAGTCATCATTTCTCCACGGAGCTTTTTGCCTATTTTTAATCATTTTAGCCTTCATCGGGCCAATAACGTCCAAGACACTCGAAGTCACAGAACTCAACATATCATCAACATTAGAACATGAGGCAATTTCAAAGTGCATCATTTCCATGAAGAGTGCACTTGTGTTATCATTTATGTGTCTCTTTCGAACAACTGTAGGATGAGCCGGTGGTTTGGGAATAACAGACAGGTCAAAGAAGACACAGAAATGTTCAGAAAGAGCAACATCAACCACACTGACATTTGAAATATTTACACCCTTTGGAGGCCCAGAGTGTGCCCTCTGATGTGTGTGGGCTCACTGCTGAGTCAGACCAAAAGTTTCAAGGACAGCGCTGAACTCTTTGGCATTTTTGTCACACACATTATCCACATGTACATTAAAATCACCTGTAATGACTAAACCATCAAAGTATGTGCATATGACTGAAACCATCTCAGTAAAATCATCAATAAAACTTGGACTGTGCTAAGGAGGTTTGTATATGACTATGTAGAGTATGGAGTTCGATTGTTTTAGCTCCATTTTGAAGGAAACATAATCAAATGATGAAAACACCCCAAATGACAACCTGTGTGTAACCAAATTTACCCTTTAGATTTTACACAAAAGGTCAGAGTTCTAGCTTTTGACTATAATGTTATGTGTTAGAGACTTGTTTAACAGCACAAACCATTTCACCTGTAGTAGTTCCAAATAAGTCAGTTCTTTATGGTCAGATTGTGTTAAAACAAAGCTCAGAATAAAGTCTAACTTGAGTAACAGAGCCTCAGCCAGAGCAGTGCCTTCTGTTAGCAACATCAGCTGCAAAGTGTCAGTTTGCCCGCAGAAATAGTAAAAGAAAGGCGACAGAACCCATGAAATATTGTAAATGTTTCACAATATGCTGTGCAACATTTGAGGAATATATAACGAGCTGGAGAAACTCATTTTTTACATTTTGGACGTTTCTTTCTAGCTTAATAGGAAAGAAAATGACTGTTTGTGATAGTGATTACTTTCGAAAGACTGACAAACAGAAGCTAATTTAAGCTATTGATGTCCTCGTCTGTGTGTTTAATTACTTTGCTGCACACGGACATTATGTTATACCCTTACACAAAGATACTTAAACTGCATGGTGTTAACAGGTTTATGTTGTTGACTTTTTTGTCTCTCTAATGGGAAAATGTCAAACCAACAGAAAAGGACTGAAATTAGAGAGGGCTAAAACAATGACTCTGAAAGCCACTAAGGGATACTCTAACGCATGAACGAAACAAAACACATCTCCATGTTTTTGATGAGGAAACAACATTATAGCATGGCTTAAAGCTCACAAGAGTCAATTTTGCATAATATAGGAACTTTAAGCTTATATCTCACATTTTTATTGCTGAAAAATACAATGAAAAATAGGAGAAGACGGTGAGGTAGTGGTAGGAAGAAGCTTGCATGAGGTGTGGTCTTGCTTTTGAATCTGAGGCAAACTAAACACGTCCTCATTATTTGTACAGCACTTAGTATTTCAAACATGCCACTATCTTGGCGTATTGAAAAGCTCCATGATTACCCCCTCCCCGGAGAGAGGAGAGGTCAGCCTGTACTAAGTGAGCATTGTTAGAGCTGCCCGGAAGCCGCCTGTACCTGAACGCGATCACTGTGTTATTTAATAGGAGCTCTGGGGCTGGTTTAACACAGCCACTTTAGACTGAGATAGTGGAGCAGTGTGAGACGTTATTTTGACTTTATTTGAAGTCTAAAAGTTCTCAAACGTGCCATAGGTGAAACAGGCTGTGCAATTAAATTAAAAGCTACACTCAAGCCAACAACAGAACACTCAGCAGAGTAAAGACCTCTTTTTTGATAGCGGGAATGGCGTGTGCTCAAACTTTGACTGAAGGTAGAAAAGATTTCAAATAGGGCTTTACATCAATCAAAAAATCAATCAATCAAAGTTTATTTATAGAGCACTTTTCGTACAAAAATGCAAATACAAAGCTCTTTACAGTGATTAAAAAGAGCAGTCCCACATTTCCCATCCACCCTCCACAAACCTAAGATAAACAGATGAGTCTAGAGATTACTACCTGTGACAATCCCACATAAAGCTAAACTAAATTTATGAGTCTGACTGTGACATAACTATCTTTATTTACTACTAACTGAAACAGGAAACTATGAGATTACTACCGTGACATAGTATTTTTCATAACTCTTTTCATCTGTCTCTATACAATACATATCAATAACAATTCAGTATTTTAAACCATGGCCTTACCGACTTGTCAAAGCCTGATCCCGTCAGATCTCAGAAGCTCAGCAGGGCCGGGCCTGGTTAGTACTTGGATGGGAGATCACAGTGGGGCGCCAGTGGCAAAAACCTGTTGTTGTGTCCGTAGGCAAGACACTTCACCCACATTGCCTAGTATGACAGTGATGTGTGCATGGCAGGACTCCCTTGAAAAAGAGATTAGTAATCTCAATGGGACTTTCCCGGGTAAATAAAGGTTAAAAAAAACAAAAAAAAAAACCCATCCTATATAAAATTGACTCTTGTGAGAATGTTGTTACCTCATCAAAAACAGACCTGGAGTTGTATTTTCTTTCATTCACGCGTTTGAGTAACTGCATTGTTGGGCTGTCGACATCTCCAAAGCTCAAAATGCTCTGTTCCACCTTGTGATGTCAAGTTAACAGCTTCCTTTTACCTTTTGTTCAGTAGAGATGGGCATTTCCAGGGCAGAAAGGGTATTTAAATCTATATGTGTAGCCAATCAGATCACTGCTTTGGGCACTTACTAACAAGATATCACAGTTCTGCCTTTTATTTACATGTTTTTCCCCAGTCCAGCTCCGTTTCCCTGTCTATTCCGATCCTCTTTTTGCTCCCTCCCCGTTTCTCCGACACTTGTCTCTCATTCCCTAATCATCCCAGGGAAGTCTATAAATACTCCTGCTCCTCATTCGTCTTTGTTGACCTGTCAAGATCCATTCTCAAGTTCTGTATCAGAACCTTTGTATGTGAAATCTGCTGTGTGCCTTTTGAGCAATTCTGATTTATTCCCTGATCAAAGTTTCTGAGGTTTTTCCCGGTCTGTTTTCTTATTGAAGTAATTCCCAGTTTTGGAAGATATTTTAGTTCACATTATAAATCATGCAATTCCTTTGTTGTTTCTCTACCTGATTTGCCATTTAAGCTTTACCTATTATAGTACACTTTCCATTGTACTGAAATACGACTGTGTTTGTCGTTCTTTGTGTTGCATTTGAGTCCTGTTGACGTGCATGATACAAGAGGATGTAAAAAGAGTTTAATACTAGTTGCAAACAGCGTGCAAGTGGCCTCATTTTGTTACACAGTGCTTTTTATTCCAGGAAAAAGTTATGTGATTGAAACCTATAGGGGCAAATTCTTTATTTATCCGCGAATCCTGTAACCTATGTAATATATTGTTAATAAACCAATTTATGTTTTATTCATAGTTTCTTAAAGTTTAACCTTAATCAGTTTGGTTAGTTATTTTCCATTTATTATAAGGTTAAGGGTTAAGGGTTAAGGGTACACTTTACTGTCCCCATAGGGAAATCTGTCCTCTGCATTTGACCCATGATGAAAAATTTTCATAAACCAGAAAAGCAGAACAGAGAGCGCTGAGGTCAGTATCCCCCAGTGCTTTCAGAGATTTCAGATCATTTCACTTCTCCCTAAGGTGTTCATCATTAAGATCTTGCGAAGTTACTGCCTCTTCTACTGACTGTAATATCCATGAAATTAAACTGGGACGGAAAATGAGAGTAGTTTCCATGGCAATTCACAATATTACACTGAAGATTCCCTCAGACTCAAGTCAAAACAGTGTGGGTTTCATCTTCCTTTTATCGACGACATTTTTACTGTTCGAAAGATAAATTTTGGTTTAGATTGATATTTGTTATGGTCCTTATTTTTCGTCATTCTGAAATGGTAGTGTAACAGGAAAATGAAACCCATAAATACACATTTCATTTTCATTTTTTCATTTCATTTTTTGGTTTATCTGATTTTTTTTTTTCTGTTTATTTAAAGGGCCGATATTACGCTATTTAAATATGTGAAGATCTATGTTATATTGCTGTTTCCTCATAAATAAATAAAAACATACGGCATGTGCTCAGACTTTGACTGAAGGTAGAAATTATCAAAAGATTTCAAATAGGGCTTTACATAACAATAACAATTCAGTATTTTAATCGTACACAAAATTGACTCTTGAGCTTTAAGACATGTTAGAATGTTGTTACCTCATCAAACACATACCTAGAGTTGTGTTTTGTTTCATTCAGACATGTTTAATACACACAAATCCTGCATATTTAGGCTGAGTTCTTCTCTCAAACGGAAAACGCTCTGTTCCATCTGTTTTAACCCTCCACTACCCTTCACTATAAAATCTTTTGGGTAATTTCAGCCCTGGGATTTGCCCGTTTCTACTGAACTAACTGTAAAAGGTAGCTGTTCATTTGACGTCACAAGGTGGAACAGAGCATTTTGAGCTTTGGAGATGTAGACACACTAATAATACAGGATTACTCAAACGTGTGTGAATGAAACAAAACACTCCAGGTATGTTTTTGATGAGGTAACAACATTATAACATGTTTTAAAGCTCACAAAAATCCATTTTGCAGAACCTTTAACTCACCACATCTTTTGCATTGCACCATCTCTCTCCGTTTGTACCTTTTCCTTTTTTTGAATGTACGCGACTTGTTTTATCAATTAAAAGTGATGGCTGGATAGTGTTACATGGTGCAGATTGCCTATGACTAATTGGCAGTTTCTTCCTTAGGCATGCTTCATTAGTTTCAACAGAAATGCTTTGATCCCTTCTTTCTCACTGGGGGTTTTGCTGCGGCCGTGTCAATATTAACTTGTAGCCAGGGGCCTTCCACCTCTGGCCAACGCTTTTCCATCACAGAGTTTTTCAATTAGACATTGTCCGACAACAAGATTATTAGTAAGATCTAAGTCTCTGACAGAGCCCTGAATCGATGCTGCTCTCGGGCATTCTCTCTGCACCTTTGACATATTCTCTTAGTTTAACTGGATCAGCATTGATAACTGCAATCCTCTTTTGTTTATTTCACGGACTATAGCAGACAAAACTTTACTGTCTCGAGACCCAAATTAGTTTTAACATTTCCCTCAGCTGTGTTGCTAATTCTCTTGCACTGTGTAAAGAGCTGGTAAATTGTCCAATCTAAGCAGATATAGGGAGGAAATTGAATTTAAAGATCCTATATTATGGAAAAATTGACTCTTGTGAGCTTTAATGTTATAATCCTGCAACTTTGTCAGAAACATACCTGGAATTGTGGTTTTCATTCACACATGTTTGAGTAATTCTTTATTATTTGTCTGTTTTGAAGTTAACAGCTACTTTTTAGCTTTAGCTCAGTAGAGATTTGCAATTATCCTAAACTGCAACCTCATCCTGTTTCTATAGCTTCCACAAACCATTCCACTCAATTATAATGAAGGGATTTATTTGCACATTTGAAAACTTTCAGAGAGCAAACAAACAGGCCAAATTTACTGTCAATAAAACACCAGCAAATATTTAATGGTGAACTGATAAAAGGGTTGACTAGACATCAACAAATTCCAGCTTATTACTGTATTTGCAATGATTAAAAAAGCATGTGATACAGAGGTCATATTTTTCAGCAAATTACTTCTATTACAATATGACAGTACTCCCCAACCTTTAAAGGTCCTTAATTACACAGAATGGTGGGTTTTATGTGTTAAACCATGTGTGAATGAAGCAAAAGGCAGCTCCATGTATTATTGGTGATGAGGTAACAACATTCCAGCACGACTAAAAGCTCACGTGTCAGTTTTGTGTATTATAGGACCTTTAAGTAAATCTCTATTATATTTTCTTGTTTTATTGATATTTCTGAAGTCTGCTTGGGAAACACTGCTTTATGACTCAGTAACAAAATGCTTCTCCTAAGAAAAGTTAGGACCTTTTAAATAATTAAACATTTCCAACAACTTCCTCAAGTCTGTGTGGTGCAGAAGTTGATGGATGTTTCCTTAAGATTCTCCGGCCCAGATTTGTCTGTGCATCGCAAATCAGTAGCTCTGGGACGACCACCAATACCGTATATAGTTTCTTGTGTGCTAAATCTCCAAAGACTATTACAAGCCAGAGGGAAGCTCATGAGAAATACTTCATTTTTATTTCCTTGGCTTGGGCTGTGTTTGGTGCGTTTTTAAATATGCATGTAGCAGAGATGGCTAAGAATTGGTGATGATGAATCGCCCGGATTGTGGAACTGTAATAAAGAGAGGATGGAAAGACATTATAAAAGTTTCTCATTTGGAAAAGGTCGTGTGAATTTATTGTCATTTAATCTCTGCGGAAATACAGATCATGTGGGTTTATTTCATTTATATTAAGCAGCAAAACTCCTCACCACTCCTAAAATCCCAAATGTGTGAGAGTGTAATTATCCAGGCATCATCAAGGCTTGTCACAATAATTACAATATCAACTTATTAAACATAAAAATATTTTTTGGGGTCAGTATTTATCGTGTGGGTAGAGATAAACGTTATATCAGTTAGCCGATATGACAGATATTTGGACTTAACGTATCAGCTATCGGATTTAAATTTCCACATGAATATAAAATAAAAATTAAATAAAACAAGATAAGATAAACCTTTATTATAACCTGTTATCCAAATGTTATTATCGCCTCTATTTTCTTAAAGGTACAGTGTGTAACTTTGTGGATATAGGACATTACCTGCATGATTCTGTGGAAATAAAAAGTTAAAACCACACTTTAAAACATTCTCCATGGAGATAAGTTTTATGTCATACTGTGGATGATTAAAGCCGAAGGAACATTTTGGAAATGAGCAAGAAGAGGCTTTCCCCCAGGCTAAGTAAAAGACATGTTTACGGAGATGAAATCCAATTCAGAGTAAGAATACATGTTTTATGTTGTTCAGTGAAATAAACACAATCATATTAATATTTTTGTTTTGTTTTAAAAGTTGGATATTGTGGCTTTACAGTGGAAAAAACAATCTACAGTAGGTAAGTTAAAATGACTTAAATTAAGAAGATTTTACATTAATTGCGTAGATTCAACCTGACAAGTAAAATGATCTGCTAAAGGAATAAGTGTGTTTTTCTTAATTCAAGTGTACTAAGTGTAGTAATATGTATTTTCATATTTTAAGTACAAAAAGTCTTGTTCCACTGGCAGATAATTTTACTTGTCAAGTGAAATTTATTCCAATCATGATAAAAACTTTCTTATTTTGTTTGTTGCAGTGTAAGTACTATACAGCACTTCAGGATTTGTTATCAAGGCCTGTCTCAAAGGATTCAGCTTCTCAATTCATATACTGTAGCTGCATTACACCTGCTCAATAATGTCTTAAAATGGAGTTGATAAGACGGTGGACGCCTCTCTCACTTCCCTCGACAGTTGTTTTGTAGCTTTAGTCTCTACGGTCACTATTGGACTTAATCCAGAGGCTGCGGTATTGTACCGTTTCCTTATTTCTGCCTGCATCAACATGAGTTAGTTTTATGCCCCTCTAGTGTATGTTGGAAATCTAGTCAGCATTTTGACTGTCACTGTGAGGATATTTGAAGTATTTTAATGGAAATCACAAGGAGAGTGTGTACAATACGTGAAGCAGTGGTTTTGAATCGACCATTTTAATCAATTTTGTCTTTTGGAAAAGCTGTAATTAATAATGTGAGTGATTTATTTTTCAGTGTTAAATTCAAAATAAACTACTATATTAAGTAACTAACATTTTAAGTTTTTAGGTATCTGTAAATGGGCACTTTTTACTTTTACTACATTTGAGGGCAGGTATCTATACTTTCTACCGAATTGAAAAGTAAAACTCACTTTGATGATTTTAGGGGTTATTTTTACAAAGTTTGTGGCAACATAATGACTAAAGGTTTGGAGTTCAAGCTTCGGCTTTCAACAAACAAAGATAAATACACAAAATTCATAAGAAAATGAAGAAATTGGTTCGTGTTGCAACTACTGACCAAAATTATTTTTGATCAGTGTTACTACATTTAATAAATCAAAATCTGTGTGAAAAACTTTTTACTCTTTAATTAGACTTATATTTTTAAACAGGTACCTCAGTACTTTTAGTTAAGTAACAAACCGTATGCTTCATTCCCCACTGGGTAAATTGTGCCTTCAGGAATCCGGTCTCTTTATGATTGTAGTCATTATTTCAGTGGCACATTGATTGAAAAATAAAATGGAAAATTGGCTTGCTGTTTGTAAGACAATTACAGGCCTGAGTTTATTGGACATTCATAAGAATAATTGTGTTACAATTTGTGCAAATCGTAAATCAATCACCAACACTTCAGTTGGCCAGGTTTTTTTCATGCTAATCAAGTGTTTCACTGGCTTCCTCCATCTTGTACCTCTCCTCCCGTTTATTTCTTTTCATGATTAAAATAAATGACAATAAAAAGGGTATTAACTGTAATATGCATAGTAAAGTCAGTGTATGTGAGAGTGTTATATAGCAGCAGTCGATTCTACGTTGTGAGTTTCATACAGTACACAGTTATATCAGTTGGTAAAATATCATGCATGCATTATTATTAGGCAAGTTGTATTTATGAGGATTAATTTTATAATTGAACAAGTACATTGCTCTTTCTCAGTCTAAAATGTTAATAAACCTCAAACTTGAATATTTATAGTGAAAGTGAAGTGAAGTTTTGGCTTCTTTTCTCTTCTAAGGAGAAAAATCTGTGTGCACAATTGTTGGGCAACTATGAATCTGCAGATTTGTTATGCAACAAAATGAAATATAAACATTTTCCATTATTGCTTGTTTATTTTCATCTGTCAGAATAGTAAACAACTAAAAATTCCCAAGTAAACATTTCTGACATAAAGAAAATGAATAAAAATCAGTGACCAGTATAGCCGGCCTTCTTTTCAATAATGGTCATAAGCCTTTGATTCAGGAAGTCTGTTTCTTTTGATCATCAGCAACCACAGCCTCCCAGACACTGTTCAGAGGTGGACTCTTTTCCTTTCCGTTTAGGAAGGTCTCACAAGTTCTCAGTAGGGTTTTGGTCAGCTGAAGAAAGGGGCCATGTCATTAGCCGTGCAGTGGAGTACTTTGATGCAGCGGTGAAGCAATGTCCTACATAAAAGTCATAGTTCTGTTGAAAGATGCAAACTTTTTCCTGTACCGCTCCTTCTGGTTTGATTCTTCTCAAATTTCCTGCAGTTCATTTGCATGTTTGTTTCTCAGCACATTTCTTGAGACACTGTTGACTTTTTGAAACAAAATGATGGTTCTGTGATCACACCCAAAGATCTTTGTATTTCAAGAGTGCTGCATCCCTCTGAAAGACTCTGAAAGACTCTTCTGAAAGAAGTTAAATCTCTTCTTTGGACCTTTTTGCTAGAGGAAAAGAAGATGCCTTATAATTTTGCATACCTTCATATGGAAACCTGCTTACTCAGGGTAAGGATGCATGTTTTTTAGTGCACAACCAACAAAAACAATATGCTTTTATTTGAGTATATTTGTCCAGAAAATTTGATGTCATAACCCTGGTCACATACTTTGGTGTTTTATGAGTGCATTTTGAGTCAGTAGATAGTCTTAGCTCCCCAGATTCAGTTATTACAGAGACATTAAACCATAAACCAGGTCAACAAATCAGCAATCTGACAGTTAAACATCAGAACTCAGCTTAGGTTAAATTACAAGCTTGAAAGAACTGAAATGCATCCATACTACAGTACAACTACAGTAGGGAGATGACTTGCAAAGAGAAAGACAGCCAAGACAATACTATAAAGTTAATGTTAAGTTGTAGAAAATATGACCCCCAATAAATGATGATTCCCAAGATGGCAGAGACAGAAGATTTGTGAAAGTCATTTGTACCTCAACTTTGATTAAATCTGGGGAAAAAAGTTCTGGGGATAATAATACAAGAAGCAGATTTCCTTTTATTTTCTCTCTGTCTGTCCTTGACGTTCAACTCTCAAATTGAGCTTTTGATGAGATGGTTGAGTGTTTGGGGAGTCCTGCTACATTGGAGTCTTCCTTTGTAATAAACTTTATCCTTAGAAACAAGAAGACAAGACATAAACTCAATCTTGACTTGCTCGCCGTGGGGGAAATCTCTGTTAGGGGTTTTGATGTGATCAGATTAAAATTCTCCACAACAACTTTTAAAGTTAAAATTGTAAAGGTGCACTTTTTGGTTGAGGGTCCATCATGGATATATCATTGCTCTGCCTGGAATGTTCCACAGTATGACATTAAACAGGTCTACTTTGCATTCATTCAATTACAGGTGGTTTTATAGCTCAAAAATACCTAGAAAAACAGACATTCTGACTGTGAGCAGGGCTGCCCCTCCACAGATCTCACCTGTTAACACCATACTGTGAAACATACTAGACAAATCATTAACAACTCCATAGAGAAAAGCATTTGACGGACCCTCCACTAGAAAAGTTACACAATGCACCTTTAAGTTTATGAAAAACGATTATTGGCAAGAAAGAAGGCAACAAGAACTGCAAAGAAATCCCCTATTTATTACTATCCTCACCCCAAGCGTGTGTCATTATTAAATTTCTTATCACGTCAAAACACTTTCACAAAAGCGATTTACAAATTAGCAGCACATCTTGTCATTTGGGCCACGGGTAAACAAATTGGCCACTGGATTAGACATTGATAGAAGCAAGTAGTAATAACGGACATGCTCAGAAAATAAAATACGTGGAGATTATTTCCTATCCGACAGTTAGCTCGGGGGAAAATACGGCGCCAACACATTAAGACGTTAGTAGCGGTGGAGTTTGAGATAAGCCAGCTCCCAGTGACAGGTGGACCACGCCACTGTGTAATGACCTTGGAATGTACTAGAGGAGGTACAGGGTTGTAAAAGGGATGCCTGTGTAAGTGTGTAATAGAGCAAAGAGACAGGCTTAAAGGTCCTATATTATGCTAAACTGACTCTTCTTAAGCCGTTATAACGTTGTTTCTCCATCAAAACCATACCTTGATTTTAGTTTTGTTTCATTCACACACGTTTGAGTAATTCTTTATTATTTGTCTGTCGACATTTCCAAAGCTCAAAATGCTCTATCCAACCTTGGTTTAACAGCTACCTTTTACCTTTAGTTCAACAGAGATGGGCAATTCTAGGGTTGAAAGTATCCAAATTATTCTAGCGACAAAGTGTTTTCTGTTTGAGAGAAGAACTCAGCCTAAATGTGCAGATTTTGTTTTTGTGTTAAACATGTGAATGAAACAAAAGTAAGATCCAGGTATGTTTTTGATGAGGAAACATTATAACATAGATTAAGTTTTAAACCAGATGCCCTTCCTCATTGTAAAAAGGGAAGAATCTCTCCAGACTTCTTCACACTGATGTGATGGACTGTTCACCCATTTGTCCTTTAAACAAATATGAATTAAATAAACATCACATTCTCTGCTTTGATGGACTAATACTCATAGATATTAGAATTGCTACATGATCCTTTTGGCAAAATGGCGACTAATTCTAATTCCTATTAGCAGAACCTCTAGGCCAATCATATTTTTTATTTTGCATTTATGTGAAAAATCTAGGACCTTGTTTCTTAAGGCAGTTTGCAAGAAAGGTTAGTTCAAAAGTGCAGTTTTATATTAGTTAAAGCAATATAAAGCAATACAGGTTCACTAACTTTTCTGGTGCAAGCTCTGCTAATTGCTTACTTGCCCATGGAGATATAGAGTTAGCGAGTTATTTGCCTGGAATGTTCCATTTTGCTAAGTATCTACAGTTCAAGTGTGTCATGGTTCATGCTTTACTTTGACATTTGTTGGTATGGTTCATGCTTTATTTTGACATTTGTCCTGTCTGCCTGTGTTTCTGACTTTTACTTCCTGTTGTATTAATTGTTTGCCGTGCCCTAATGTATCTCACCTATGTCTCGTTCATCTGTGTGCGTGTGTGCATGTGTGTGTGTGTGTGTGTGTGTGTGTGTGCGTGTGTGCGTGTGTGTGTGTGTTTATGCCCTGTGTTCTCCTCTGCCCTTTTTGGTCCATTGTCTTTGTCAGTGTCTTGTCATGGCTGTTTAGTTTGGATTTTTGGATCTTGGATTAAAGAACTTTTACAGTCTTGTATTTTTGGTCCTCCCTCTGTTTCCATGTGTCTATCGTGGATTTATTCAGTTACATGTGGTTTATTACAAATATATACCCAAAACATTAAAAATCCATTTTTCATGTTTGTGGCCTCACCTCTCACAGATTTGACCTGCCATCACCTGTTTAGCTCCATGGAGACAGATTAATTTAATGCCATACTGTGCAGCATTCCAGGGAAACACCTTCAAGGAGACAAGCAGGTGGCGGACCCACTACCAGAGAAGTGACATTTTGCACCTCACACTGATATATTGATACAAAATTCTGAAACTATTTTTTGAAATACACGGTGTCGTAGCATCAGCTGAAGCATTCACTAATATTTCATTTATTTCAGTCGTATCCGAATCAATAATGGATCAGTGAGAATGAAATGATATATTTGATGTTTTCAGTTCAAGTCTAATGCTCCTTTTATTACGTGGCTTATCAGTGCGTTCCATTTTGTTATGGGTCTGATAACATTGTTGTTTTGCCCCATATAAGCACATCTGGAGTCATTCAAACAGCATATTGTACACCATTAGCTCAGTGTAATTTATAGCACACAGCTGACCTGAATCTGGCACGAGCGCACTCAGCAAGGTGGAAAATGAACCCCAAGTCTAGTTATCACTGGTCTAAACAAGTAGACTTCCACTGTGCATAATATGCCGCTGTTTTATAGCCTCATAGAAAAATAATTGATTTTGCTTATGCCCTGTGGAGGGAGAGAAAGAAGACGATCTGAATACTATTGAGCAATGGTTCTCAAGCTGTGGTGAGCGTATGACTGTTAGAAAGGTTTTTAATGGTCATATCTAAATGGTCCTTTTTCAATTTTATTTTACTCAATTATTCCTCCCATTTTCCTGTGTGGTGCACCCCCTACAGAGCGCAAACAGCATGAAAGCATTATGTAACAGTTTTAAAATCTCACAGTATGATTTTTATCAAGATATGCATGTCATGATATGGTATTTATTGCAATATCTGGGGAGGCAGAATAGTGGATGGAGTGGACCTTTGTTCTTTACAAATGCACTGACAAGCCTTTGGTGCTCACATTAAGAAGTAACTGTGATTAACAGTTATTTCTTCATGTTGTCTTCACTGGGATGGCACAAAGGATCACTGTATATGTACACTCACAGTCAAAGGTTTGGACACTTGGAGCTGTCTTAAATTATCTCATTACTGGGAGGAAATTAAACAAAGTGTGGATAAAGTTTTAGAACAAAATAAAAAAAATCCATTTGGATTATACAGGGGTTGGACAAGAAACTGAAACACTAGCAAATTTAGTGTTGGAGGTTTCATGGCTAAATTTGACTAGGCTGGTGGCCAATCTTCACTGACTGCACATTGCACCAGTAAGAGCAGAGTGTGAAGGTTCAATTAACAGAGGAATAGTACAGTTTTGCTTAACATATTGCAATGCACACAACATTATGGGTGACATCAGATTCCAAAAGAGGACAAATCTTTATGACATATCAAAAGCCACGGTGTCCAGGGTAATGTCAGTATACCACCAAGAAGGACAAACCACATCTAACAGGTGTAACTGTGGACCCAAGAGGAAGCTGGCTGAAAGGGATGTCCTGGTGTTAACCCGGATTGTATCCAAAAAACATAAAACCACAGCTGCTCACTGCAGAATTAAATGTGCACCTCAAATCTCCTGTTTCCACCAAAACTGTCCGTCGGGAGCTCTACAGGATTAACATACATGGCCGGGCTGCTACAGCCAAACCTTTGGTCACTTGTGCCAATGCCAAACGTCACTTTCAGTGGTGGGTGTAAACAATGTGGAACATGCATTGTTTTCTGATGAGTCCACCTTTACTGTTTTTCCCACATCCGGGAGAGTTGGTGGTGTAGAGAAGCCCCAAAGAGGTGTACCACCCAGTCTGTTGTATGCCCAGAGTGAAGCATAGGGGTGGATCAGTGAGGTTTTGGGCTGAATTAACATGGCATTCCCTTGGCCCAATACTTGTGCTAGATGGACACATCACTGCCAAAGACTACTGAACCATTCTGGAGCATCATGTGCACCCAGTGGTTCAAACATTGTACCCTGAAGGTGGTGTCGTGTAACATGATGATAATGCACCAATACACACAGCAAGACTGGTGACAGAGTGGTTTGATGAACATGAAAGTGAAGTTGAACATCTCCTATGGCCTGCACAGTCACCAGATCTAAATATCATTGAGCCACTTTGGGGTGTTTTGGAGGCACGAGTCCTCCACCAGCATCACGTAGTGACCTGGCCACTATTCTGCAAGAAGAATGGCTCAAAATCCCTCTGGCCACTGTGCAGGACTTGTACCTGTCATTCCCAAGACGAATTGATGCTTTATTGGCTGCAAAAGGAGGCCTTACACCATACTAATGATTTATTGTGGTCTAAAACCGGGCGTTTCAGTTTCATTGTCCAACCCCTGTACTGTTGGCGGCAAGCAAAATATGGACAACCAAAAAATGGAGAGAACCCAGACAAATCACCTCCACTGAAAAGATTGGATAGACCTTGTCAAAGATGTCTCCCAAATTGAGAGACTCACTTTTTTGTGTCCATTCTTTTGATGTCTTCAGTGAGATTCTACAATGTAAATTATCGTAGAAATAAATATAAATGATAATATAAATGAAAACATCAATGAAACTTTTGACTGGTAGTGTAGTTCTCTGTGTTCCCTCTTTATTTAAATTACACATCATTTGAAAATCAGTCTCAGATTTGGACATTTTGATCATCTGTTTTGGTCTCGGTCTCAATGCATTATTCTTTCTTAAAAGTGGCTATCAGGTAGGCGCCTTAAATACTAATAGGCTTCCATTATAGAGCTGTGTAGGAAAAGTCCCCAACACTAACTTTAGTGTGAGTGCATTTAGCATTTCCTGAGACGCTGCTTGATGCTATAGCACTTTGTGAGTGTCTGTTATGGAAAAAACAGCAGAGATATGCAGAAGACTTCTCCCTTCGAAGGATCACAGTGAAGCGCTCAGATTGAGATGCGCTGCTGGTTGCCACAGGCGAGGGGCAGAGAGGAGTACGAGTCTGATGGATGGGAGCCCTCAGGCTGCAGTTTGGGAGAGCATTATTCAGCACTGATAAAGACATACACAGGGCTGGATTAGGATTGATCTACTCCTGTAAACAGCTCCCTTGACACATATATGTATTATTGTTCAGTATCCATACAGTAAGTTAAAGTCTATTCAATTCATATTCCTCCTTTTGGCTATTTTAGTGGAATTGTGCTACTCAAAAAAATGTAGTTAATATGATTAACTTGGATGAGGAGCAGGAGCACGTATCGACCGCCCTCACCTCCTCTCCAGCGAATCACAGCTCACTTCTACCACACCTCAATTTCCCAGAAGCCCATTTGTAGCAGACTGTCCTGACAACCCAGTTTGTCCCAAATAACTCAGCCCCACCCTCCCAACCCCTATCTGTTCGTCTTCCAGACATAAGACACCTACGAGGGGGGTCCCATTCTGACTGAGCCATGTGAAGATTGAGACTGGACACCCACCCTGAGTCTCAACCCAACCATCTCCGCCCTGCCTCGTCTCCCAATAATAAACTCTTCTTTGCACTATGTTGTTGTTAGCGTGGTCCTTGCTGTGAATTCAGTTTTCTTATCTTAGTTCAAGATGCGATATTGCTGATCACTCCACTCCCACTGCTCTGTACTGACTTCATTCTCCAATTTAATTTCTTAATCAGTGATACACGTATTAATAAAAAGTGAATAGATTAATATTGTGATATAAAATGTACAAATGATAACGTAATGATCCACGGTTGTCATACATAGCTACATAGCAGACCCAAGCACAATAGGTCTCCTTGTCAAGAATCTGCAATACAAATCTATTCAATTTGTAGAGCAATTTTCATAGTAAAAATTAATACAGAAGCTACCGACAGGTTCATTTTTTTCATCCAATCAGGCACATTGTTTCTAAGAATCATAGGAAACCAGCTGCTTTACACTGTCCCAGACTTTCTGTCATAGTGTATTTCCAGAGTGACAAAAAACAAATAGCTGTCAGAGATTGGAGAACAAAAGGAAACAACTGCATGACACTATCCCAGACACTTGTTTCTGTGCCTGGTATTTTTATTTATTTCTTTTTGTTGTAGAAAAATTTTAACTCTAGGAAACAGTCTGTTTGAATAAGCACATGTAAGTACAGATAAAAGGGCAGCGATAGGGGTAATTGTGTCGATGTATCTTGGTAGTAAATTACAAAGACTACTATATAATCAAGATGTGTAACAAAATACAACAAAATCCTACTGAGATGAGCACAGCAAACTACCAGCTCTGATGAGTCTGCATTCAAATATTCATTTTGTATTGGAACAGTCCTTCCCCTTCGGCAATATTATTTTCTGGTAACACATTGTCCTTGTTCTTTAAAGGCAAAACATAATTCCAGCTTCAGGGTTTGGCATAAATAATTGTTTCATATTACACTGCCTTAAACGCAGAGAAACTCCCACTCTAGCCTTTTTAACAATACATTATGCACACCCATGTAAATAGACTAGGATCATTAAGTATATGGACCTCCAGCTAAAGCTAATTGTACACATTTGTCTATATGTCTAATCTTATTCTACTTAATACTGAAGTAAAGCTCATGCTAAATGTCCTTAGTGAGTTTTACGCCTCATTTTCCCACAGAGCCCCATTCAGTCAGCCTGACATCTTCCATTAAATGATCAATACCACACATGTCTGTGCCAAGGATAGTCCAGTGGTTGTCAATGTGCATTTCTAAAGAACCGAGCTTCACTTTTAGAACAAACCTTTTAGTACAACTCCGATTCACTCTAAAACAATATTATTAACAGGGATGCACTGATACCGATACTGGTATTTGCTGGATTGGTTCGAACTTTAATTCATACAAAGCTGTTCAGTAGTTACTTGCAGGATACATAACACAATCTGATCAGTTTTGTAATAACTGTGATTTGAGAGAATTTCAGTGCCCACACTGGTATTGGTCCATATTTGATATCAGCAGGCACTTAAAGCTATAATGTCAATACTGGTAGTGGCTCAGTGGCTCTGTTTACGTGCGCACAAATAAATCTGGCTCACCTGATTTTTGTTTTTCACACCACTGCAGGTTTTCACAAGAACTATTATGCAAATGAGAGCAATTGAATGTGGCAAAAATGATGAGGATAGGAAGAGTTATTTGTACTCTGTCTTCCAATTACAAGAGCTCCTCTAAAAATCTACTGATAAACTGACACATGTCCACGTTGTGTTTGATGATCACAACTAATTATTCTTTCTAAATGTGTTACACCATTCAAAGATACTGAAAAACTCCTACCTCTGCCTGTTGCATACAGTTGTGTCCCTCAGCAAGGCTCTTTAGTGGTCATGTATGATTACAGTGTGTGCCATTTCCATTATGAACAAGTCCACCATAATTATCAGCATTACTGAGTGACAGCAGCACATTTTGCATCTAATGGACATATTTAATGTAGATATGGTTTGTAGAGGGAACATTTATGAAGGCAATAATGACTGCAGTCAGGAGCAGATCTGACGCCTAAAGCAGCTTCACACTGGGCTAAATGATGGGATTAAGTCTAATTCACCTTTCTGAGAGTCCAGGTGGTATTTTTATATTAATCCCTCTGTGAGCACTTTCATTTAATTTTGAACTCATGGCAGAGAGGGATATAGGCCCTATGACTATTTTTATCACCTAAGTAAACTTTTTAATGATTTTTGGAATTTGACTTTACAGCTCTCTTGTCTACACTTTTTTTCACTCTTACATTTTTGATTATTACTTTCTTCTTCTCTGCCTGATAACTATTATGGAACTTTTTCAAGTGCAGGGTCTGCCTCCTTCTTGTCTCCATGGAGATGCTATTGCTTTGCGGGCATGTTTCACAGTATGGCAGTAACCTGGAGAGTAGCAGGTGACACACACAGGTCTTGAGAATGCATATTTTTCAAAGTTTTGAAAAGTGTAGAGAGAATATTTCTGTTTTGAGTTTATCTGTTTTGTCTACCCTGAGCTACCTTAGCCGCCATATTGTTTTAGACTTTATATGTATTTTATATTCACTTGGCACATGATTTAACAAAGAAATATTGCTACAAAAAAAAAAAACAGCCACATTTGTGCAGTATATCGATAATCACATGCATCTCCATATTGTGAAAATATCGTATCGAGAGCCATGTATCGTGTATTGTATCGAATCGTGAGTGACTCCCAGCCCTAATACAAAAATACCTGCAATTGAATAAATGCATCATACGTCAGTTTAGTGCCATACCGTGGAACATTTCTGACCAATAAACTCTCTGAGACGACAAGCACCACAAAAGTCACCTTCACTATTGCATTTACTGGTTGATGCTGTAATCACCCACTTATGTGCAATCATTTTGAACTTATTACAAGGATTTTAAAAAAAAACAAGTCCCTAATTTGTCACTTTTGACCGACACGGTTTTATTGTTGTTTATATTGTGGCCTATTCCAGAGAGACGTCTTTCCTAACCCCTTAAGATCTACTGATGGGGTATTGAATTATTTGAACTGGATGACAAAGAAAAAACACACGAAAGAGAACAAGGTCGCATTGACAGATTAGCGTGTGGCCAGGGAGAAACACAGGGAGCTGGTGCATACTAATTTACTCCCATCAGTGGGACAAATTACAGCGCAGTATAGTGAAGGGGATTTTAAGTAAAGGTGTTCTGTTAAATATTTGAGGAGAGGTCCCCTAAGTCTTTAATAAATATGCACTGTGGTATTGCAGCAACGCATACAAATTACTGTGGGTCTTAGTGGGGCTTTATACAGTGGGCAGCTATTTGCACTGGTTCATTTATTCATAACTGCAAATATGCTTAGATGTTTTGCTCATCCATATCTTGAAACGCCCTTAGAGGCTACTGTTGTTGCGATTTTGGGCTCTACAAAATAAATTGAATTGAATTGAATATATAAAAATGAAATTGAAAATGAAATAAATAATAGAAAAGTTTCTAGTTGATACACGTATGATGATTGTTTGGACTTTCCATGAGAAATTGTGCTTTAATTAATTATAAACTGCCTATTTGAATCTATGGAATGGACAGAAGTCATCGAAAAAAGTATTTCAGAACAGGAAAAGATGATGACAGACAGATTTTGGTCAGATTTTTTTTACATACCGGTACTTTTTAAAACATTATTCACACCATTTTGAGGACTTTTTAGCATTCAGAGTATTTTACGGCTTTGGTCAAACATCCTAATTTTTCATCACTTTGAAACCCACGGATAGAGAAATCGCAGTCATTACCAAACACCAACTGCTGTGACATTAAACAGGACACGAAATTGTTGCTAATCAGACTTGTAATTGACATTATTAAAGACAGTGTCACTTGGCAGGAGTAGTTTGGGAATATGACCTTTCACTAATGTAGTAAAAAAGGAATAATAACTCTACAACTTAAAATTACACTTTGATCCTGTCAGATCGAATGCATTGACTCAGTTTAAGTCAATACTAAAGTATATTTAATACTAGTGAAACACGATATCTTGGTATTTTATTTATGCTCTTTTATCTGTACCGTGTTATTTCCATTGTGTAGCACATTTTGACACACAAACCAAACTCCTGCACACCAGAATGGGCACAATATAAATGAACAAATTGCATAAAAAATTAATAAACAAGTAAATAAAAACATTTAAATATACGAAAAATAAAATCAATAAAAGACCGTCAGAGTATCTCACAATTCTCATGCTAGGTTAAAAACCAGTGAGAAAAAGTGTGTTTTAAGATGAGACTTAAAAGCTTTAACTGAAGGGATGGTCTTATGTCTTTAACATCTATTGACTGACTGAAGTTATTTTAAATGTGCTATATACATACACTGGATTTTCTTCTGATTCATAATGCTAACTTTGTGTGTGTGTGTTTTTGCAGGTTTACTGAGTTCCTGGAACCTTTTGAGAGAGTGATCCAACCAGAAGAGCTGTGGTTATACAGGAATCCTCTGGTGGAGTCAGACCACATCCCCAAAAGAGTCATGTTTGTGAGTACTGTTGTGTGCGGTCTTGTACAGCCTGTTCACTGCTGTCACTTTTACACACTGAATCACCCATAACTCATAAACAGGGCTTCTGTGGAGCACATAAACCACGTCTTCACTGTAATTGTGGTGGTCTGCATAGTGCCATAATCAATGGTGTTGGAAGAGCTGACAGATGCAATAAACAGCTGTGGACCAAATATGAGCCCATGTGTGAAATGATCAGTATATCATATTTTATTGATATCTTTTAGGTGATTATGATAAAACATAATGACCAGAATGAATCATTGGGCAAGAAAAACTTAATATATAATGGATATAATCAGAAAATGTCAGAATATGATGTGCAAAAGTTATTGCAAAAGCTTTACTGCATAACTTTTTAGCAAAAATCAAGCTGCAAGAAAAGCATGTTCTTTAATGTAATTTTTGATGTGTTTATTGCACTGAACACATAGAAAAACAAGTATCCTTACTGTGAGTGAGCTTGCATCTCCACAAACCTGACTCCCCCTGCTTGTTTCCAGGGAAATGTTGTTCTTTTGGTTATAATACTCATATATAATACATAATGTTCTCAAGTATGGTTTTAACTTCCTATTTCCATAGAATTCTGCAGGTGACTGGCCACCTCCAGAAAGTTATCTGTGTGACATCGTACATTTTAACGTACATAACAACGATAAACATTTATGCAGCGGCCTGGCTACTGCTGAGCTACACTCGCACTGATCCTAGTTTTGCTCTCAGAGATAAAAGATGCCCTTGTCCACAATGTTGATGCCTCCTGGTGGGCACATTGGGGGTGCAAGATGACGCTGAATATGTATGGGGTCAAATGTTGTGTCTCTGTGTATACAATAACAAAACAATCCCTGAAGGCACACACTGAGGCATCTGTGAACTGCCCCATAAAACATTAAGCTGTGGTGCTTATGACTGAGAAAAAACCATTATTATAGATGAGATGATATTTAGGCTCCATAAACTGTGAAATATTTACAGAACCAAAATGTTGGACAATTATGGAAATGCTATGCCATTTCTACAATTCAGATGCGCCACTATAAAACTAAACAATATTAGATGGGCAGATATTTGACAATAATAATCTTAGAGACGAAAAATGCAATAACAAAAATATATTCTACAGCAATTTTACATTACGTTTGATCTAAAAAGTACCTTATGCATTCTCAGTATGTAGTTCTCTTGTGGAGGGTCCGTCAACTGCTTGTCTCCATGGAGAAGTTATTGCTTTGCCCGGAATGTTCCACAGTGTGGCATTGTACATACTGTATCCATGTGGCATTTATCCACTTTTTATAGCAAAAAATACAATAAAAAACATCCTTAGTGTGAGCTGGATCACCTCTCCACAGATCTGACCTGTAACTTGGTTTTATGGTGTCACCTGCTTGTTTCCATGGACAGAGATAAGTTTATAAAGCCATAGTGTGGAACATCCCACTCTCAACATAAAAAAAAAAAAAAAAAAACATTACTGGTTGAGCAGTTAGATCCACTGATCCACAGGTTGGCAGTGCGATTCTAGCTCCCACAGATGATTGCTGCTGTTGTGCCCTTGGGCAAGACACTTAACCCACCTCGCCCCTAGTGTCTGCGTACACTGGTGTATGAATGTGTGTGTGAATGTGTGAGTGGTTCTTTGTTGTAAAGCGCTTTGAGTGTCCTATAAGTGGAAAAGCGCTTTATAAAAATGTGACCATTGCTCAGTAAGTTGTTCATTACTACCACCAATCACTCATTCACACATTTATTCTGGTGGAGTTGGACCACATCCCCAAAAGAGTCTTATTTGTGAGTAGTAGTACTGTTGTCTGCGGTCTGGTACAATCTATTCACTACTGTCACTTTTACACACTGAATCACCCATAAACAGGGCTATTGTGGTCCCCATAAACCACATCTTCACTGTAATTGTGGTGATCTCTATAGAGCCATAATCAATAATGCTGGAGGAGTTGACAGATGCAGTGTAGTGACTGATGGTGGTTTGAGGCAGTAGGTGCATATTGACATCCAAGCTTCCATCAGTCCACCCCAGGGCAGCTGTGGCTACAGAGGGACACCAAAACCAACTGTAGGGAGTAAATGAACAGTGTAAGCAACTTCAAAGCATTATAAGCAAGAAAGCTTACTTATCTTCTATCTTTATTTATTCACTTATTTTTTCAAGATCAAGATTTCTTTTATTTGTCTCCCTTGGGAGAATTTTTTCTTGGATCAATGGGCCACTGCACACAGATCACACACCACAGAGAAAATTCACATAAGTGACAAACACCCAAACACAAACACCCACCCACCCGTCATTTCATTTATCATTTAACAGCTTTACTGAAACAGGTACGAATGAATGCTTATACCTATTGTGTCGACACAGTGGTATTTTTATTTATTTCAACACCATCTTTTCCCTATATTTATTTATTTATTTATTTATTTAAATTTTAAAGATTTTATAGACAATGGCAGGAGGGAGGTTTTGGGGAGTTGTATATGCTGTGTCACCTGCTGTATGTGCACACACACACACACACACACAAAAGATACTTAACATGCATGAGATATTTTTTTTAGATGAAAAAATAAATAATATAAGCTTGTATGAATTCTTCCACCTCTGAGATATTGCCAAAAGCTTGGGTGGGTGAATTGTATTGTCTAAGGGCCCACGCCACAACTGGGATTGAACCACACTCTGTTATAATAAATGGGGACCTAGGCCTGTCACGATAACAAATTGTGAAGTGCGATATGTTGCTGAAGTAAATACAGACAATAAAGGATAATTTTGAAACTAAAATATAAAGTAGTATCCACAAAAAATATTCTAAATGTACATATATTGTTAAGAAACCATGAGCTCCAATAAAAAAGCATAAAACAGTTACATAGTTTGGTTTTGTCTATAATGAGTCATAGATGTTCATATTTCAGTGTTCTATAGCACAAATCTCAACCTAGTACAGAAAAATTACCTAAATTTTACTAGTACAAAGAAAAATATTGATTCCCAAAAATGATTCTTCCATCTGTCATGTATTGAAATCGATGTAGTAATTATCGTGACAGGCCTATGGAGACCAAGCAACTTCTTTATACTTACTTTTACTGCATAAACATAGATCTGTCCCTACTGAAAAGCCTGCAGTAATAGTTGTAGTGTCTTTACCTAGAATACATTGAGTTTGGTGCAGTAACAACCCCCTGCTTCTAAGTGGATGTCCTTAGGCACTGGGTGATGGATGAGTTCATTTTTTAAAATCAGTTTGAGCCTTTATACCTCCCCTTTCATTCTCATTCTTTACTGCCTATAAATGCAGTGGAGTTCGGCCAAGTTATAACTCAAAATTTGACACAATTTGGCATATCATTTCAAAGATTTCTTACACATACAGCAAGATCGTTTTGACCTGTCTTGTCTCGAGAGCCTTGTGGTGTTGTATTTAATCAACTTATTGCTTAAATGTAATACATTTTCTTGCCTTTGGCTCTGAATCTCTGTAACGTAGGACAGAGGCTGACATATTGTGAGTGAGCGAGTGGCGGGTATAGCCTGTCCATCCCTGCTCCTCCTCACATATCAATCATGGCAATATGTGTCCAAACAGCAACAAAGTAGGTGGTCTCACTGCCAATCAACATGACAGCTATACTTTACTAAATAACCAGGAAAACATGGTGAATTTGTCCATAGTGGGAGTGTGGAAATGGATGGGAGACGAGGTGTGCAAAATATAATGTAGAATATTTGCATTGTTAGTCAAAGCCATTAGGCCGGGAGCCAGGTCCACTCCTCAGGATGTTTTTGCTACCTTTTTTCACTGTTATTTCCTGTTATCTTATATCTTGTGCCATCAGAAGTTGATAGGGACCAACCCCAACTTGGCCCCGTTTGGTCTGGGGGTCCAAAAAAAACCCAGTTTAGAAAAAGCCATTGGCGGAATTATATAATTCTAAATATTACGGTTCTGCAACTGCATAAATGGTCAGATAACCCTAAAATTTTTCATGGTGAATCCTGACACATTAGTAGAAAAATATTTTAGGGCTGGCTCCATTTTTACTGTCTCAATTAATGTATATTTACACACTGAATACTGCACATTATTTCACTGTTGTAATGAATACACTGAACACACTTTCAGATGGGTGTAATGCAACAATAAACATCTAAAACAGACAATAAGTCAAAAAAACAATAACAAAATGATGGAGAATAGACAGCTGGCTAGAGTTCTTCAAAGCAGAAGCCTCCACCTCAGCAATCTCTGCAAAAAACGGCATCCTAAATCCACATAGTTCACATAGTTCACTCACACATGTTTAACACAAACACCCTGCATATTTAGGTTCAGTTCTCGTCTCAAACTGAAAATACTCTGTTCCTCTACTGAATAAAAGGTAAAATGTAGCTTTTAACTTGAAAACTACTACTACATAACATCACAAGGTGGGACTAAGCTTTTGGAGCTTTGGAGACAGACATAATAAATGGTTACTCAAACATGTGTGAATGAAACGAAACACAACTCCAGGTATGTTTTTGAGGAAGTAAGATTTTAACCTGGCTTAAAGCTCTCAAGAGTCAATTTTGTGTTATATAGGACCTTTATACTGAAGCATGACCTTGTAATTTGATCTACGTTGGTCAAACCAAATCCTTTTTGAACCACTAACTCAAGAATCCACACATCTTGGCCTATGTGGAGGATCTGTTAAATGAACCAGAGAACTCACCTCCCTGGGGGTATAACTCAAAGTGCCCCAGATGCAAACAGCCGACAGTCCCCTATGGCTTTGACAGTGCTCCCTGGAAGACCTATGGGATTATCCAGCCAGTGAAAATACTATACTTAATATTATAATTGGAGGTATATATATATATATGTATGACTCAAGCTGACCTTTCTTAAGCCCTGTTAGTCCCTATATGTACACAGCCTAGAGGTTACATATAAGGAAGTAATATAGAAGCCTTTGTTTGTTTAGTTAATGAACCCTTATGTAAATGTCAAGTTAGTTTAGTCAAACCACGTAGGGTCAAAAGGTTAGGAATAAAACACAGGATAAATAAGCCACAAAGGTACAGACAATTCTACACCAAAACAGTAAAGATAAAAACATTTTGGGGGAAGTAGTAAAGGGTTCATTCAATATTATGCTATTTTCTGAGCTAGGTTATAATGTTTCCTCATCACAAACATACCCGGAGTTGTGTTTTGTTTCATTCACACATGTTTAACGCACAAACCCTGCATATTTATATATTCATTGAGTTCTTTTCTCAAAGAAGAATCATGATGGATCATTTCAGCTGTGGAACTGACAATCTCCACAAAATTTAAAGGTAACTGTTGCAAACTGCAGCTTCATGACATCACAAGGTGGAGCAGAGCATTTTGAGCTTTAGAGATGTAGATAAACTAATAATCAAGAGTTACTCAAACATGTGAATGAAATAAAACACAATGATGAGATAACAACATTCACACAAGAGTCAATTTTACTTAATGTAGGACCTTAACTACTTTTTAACCAGTACTACATGATTTACAATTAGTACAACACCTCATACCACACATTTTAACTAAGGTTTTACAGTATTTCAGCCTAAAATTACTTACGTTTCAACTGTTGAACTGTAGTTTTTTTAGCCGTTTTCCCAATTTTAATGTGAAGTGTGCGATTCTGAACTCAGGATTTATTGCCTGTAAGAATAGTAAGATATTGAGGTTAAAGATTTTTCAGTTTCATATGTTTAATGGAAAACTATATAGCCAAAATGTTTCTTCATTCCTTACAGATAGACAGCCGGACCCTCCTTTTTCCAACACAGATCAATTTGTTATTCAGACAGAAGATGAGTTTGAAGATAGAGAGAAGAGGTTATCGATGAGTTAAATGGCCTTTAAAAGCCTTGCCAGGACAGCGGCACTGAGAGACTGATGAAAAAGTGCAGCTATAGACACATTACAATCAGTGAAGGACAAGATGAAACCAAATGAATGAGTTTGTTTCAAATAATCTCTCCTTGAGTCTATTAATTACCCAACCATCCTATTCAAATAATGTCAAGTTCCTCACAATATGGTTCTTTAAAGTGACAGTAATAAAGCTGGTAGTTGTAATTGATCTCTCATATCATTTTGAAGCTACAGTTAAAGTTTACAGTTTGTTTATTTCCCCCAGAAACACACAAAGAAAGCTCTATGAAGACTGAAAATCCAAGTGGAAGTGGATTAAAGGCCATAAACTACAGGAGATTTTGCCCAATTTTGGCTGCGATTTGCCTTACCCCAAGTTTGGGAAAGTGTGACCCAACTTTGTGTCTTCGTGTGCGATTTTGAAGCCGCTGCGCTCCTCGTGTGTGGTGTCAGTGTGACTCTGAGTTTCTTGTAACCATCATAATCACCAAACATCAGCAACCTAACAGAATGAAACAGCGTCTGTGGCAGAGGAGTGACGGACACAGAGGCACAAAATACAAACTCGGAATATAGCGAAAATAATAAGACTTTATTACTCACCTCTCCTAAAGTGGTCAATTTAAAGTGCAGCATCTCACCCACATTATCCATAGATATTGTCCAACGCAAATAATGACATCCACTCCACAAAACCGCGCTGTTAATCTGGTTTGAAGCGGGGTTTTTTTAAAGTAAAAAGATGAGAATAATTCCTAAAGTGTGTCTGTTTACATCCACACAGTGCACAGATCGAGGTGAAGCTGCTTCTTGTGGAATTTATCACCAATTGTTTTTGCTTTAAAAATTATGTATCTGAAGTATTGCACCACATTTCACACACAAATAATAATAACATATTTTGACTTGTATCTAAACTCAAAGTGCAGAGCTCTGATTTTTTGAACACTTAAGACTCTCAAAGCAAGTTGTTTTACTCTCAACAGGAAGCAGCTGACGCGATCATGCTCACAACTTTATATCCTGTGCTCTGCAGCCATATCCCTCTGCACTCTTTGCAATTGGAGATTTTACATTTCATAAGATTCTCCTTGAGTCTGTGTTGTGCACTTTTTGTCGCATGTTTAAAAACTGTTAAAGACTGAAATATTCTGTAGTGTGTAGCGGCCTTATGAGAATGTGACACCACACAGTGTTTGGCTCCAGTCAAAGAATGCTCACAAGGATAGCAGTTACAGGAGCAATTTTGGAGCCAAGTTACATATTAAGAATAGGAATTTATTTATGGAAAAAAATAGTGAACAAAAAATGTCAGACAAGGTTCGGAAGCAGTTACAGAGAGAGGGGTGACAATTTGACATTTTTTCATCCAATCCACTATTTATATAGTACATTTCATAAACAGAACGGTTTCCAAAGTGCTGAACAATACAAGTAAAACATATCCAACAGAAGTATAAAATAAGGCTTTACTTAACTCCACTAGTCCTCATTAAGATAATAAAACAAGTAAAATCAAACAAGAGCACCAGTACAGAGAACCACACAACTCACATGGTGTTAAAAAACAGAGAATAAAAGTGTGTCTTAAGACAAGACTTAAAACACTCTACTGTGGGGAGTGTTCGGACGTGGGGGGCAGAGAGTTCCAGAGCTTGGGTCCAGCCACAGATAAGGTCCTGTCCCCCCTGGTCTTGTCCTAGGCACGAGCTGGAGTTGGCCTTCGGACCTCAGAGCGCATGCAGGGGAGCAAATTTGGATGAGATTCAAGATGTATTTTGGGGCCAATCCATTCAAAGCTTTAAAAACAAACAATAAAATCAATTCTAAAATGAACTGGAAGTCAGTGCAACAATGCTAAAATTGGGGTAATGTGCTCTTGTTTTTTGCTTCCAGTTAAAAGTCGTGCAGCAGAATTTTGGACTAACTGTAAGCGATAAAGTGCATGGTGGCTGATGCCAGAAAAAGTTACTGTAGTCTAAACGAGAAGAGATAAAAGCATGCATTACTTGTTCAAGAGAATTTACAGTATAAAAACTGTTTCACTGGATAAAAGTCGCAAATGATAAAAGCCAGATTTGATGAAGGCATTCACTTATTTTTCACATTTAAAATTACTGCCAATAGTGGTGACAGAAGGTTTGACAAAGTGCTGCAATGGCCCCAGATCCATAAGGTTGTCAGTGATGCAAAACAGAAGAATCTCAGTTTTCTCTTCATTGAGACTCAAAAAATTGTGGGCCAACCAAACCTTGACGTTACTAAAGCGCTGAAGCAGTGGTGTCAGGAGGGCCGCGTGTGTTTTCTAAGTGGTAAGTAAATTTGCCAGTCATCTGCATACAGGTGATACTGTATGCCATGTTTTTGAATATCAAGCTGAGTGGGAGGAGGTACAGTGTAAAAAGCATAGGCACGAGAATAGAAAAAGCATAGGCACGAGAATCGAACCCTGGGGGACTCCGCAGTGAATAGGAGCTGAGGATGAGGTGGAGCCCCTTAATCTGACTGAGCAAGACCTCCCCCCAGGTAGGACCTAAACAACTTGAGGGCTGTGCCCCTGACACCAACACAGTTTTCCAAACGATTTAAAAAGAGTCGCATGGTCAACTGTGTCAAAAGCAGCAGTCAGATCAAAAAACACCAAAATGGCAGAAAATGGCACTAAAAAGATTTGCCCCCATGTTCACTTTCTATTTGGAATGCTTCAGCCAGCAGGTTAGCTATGTTCATTTCCATACCGTGCAATTAGAATGATAGAATTGTTTCTGAGAGCTAAAAGAAAATACAGGGTAATGCAATTTAGATTTATAAAATTGTTTAAAAATGAAGTTTTTGTTAATTATTGCAATCTCTGCTACAATATTAAAAATGGCCAGGCTGATGAGACAAGGTATTAAAAACCTGACCAGTCAAACTCTTTTGGTGTAAGAATAAAAATCACACTTGCTGCAATTTCACATTTATTTAGACTGAGATATTGTAACTGACAATGGCCACAGGGCTTAGACTCAGAGTTAGATACTACTTTCACTGTCATATTCACTCACTCTGTACATGTAACCAAACCTCTCCCTCATGCCTTATAAAGGGCCCATATTTCACTATTCTCTTATCTATGTTATAATGCTGTTTCCTCATCACAAACGCATTGCGAACTCTGCATATTTACACTGAGAAAACACTATTCCACCTTGTGTTGTCATGTGGTAATACAGGAAGTGCTCCACTCATATCATTTTGAAGCTACAGTTAAAGTTTATTCTTGCAAATTAGTAGTTAGTTTGTTTATTTCCCTCAGAAACCCAGAAAGAAAGCTTTACACTGAACACTGAAAATCCAAGTGGAACTGGATTAAAGGTGGCCACAAACTACAGGATAATTTGCCCAATCTTGGCTGTGATTTGCTTTCCCCTGAGTTTGGAAAAGCGTGACCCAACTTTGTGTTTTCGTGTGTGATTTTGAAGCCACTGCGCTCCTCGTCTGTGTGGTGTCAGTGTGACTCTGAGCTGCTCATAACCATTGTAATCACCAAACATCAGCAACCTAATAGCCAGGAAGTACAGGAAGTGCCCCACTCTGTTTTTAGTCTACATATGCCTTCACTAAATTCATTTGGATAATTTCAGCCCTGGAAATACCAATTTCTGTGCTGTGGATTTGAAAACCACCACTACATCACAAGCTGGAACAGAGAATTTTGAGCTTTGGCGTTGTAGACATTTGGAAGAGGTAACAACATTTTGACATGGCTTAGCTCACAAGAGTCAATTTTGTGCAATAAAGGAACTTTAAACAACTGAGAGATGTGGATAATAAGATTTATCAGTGGCTACATATTTCTTGTGTAGTTTTACTAATGAATCTCTATTGCAAAACAAACCTAATAAACATTATATAGTGCAGTATTTTTTATTACATGTAAATGTAGTGAAAGTGGCTAAATATGTTCACAAAATACAATGTTTGTTGGTTCTATCCCTGCTCTGACCAGTGCATACTGTTGTATCTTTAGGCTAGACATTTTTATTGGCAGCCACGTTTCAGTCAGTCACCCCCAGGGAAGCTGTGTGGGGAGAGGGAATGAATAATGTAATACAATGCTTGACTATCTCCAAAGGCTCACTCACTGGTGGTATAATTAATTATTAATAGTTTTATATAAATCTGTATATTTGTAACTTATTTGACACATTTCACTATTTTCTTTTCTTTTTTTCTTTTTTATGTGAACTGTTCTTGTATTGTTGTTTGGGAGCTGAAGTGTCCAATTGCCTTCTGGATCAATAAAGTTTGTCTCTGGCTTTCACAACACAGACACACCATTTTACTTTGGTAATTGGATTGTCTTTGCACAAGGACACAACAACACTATAATATATTGGGTATCCAACTACCAACCTATCAGTAAGACGGAGAACGCTTCAGCCGACTTTACCCCTCCCTGCTGTGTTCACATCATCTACATCATCTTCTTAACAAATTACCAAATGTGTTATTTAATTCATGCATTTGAACCTATTTTAATTATGTTCTCAGTTACGAGCTTGAACCCGACTACTTCAAAGATGATACTGACGTGAAAATTTAGTTCATAATTGGTGCAAAACCACAGTGACAAAGGAGTCTCAAGGGGAATCATTTAGCAGTGAAGAGATTGAAACCTCCTCATTGTTTTATTACCTGAGCTGCCGAAGCGTTAAATCTGATAAAGTGTAATTAATACAATCCTGGGTTTGAATAATTTGAAACTGTAATTAAGTAAGGCCAAATTGTCTTCAGATATCTACAATGAAAAGTCTATCTGACCTCTGGCATTCACCTTGTTAAATTATACTTTAAATAATAGAATAAGGAAAAGCTTCATGTCATTCCCAAGGCAGAAGTGATTTCATATGGAAGTATATTTGCTAATGTGTCTGTAATAACGTCTCATTGTGTGTCTTGGTTTTGTTCCAGGCAATTTCCTTCCTCACTCCGCTGGCCGTGATTTTTGTGGTGAAGATAATTCAGAGGACAGATCGGACAGAGATCAAAGAAGCATGTTTAGGTACAGACCCACTCAGTCCATTTGTCTCTGCTCATTCCAGTTTGTTAAATATATATGGGTGAATGAATGATTTTTAACACTTTTCAAAGTACTCTGCATTAAAATGATCCATATATAGGGTTCTTTTTACCTACATGGTTAAAGGTGGTGATGGAGTGTCCACTGCTTGCTGCTCTCCATAGAACTGTTACTGCTATGTCTTGGAGGGTTCACATTATGGCATTAAATATATCTGTCTCTTTATTGAATTACAGATGTTGTTGCTGCTCAAATACCAGGAAAACACCAAAAATGTGCAGAAAGTTTCATAATGTTTTCACTTTTTTATACACTTGAGGGATAAATAACAGCTACACAACACATTTGGATTTAATTTTATTTTTAGTTTAAGGAAATAAATGCTATTCAGTCTCTGCATTAGTATCAGGCATGGGCAAATACTTAAAGTGATAACATCGGAAACTGAACTGAAAAAGCTGGATCAGTGCATCCCAAAAAAATCTGTTGTTATTTGTCATGTCACCTGTTTGTCTCCATGGAGATAGATAATGCTATACTGTAATATTCCAGTAAGACATTGCCATGGAAACAAGCAGGTAAGTGCTTTAATTAGAAAAGTTACATAAGTTTTGTTTTGATACATACAGCATTAGGGGTGGGCGATATCTCGATATTTTAAATATATCGAGATATTTTTGAAACTCGATATGAATTCTGACATATCGATATATCGCTATAATGCTTACGTTTACTTCTGGTCTCGCCGCTTCGCTTGTTTTTGCCTTCTCTGTGCCGCGCTCGCCTCTGCCTCCTGTTTTTGTCCCCTGAGCTCCTCCGTGGAACCCGGACCTGGCCGCAGACTAAACCAGGACTAGGACTAAACCAGGACTAGGACTAAACCAGGACTAAACGCGGCCGCAGAGCCTGGGGCTCGGTCGCGGACTAAACCAAGACTAGGATCAGGGCTCTACAGTGCGCCCATTTCACTCGCATTTGCGAGCAAATATTTCGTTGTGCGAATGGGGAAAACAAAACAGGCGCATCTGTGCGAGTGCTTCTGCAGCCACAATAAGGAGAACTGCGCACAGACGCAACGTGACGAGTTAAACTTTCTAAATACACCTGCCCAGCGCGAGAGCAACCGAACTGTGCCCGGGCATGACACCTCTGACCGCGCACGACTCCAGCACACGAGCTCCGTGTGTGGCCGATATCACTCATACGAACAAACTTCGCTTCAAAACACACGCCCCTTTAAACGAGGAGTACCCCGCAGCAGGACCCACACCTGTCCCACCACTTATTAGACACCCCCACAACGCTGGACTTTCCTCTCCAAAGCGAGAGCTTTGTCTTGGTCTTGTCTCGGACTTGAGCGCATTTGGACTCGGTCTTGTCATGGACTCAAGGTCTGAATACTGAGTGCAGTCATATTTGTCACAATGTGCATTTGATTTGGTAAATGTGCAGAGACTAAACATCACTTTAAAACAAGAGAATGTAATTCCAGTTAGGAATGTCAAAATACAGGTTTAAAAATCCTAGCCACTTTTTACCAGTGGAAGTTCTCTTAAAGAAGAGGTTTTTAAACTGTGGGTGAGGGTCCAAAAAGGGGTGCAGAGTGTTTAAGTGCAGTACTAAATGAATATTATCCATCCATCCATCCATCCATCCATCCATCCATCTTCTCCCGCTTAATCCGGCTGGGTCGCGGGGGCAGCGTGCTGCCCAATACTCATAGCACCTGACCCCCCCCTATGAACCCCTCTGCAGGTGGTGAACCCACAGGAGGGTGGACAACATGGTCCTTGATGTTAGTTCATAAATGAATATTAATCAGATAAAATTTGTTTGTTGTTTTTGCAGTAGTGTGGGAGGGGGTTATTTTTCCTGTAAATATATCGAGATATATATCGTATATCGAGATATAGCAAAAATATATCGAGATATATTTTTTGGTCCATATCGCCCAGCCCTATACAGCATAATAACATTGTTAAAACCTCAAAATATTATGGTAAAAATTATGGTAATTTAAATATAATACTATAAAAAAAATAAAATGTAAAGGTTTTGTATATCTAATATCTATCAGAAATACATTATAATAAAGCCACATTTTAATATACTAATATCAGTAATTAACTTTACAGAGTGACATCACAATACACATTCTCACAGACTTTTAGTAATGAAAGATTAATCTTCCTCTTCTTTGGTCTAGTCTCTAAGATCTCTGCAGTTGCTGGATCAGCTCAGCAATACAGGAATAATTGCTTTTTGGTGCTGATCTGAAGTCCAGTTTCCCCATCCTCACCTCCTGTTTTCAGACAAAAAGTGCTGGAACAGAACAGGCCTGAGTCAGATAGTCTCTCCACACAGCAGGTCTTTGAGGTTTCTGTTAAATCAATACTCGGTGTCAGTGTGTGACCCTGAGTGATTAGCACCCTCCACCCTCCTCTTCCTCCTGTTCCTCCCTGTCCTCCTCTTCCAAACCCTCTCTGACATTTCATTATCATCTCTGCAAGGAGATTGTGTGTAATCCACTGATTCTGAGAGATTTAATTTAGTGCACTGGTTTACTCAAACTTTTAGGACTGGACAATGAGGCAAAAATGGTCCTCTTTATTTTTGAGTATTGGTTCTTAAAAAACACATCTATCCTGCCACTGCCAAAAGCAATACAGAGTGTTTATTTGCTTATTACCAACAGTGCAACAACTTAGTACTTGGATAGGAGACCACTGGGAATATCAGGTGACACACTCGGGCGCCAGTGACAACAAATGTTGTTTTGTCCTTAAGCAAGGCACCTGACCCACATTCCCTAGTCTGATTGTGGTGTGTGAGTGAGCGCTGGTGGTCGGAAGGGCTGGTGGCAACAGTTTAGCCTGGTAACATTAAATAAACAGCTGATGTGACTGGTCAGATCTGTTGAGAGGCCGCCCTGCCCACAATAAGAATGTATGTTCTTCAGGTTGTCAGGTTGTGCAGTTTAATGTCACACTGTGGAACATTCCTGGCATAAATAATAAATGACATGGAGATAAGCATCTGGTGCACCCTTCTCCAGAAAAGTTACACATTGAACCTTTCACTTCCTACAGGACAATGACAAACATGTAAAAATAATCTATAAGAAAGTGACATACTTATTAAGATTCCGAGTTGTATTTAAGCTGGTCTAGATATATCTTTTTTGCAGATCACTGCGCATAAACGTCTGAATGAGAGTCCAGGCGAAAAACTAATATCCCTGAGGGTACAATAAAGTCCAGTTTTATCATGAGTCTCAGTCCAGTCAGACGGCAGTTACCTACATGCTGTAGTTAGCACCTTGTTGATGATAACACATGAACGGCTTCGTAGCTATAAATGCAGTGCTAATGATGATGCTTGTTGCTTGAATCGCAGTTTATATATACAGCCATTTTCCGAGTGTTTCGTGGTTAAAAGTCCTGCAGAGCCATTGCAGCATCACAAAACATTAGGAAAGTTGAACACAAACCCAATTAAAGAGACACATAGAGAGATGAAGCAGCGTGCTTTGAGATTACAGGAGAGGAGAGGCCATTATCTGGCACTGAGCAGCTCTTATGTGGAACTTTATTGGTGTGCGTCAAAACAACATCACTCACAGGAGCACAGAGGAAAGGGCCGTCATTAATCAACAAGTTTTCTATTTGCATTGGTTTATGTTGTTACCAAATTGCACTATGAATGAATTACCTATACAGAATGGGAAATGTCAAAAAGAAAGACAAACAAAACAAAACATTGCCATGTTTTGAATCAGCAGTACAAAATGTCCATAGAGATCTTCACTCCTAAATACAAAATCCTATTAAAAATTATATCAGTGATGACACAATCCCAAGCTCTATTCACCCAGTTTACTGCTATATTTACCAAATGAAAGAAAGTGCAAAGTTCGAAGTTGTTCCTGTATGAGCCATGATAATGAGCTTGTTCAAAGTAGCAGAACTAACAAAGACTAGGTCTTTTTCTTATTCTTTATTATCTAAAAACAGCATTAACAAAATAACTGTAGCGATATATCTGTAACACTGATTAGCAATGCTGAGCTAAAATTACAAATACTACTAATATTACTTTAAAGGTGCTGGTGTGGGGACCCAGCTGGTCTCCATGGAGATAGTGTTGCCTGGAATGTTTTACAGTGTGGCATTAAACCTATCTTACATTTATTCAATTACTTGAATTACTTTATTACTTTTGGGGTGTCTGAAAAGGTGGTCAGAGTAATCACATCTGACAATGTTATTAAAAACATTGCTAAATTTTGCATGTTGTCTCAGTTCTATAGTGCGTATATATGAGTGGACTAAGTGAGTGTGACGTCACCCACAGCGTCAGCGTCGCTCAAATGAGGCTCCCGATGCCACAGTTACAGGAGCGAATTTGGATCCAGGCTCCATATTTGGAAATCTGACCGCGAGTATCATAGCAACCACAAGAGCCAATCATGATTGAGGTGGTTAAATGTGCCGCCCTCCTCATGGCAGAGCAGTGATACTCTGCACCATTCTGCACGGACCGCTGTATTTTGATGATTCTTAAGAACAATAAGGAAACTTTTAGCTTTTATCATCAAACTTTAAATAGTACGTTTTTGATTTATGTCATATGTTCTGTTGCGATCTGCGACCTCGAAGAATGAAGGCGTCTGATTGGTCCATTATTTATGTTCATATATTTATTTAGGAACAAGAAAAATTCAGGATCATGCAGAGCGGGTTCATATGAACATTTTAAGACCAAACTGACGAGCAGCAGTTACGGAGAGAGCGGCAATAAGATTCCAATGTAAGTCATGGGAAAAAGGGAGAGAAGGAGCTGGAAGAGCCTCCTGGAGCACTTCCTATTTGGCACGCGGCAGCTAACGGGTTAGCTATGTCCACTCATATACAGTTTATGCTCAGTTCCATGCCAACTTTAAGTTATTTATAATGTCTTTACTCTTTAGACTGAGCTCATGAGTCAACTTTGCAAAATATAAGACCATTCAATTATCCAACCCAGTAG
The DNA here is from genome assembly GCA_030686955.1 of Odontamblyopus rebecca. Classification (NCBI taxonomy): domain Eukaryota; kingdom Metazoa; phylum Chordata; class Actinopteri; order Gobiiformes; family Gobiidae; genus Odontamblyopus; species Odontamblyopus rebecca. The sequence continues at coordinate 27,893,327 of CM060662.1, read as the reverse complement.
TCTGTAGGCAGCTTGTATTGAGCAGGTGATGAAGTTATGGTTTTGAATTGAGGAAGAATAATCAATCAATACAATGTACAGAAATGTATTACTGCTTAAACTGAAGAACTGTGCTGAGATGTTGAGCTTTCAAAGACTCAAATTGACAATCAATGGTCCACTGTCGACATGCAGAGTTATGAATTGCAATGAAATTAAACTTTTTGTGATCTGAACTCGTATTTTCTCAGACTTTTGCAGCCCTATTATCTCTCAAAGCACCCAGTATTTTGAACTTTAGATGAAATTTTCCACCAACTGCACCATGAGTTGTGCAATCAGTGACTGTTTGATTTTGTTTACAAAGCATGAAAACTATCAGGCAGAACAGGAGATAGCAGCGTCTTCATTGTCTTGTGTGAATGGGCTCATCGAGGCAATAGAAATATTCATTGTTAGGGGATGTCTGTGTTTGAGTTGTTGTGACACTGCTCCTCCCCATCACTGCGTCACTGTAGAGAACATTTTATTTTTGTAAATACTGCAGCCTGGGTTAAATACACACTATGATGGAGGTGTGCGCATTTTATTCTTAACTCTAACCCAAACTATTTTAAAAGTTCAATTTAAGAGATTTAAAATTACCACTATTCAACTATTCCTATTATTTAACTATTCCTATTATTCAACTATTCATTTAATTTCCCTGAAGGGTCTTCCCAACGGGATCAATAAAGTCAAGTCAAGTCTAAGTCTAAGTCTAAGTCTAAGTCTAAGTCTAAGTCTAAGTCTATTCCAGTGGAGGACCTACACCTGCTTGTGAAGATGTTTTTGCTTTGCCTGGAATGTTCCACAGTATGGCATTAGACTTACTTCTCTTGCATTTATTCATATTTGTACTTCTTAAAGACGAAAACATGTATTCCTACTGTGAGCGGGGTTGCCTCTTCATAGATCAGACCTGTAAGTTGACCTGGGCAACGGCATGAGATAAATTAGTATAATGCCATACTGTATGTAATAATAATATTAATTTTATTTATATAGCACTTTTCTAAACACTCAAAGACACTGTATAAAGAATACAATTAAAAAGAGTACATATAAAAAAACAAGGTAATCAGACAAAATGTAGGCATGATTTAAATAAGACATAAAACAAGAAATGATTTAAAGGTTCTCTACTTTATCGTCTTCCTGGAAATGTTATAGCCTTGTCTAGAATATCCCACAGTATGCTATGAACCGTATCTACTTCCATGGAGACAAGTCCTCAATGCCTCCAGGCCAAGTTACAGGTCAGATCTGGGGAGAGGTGAGCTTACTCAACTCACTGTGGGAATGCACGTGTGTGAGTGAGAGATGCATGTGGGAGTGGGATTTTAGGCTTTTGTTATATTTTATGAATTGTGTGGGTTATGTGGCTGGTCTTGGTCCAATGGGGGAATAAGGATAGAATTTAGCTTTGGCTATAATCCTGCATACAGAATGTATAAGTACATGTTTGTCCCTTGCATTTTCTTGTCTTTTAATATGGATTTTCCTTTAAAAAATCAATACAAATACTGCGGAACATTGCAGGGAAAGCATCTCCATGATGGTGATAGACCCTATACCAGAAAAGTTACTTTGAGCCCCTTTTTTCAATCATAAAGTCAGATAAGGTATTTCTATTGTTTATCAACCATAAAATGATCAATCAAAATCAGGCATGCTGGGTGTATTTTAATCACTGTTATTTGTGAACATGCCCGTCTAAAACTGTTGAAGGGTCTTTTCATCAGACGAGTAAATATTTAGACAGAGGAGTCCGTCTGAATCAGCCAATCAAGGGCCTCCCTGCACTTACGCAGGAAGTGAGTGTGAGGCTACAGCTCGGAAAGCTCTGATTAGTCATTAGGCCTTTAACTGTGTGACATTGTGCTTCAAAGCAATTACCAATCAACCTCTGGGCAAGACGGGGAAGAGAGACGGGCAGAAAGAGAGAGATAAAGAAAGAAAAAGACACATAGAGGGGGGAAACAGAAAGAGAGAGATAAAGAAAGACAAAGACACATGGGGGGAAACAGAAAGAGAGAGATAAAGAAAGACAAAGATACATAGAGGGAGGAAACAGAAAGAGAGAGATAAAGAAAGACAAAGACACATGGGGGGAAACAGAAAGAGAGAGATAAAGAAAGACAAAGACACATAGAGGGGGGAAACAGAAAGAGAGAGATAAAGAAAGACAAAGACACATAGATGGGGGAAACAGAAAGAGAGAGATAAAGAAAGACACATAGAGGGGGGAAACAGAAAGAGAGAGATAAAGAAAGACAAAGACACATAGAGGGGGAAACAGAAAGAGAGAGATAAAGAAAGAAAAAAACACATAGAGGGAGGAAACAGAAAGAGAGAGATAAAGAAAGACAAAGATACATAGGGGGGAAACAGAAAGAGAGAGATAAAGAAAGAAAAAGACACATAGAGGGGGGAAACAGAAAGAGAGAGATAAAGAAAGACAAAGACACATAGAGGGGGGAAACAGAAAGAGAGAGATAAAGAAAGACAAAGACACATAGAGAGAGGAAACAGAAAGAGAGAGATAAAGAAAGAAAAAGACACATAGAGGGGGGAAACAGAAAGAGAGAGATAAAGAGAGAAAAAGACACATAGAGGGGGGAAACAGAAAGAGAGAGATAAAGAAAGACAAAGACACATAGAAGGGGGGAAACAGAAAGAGAGAGATAAAGAGAGAAAAAGACACAAGGGGGGAAACAGAAAGAGAGGGATAAAGAAAGACAAAGACACATAGAGGGGGGAAACAGAAAGAGAGAGAGATAAAGAAAGACAAAGACACATAGAAGGAGGAAACAGAAAGAGAGCGATAAAGAAAGACAAAGACACATAGAGGGGGGAAACAGAAAGAGAGAGATAAAGAGAGAAAAAGACACATGGGGGGAAACAGAAAGAGAGGGATAAAGAAAGACAAAGACACATAGAGGGGGAAACAGAAAGAGAGAGATAAAGAAAGACAAAGACACATAGGGGGGAAACAGAAAGAGAGAGATAAAGAAAGACAAAGACACATAGAAGGAGGAAACAGAAAGAGAGAGATAAAGAGAGAAAAAGACACATAGAGGGGGGAAACAGAAAGAGAGAGATAAAGAAAGACAAAGACACATAGAAGGGGGAAACAGAAAGAGAGAGATAAAGAAAGAAACAGACACATGGGGGGAAACAGAAAGAGAGGGATAAAGAAAGACAAAGACACATAGAGGGGGAAACAGAAAGAGAGAGATAAAGAAAGACACATAGAGGGGGGAAACAGAAAGAGAGATAAAGAAAGAAAAAGACACATAGAGGGGGGAAACAGAAAGAGAGAGAGAAAGAAAGAAAAAGACACATAGAAGGGGGAAACAGAAAGAGAGTCAGAGGGAAGAGAGAGAAGAGGAGAGATGAACATAAGAGAGAGAGGGAAGGAGAATTAGGCGGTAAGTGAGAGAGAGGAATATGTGAGAGACAGAGAGAGAGATGAAGAAGAGAGAGAAAGAGGAGAGAGAGATAGAAAGAAAGAAGAGAGAGAGAGAAAAAGAGGGGAAGGGGAGAGACAGTGAGAGAGAAAGAGAATGCTGAAAAAACAGAGAGAGACAAAGAACGAAAAGAGAAAGAGAGATGGTCAGAGAGAGCGAGAAAGAGGAGAGAGGGAGAGAAAGAGGAGATTTATTAATTTTTAACAGGCCTTTATTGTGTCTGTCAAAACATTTTTGCACTGAACTCACACCTCGTGTTATTTACATGACAATGACATTACATATACAGACTATTTACACTATTGACACTATTTACATTATTTACAAAAACAGAGGTCCAAAAAAGAGCTGTCTCTCCTTCACACAGGCTGACACCCCCCAAAGCCCCAGCGCTCCTCAAAACCCTCTCATCACTGTTCATGGAGTAGAGTCCAAACTCCAGCCTGAGTCTGGCCTGCACCATCCTGACAAACATGGTCCTCACACTGACCCCACTCTGAGTCTGCAGCCTCCTCTTCCTGCTCACATACACCGCCATCTTGGCCTGTCCTAGCAGGAAGCTCAGCAGCCTGCCCCTCCTCCTGCTCTGTACAGAGTATCTGAGCCCACACACAAACACCTGGGCATTAAACACCTGCCCCACACTCCTGAACACTGCCCCCAGCAGGTGGAACAGCTGTGTCAGACGCTCACACTCCCAAAACAGTGGAACACAGTCTCCCTGATCTCACAGAAGGGACAGCCCTCCCCCACAGCACTGTTCATATGATGGATCAAGGAGTTAACCGCCACTGCCCCGTGCAGCAGCCTCCACTGCAGGTCTCCCTGTCTCTTGGTGAGGGGAGGCTTGTACAGGAAGCCCCAGGCTGGGCTAATGGTGGGGCCAGGCTCAGGTGAGCTCTCCACACTGTGTCCACGCGAGCACAGAGTCTGTGATGGTTCAGGGCTCCTGGACCATCAGTCTGTAGAAAGTCTTCCCGGAGGCTGCTTCCAGAGATGCAGATACAGGATAGGCCAGCAGGGGGCCTGAAGAGTCCGGTGAGGTCAGGACCCAGGATGATGCTGGGGAAGGGGTCAGTGGAGTCTGGAGACAGTGAGCCAGAGCTGAACCCTCTGAGCAGAGTCCACTCCTGCTCCGTCAGCCGCTGCCTCCAGTGACACAGGAGTCGCTCCAGCGTGCGAACCGACCTCAGGCCCAGGTGAGCAGCCAAAGTCTCTATGTTGTCCATGTCAGGACCAGTCCTCTCCAGCAGCTGCTCCAGAGTGAGGACCCCCTTAGAGCTAAAACGGTCACGCAATGCAGGTTGCGCCCAGCCAGGATAGTCCAGGGGCTCTTTGAGGAGCCAGTAGAGTGAGTTATTCCCCTGCCGCTGCCTCCTCAGCGTGCTCCACACAGACACCAGGCCACGATAGAAAAGGGGGAGGGTATTCGGTCGGTGATTTGAGAGGAACAGAGAGAGGCCCAGGCCCCACACCCTCTGCAGGATGGACACAGCTAGTGGCCTCCACTGTAGCTCCTCTGGACCTGTCAGAAGCCTCTGGAGAAAACGCAACCTGAAAGCAGCTCCCCGGCTGGCGAGATGGATGAGTCCCTGTCCGCCTTGCTCCTTAGGGAGGTAGAGCAGCGCTTGTGGAACCCAGTGCAGTTTGTCCCAGAAGAAATCTACTAGGATTTTCTGGATTGTAGACAGGAGGGAGGGAGGTGGGTCTACACACATAAGCTTGTGCCACAGGGCAGAAGACACCAGGTTATTAATTACAAGCACCCTCCCCCTGTAGGACATTTTGGGCAGCAGCCACCTCCACCTGTTCAGACGACCCTGGACATTCTCCACTGTCTGATCCCAGTTCTTTTGAAGACTGTCAGAGCCCAAAAAGACCCCCAGATATTTAAACCCTCCCGTGCTCCAAACTAGTCCACCTGGTAAGCTGACACCCTGCAGCCCTTCCCCAACCAAAATGGCCTCACTTTTACTCCAGTTAATTTTGGCACTGGATATCTGGCCAAACTGGTGAATTGTGTGGGCCACACAGTCAATGTCCCTCTGTGAAGTCACAAATACCATGACATCTGCCAGCATAGGCCGACACTTTAAAGGGGAGTGGACACCCGGGGATCTGCACCCCTGCAAGTCTGACCTGAGTCGGTGGAGGAGCGGCTCAATGGCCAGTGTGTATAACATCCCTGACAGGGAGCAGCCCTGTCTGATTCCCCCTCCCCACACTGAAAGGAGCACTAAGCCCCCATTAATCATCAGTACACTCATGATGTCACTGTACAGGGCCCGGATGTAAGCGATGAAACCAGGGCTGAACCCAAACGCAGCCATGGTCTGCCAAAGGTACTGGTGTTCAACCCGGTCAAACGCCTTTTCCTGGTCTACTGAAATCAGACCCAGGTTGATGCCCAATGAGGTAGAGACGTCCAAAACATCCCTGATTAGTGTGATGTTATCACTAATGAGCCTGCCAGGCACACAGTAGGTTTGGTCCATATGGATTATGGAGGCCATTGCTTCCCGCAGCCGGGATGCCAGGACTTTGGACAAGATTTTATAGTCCGTGCAGAGCAGTGACACCGGCCTCCAGTTCTTCAACAGTTGCAGGTCACCCTTCTTTGGCAGCAGGGTGAGCACTGCCCTGCGACAGCTTAGAGGCAGGCGGCCACTCTGCAGACTGTCCCTGAATACCTCCAGAAGATCCTCTCCTAATATGTCCCAGAAGGCCTTATAAAAGTCAGCTGAGAGACCGTCTATCCCAGGAGCTCTGCCTGTTCTCAGGCTCCCGACAGCAGCGGTCAGTTCAGCCATGGTCACAGGAGCCTCCAACTTGTAATTCTGCTCTGCACTGACCTGAGGCAGACCATCTCCAAAACCGCCTCTCACGCCAGCGCTGTGAGGCAGCTCAGATGAATACAAGTTTTTATAAAAACTGGAGGCATGACTCCTGATCTCTGAGGAGTCTGTAATTATGCTGCCGCTGTCAGAGCGCAGCGAGTGAATCATTTTCCTCTGACCATTCTTTTTCTCTAGGCTGAAGAAGAACTGAGATGGAGCATCCATCTGGGAGAGGTCCATATGGCGGGACCGGACCAGAGCCCTCAGTGCAGAGGTGCCCAGTAGGCTGGCCAAAGCTGACTTTTTTGTTTTGAGGGACTGTAAACACCCCCGTTCTCCTGTAGACTCTGCTAAAGACTGCAGTTCTACTACCTGTGTCTCCAACTCCTTCACACACCGGGCCCTGTCTCCTGTGACACCATGAGTGCACTGCTGACACAGCTGTTTGATCTGGACTTTACCGAAGTCCCACCACTGCTGAAGGCTGGCAAACTGTGCTTTACAGTACCTGTGTGATTCCCAAAATAAAATAAAAGCAGATTTAAAAGATTTATCATGTAACAACGAGGTGTTAAAATGCCAGTAGGCACTATGAACACGAACATTGGAAATATGTGCGTTACACACTACAAGACTATGGTCCGAAAAGCCCACAGGACTAATATGAGCAGATGTACAAATTGACAGCTGGTGTCTAAGGCAGTACACACGGTCCAAGCGAGCTAGAGCCAGTCTATTGTCCTTACAGTGCGACCCATGTGTACTGCCTGTCAATGGGATGCAGAGTCCTCCACACATCCTCCAGGCTGTGCGCCTCATAAGCCGCTGCAGCCTAAGGGAGGAGGCAGGGTGGGGTTCATGATGGTTCCGGTCGAACTGTGGCTCTGCAGTACAGTTCCAGTCGCCAGCCACAAACAAGAAGTCTCCAGTATCCCTACACCTCCTCAGGCATTCACACAAAGTGTCCATCACAGACATCCTTTGTGCCCCAGTGCATGGCATGTACACGCACAAGAATAGTATTGCAGTGTCCTCAAAACGCGCATGTACCTGCAGCACACGCCCTGCCACCACCTCCTTTGTCTCCACAGTAACAGGCAGAAAACTCTTAGAAAAGAGCAGGCCCACCCTGCACTGCAGCTGAGCCATGACTAAGAAAAACCTGTCCATTCCACTCCCTGCTCCATTGAGCCTCTAGTTCAGGAGTGCTATGAGTCTCCTGCAGCAGCACCACGTCCAGCCTCTTCATCTGTATGAGCTGGAAGACAGCTGCACGTTTTGCTCTGTCTCTGGCTCCATTAACATTTAGAGTTCCAACTTTAAAATCACACATGACTAAAGTTAAAAAGATAGAAAACGTATATAATGGCATTTAAACTGGATAAACATAACATCATTGTACTAAGACTCTTGACTAGCCACTTGGGCCTTGACTTTGATGAGCAGTTTCCTTAGACGATAAACCTCCTGGTCTGTGAGCACCTCCTGCTCCTGTGTGGCTGGGCAGCGCGTAAGGGAGCGGGCTGACTCTGTAAACAGCTTCAGGTTTGGGAAGAATTGTTCCACTTTTACACTCCTCACTCCTTTGGTCTCTTGTAAGAACTTTTTAATGTCAACAGGTGAATAGTGTTCGGCTCCTGTGCTGTTTAAGTCCATCTGAGAGCAGTTTGACGGTTTAGAGCTGCGCGTTACCTTTGAGGGCTTTTCATTGTTCTGGGAGCTGTCAATATTTTTCCTTTTTTGCTGATAAACAAACAAGTCCTCCTCATCTGACATGCCCTCCTCTAAATAGTCACTGTCCTCTTCCCCCTCACTGTCTCTGAGCTCTGCGCTCTGGCTCTGTGACGCAGGGACCGGGTCAGCGGTCACCTGCTGCTCGCAAGGCAAAACACTGTCCTCAGTTAGCGAATCACTCGGAGCCGCGCCAGAATTGACGGGAAGAGCGGGATCCGTAGCGGGAGTTTCAGGCTCTGCAGCGGGAGGCGCGGTCTCGGACACGGGCTCCGCGGGGAGGTCCGTGTCTTGCGCTGCACCAGGAGCGGCCAGCTCCGCATCTGCGTCGCCCAACGGCTCCACCGCACTGGCATCATTGGAGGGTGGGACTGGGGGCCGCGGTGCGTGCGTCATTACGCACCGTTGGATCAACTCGGTCTGGACATGCCCTGATTAAATGTCCTCTGCGCCGCAACCAAAACATTTCATAGTGTTTGAGGTGGCAAAGACCATGTAGTTGAAACCGTCCTACCTTGAAGCTAAAAGACACATCAAGATCCGTACGATTGTCCTTGAGTACTATCATTACTTGTCTACGGTGGCATATAACATGCTTTAGCAACGGGACTTGCAGCCGAGCGAGATCATTTTGATCGGCGACACAAGTTGGCCAAAACGCGACAGTTCCATGGCCAAGATGTCATTTTTAATGAACGGGAGGAGCGTTGGAGATAGTAACACGTTTGGCGGGACTCACCAGAGGCAGAACAGATGTGTATAAACCCTGGATGACGGCTCCTTTCTCTACAGCCTCGACACCTTTTCCGTGCTGGACAGAAACATTACGATAGCTCCATTCATGCGTGACGCGGACTTTATGTTGGCATATCCCACTTCTTTCCCAATAGCGAGGGTGGCCTCTTCCACAGAGCAGTTCACTGTAGGCACCAGTTTCACAGCATGGCGCCGTGTCAGCTGCTCATAGTCACTCGCTCCGGCCAGCATCGGGCATCGTGCGTCGGAGCGCACCTGGACAGGTGAGTGTCCCTCGCCAAATCAGAGAAAATACGATAGAATCCAGTGAAAAGCTATAGGCAACTCTATGTAAAGTCAAAAGCCCGCTCCTCTAATGCACGCTTTCCCCACACACGCACCCGACCGGAACCGGAAGCGCGCACGGAAACAGGAGAGGGGGGGGGGAGAAAGAGGAGAGTGGGAGAGAGAAAGAGGAGAGGGAGAGAAAGAGAAGCGGAGAGAGACAGAAAGAAAGAAGAGAGAGAGAAAGAGGGGAAGGGGAGAGAGTGAGAGAGAAAGAGGAGAGAGAAAGGGGAAAGAGAGAGGAGAGAGAGACAGAAAGAAAGAAGAGAGGATGAGGAATGGTCAGAGAGAGAGAAAGAGGAAAGAGACAAAGAGAGAGATAGAGGAGAGGAGAGAGGGGGAGAGAAAAAGAAAGAAGAGTGAGAAAAAGAGGAGAGAGAGATTAAAGAGAGATAGAGAAACATGAGAGAGGGGGGAGAGAGACAGAAAGAAAGAAGAGATGGAGGTAGAGGAGAGAGAGAGGAAAGAGAGAAAGAGGAGAAAGGGAAAGAGAGAGGAAGAGGAGAGAGGGAGAGAGGGAGAGAGAGAAAGAAGAAAAGGAGAGAGACAGAGAGAAAGGGGAAAGAGAGAGAGGAGAGAGACAGAAAGAAGGAAAGAAAGAAAGAAAGAAAGAAAGAAAAAGAAGAGAGGATAAGGAATGGTCAGAGAGAGAAAGAAAGGAACAAGACAAAGAGAGAGAAAGAGGACAAGAGAGAAAGAGGAGAGGAGAGAGGGGGAGAGAAAAAAGAAAGAAAAGCGAGAAAAAGAGGGAGGTAGAGGAGAGAGAGAAGAAAGAGAGAAGGAGGAGAAAGGGAAAGAGAGGAGGGGAGAGACAAAGAAAGAAGAGGGAGAAAGGAGAGAGGAAAGAGAGAGGAAGAGGAGAGAGAGAGAGAGACAGAAATATAGAAGAGAGAGAAAGAGGAGAAAGAGGAAGAAGAGAGGGAGAGAAAGAGACGAGCGAATAGTGGAGTGGGTGAGGGACTTGGGGAGAGTGGGTGGGTGGGACGCTTTGGTGATGAGGCTCAGAAGTGAAGCCGAGGAGTCATTTGGATTAAAAAGTGCAGCAGATTTAGACTGAGCAGGGACACCGCTGCTGGTCCCTGTAATTGGCCGTAATGTTAGAAACTCATCACCATAACAGCAGGTATAATGCCACACTGCAACAAGACTCTCTAATAAGAATGTATAGTAATAATACGGACTTAGACACGAGCGTAGAAATTATGGGCTCCCTGGTTTCCTCAGATTTGCTCCATGAGAACTATTGTGTGGTTTAGATTACAATTTCGGGCAAAATTTTTTATTAATTTAATACTTTTTTCGTTATAGCACTGTGTTTTTGGAACTCCAACTCCTCTAGGGGGGCTGGGGCTTTTTTTCCAATAGCCACATGACAATTTTAATTTGATCCTAAGAACAGCGACTGATACCTTAACCTTTTTAGATTTTTCTGTCTTAATAAGCTGAAAAAGAGAAAAGGTTTAGTCTGTTTTGTCATTTAAATGATTTTTTTTTTTTTTAAAGAACAGGTTGCCAATTTAGAGACTCTTGGCTGTCATAGGTGTAATTTACTGTCCTTTTCTCTTTCATCCTCCTCTAAGGTCAATCTACAGTCAAATTAAATTAGATAACAACCTTGACTTTTAAAGTGGTTAATCTTCTAAAAAGAGGACCTCATTGAAGTAACGGATAGTTTATGATACTAGTCACAAATTATGTCTATTCTTTAAACCTATTTTTAAATGTAGTTTGGGCTTTTAAAAGACTATAATTCTCAAGCTTAGTTGTTTTGGTGACTTTGTTCAAAAACGGTCATGCTTGCTATACTTTACACATAAAAAAATAATTAATATTATGCCAGTGACGGGTTTCCTTTCAGAAAAGTTATATAGTGCACCTCTAAATGCATATCTAGTGTACTCACTGTTTCAGGGGCTCATGTTACGTACAGAAACATACCCAAAGCTCAAAATGCTCTGTTCTACGTTGTGATGTCATGAAGCGATAGTTAATAACTACTGTTTGCCTTTAGTTTAGAGAGAACTCATAATTTAAGAAGATATGGAAATTTCAAATTGCCCAATGTTCAAACTACTCATAAAAGTTTCTGTGTGTCTATATGTGGTGTAAAACTCTGGAAAAATCTGGATACACGTCTCAAACAATGCCAAAATATCCGTAAATTCAAGTTGTTATATAAACATATGGTCTGGTCACAGTATATAGAGAGTGGGTCCTAATATCTGAACAATCCTGCCTTTTGTAGAGCTGGTTTATGCTTGTTGTTTCCTGACTATTGTTGGATGTGCTGTTCTTTACTGTTACTTATATTTGTTGTCTATTACCATTGTTGGTATCTTTAAAATTCTCACCAGTGCTGGTAGCCTCATGTATTGTTATTGCAATATGATGATAATTATGTTATTATGCTAGAACAGTTTTTCACTGTTCGCACTTGTAAATAGTTCCTACAGTTAAAAATGAAAAAGAAGCTCATTGCATTAGATTAGAAGAGGGGGTGGATTAAATAAATTATCTTCTTCCCACTCCTTTTTGGGCATTTTTTTTGTTTGTTTGTTTGTTATTTCTATCATGATTTCTCTAATGTTATATGTTCCATTGTAAAAGAATATAAACTTCTTAACTGCCCAAAGTTTAGTAGAGAAAGGCAATTCCAGGACTGAAATTATCCAAATGATTCTAGTATCCGTGTATGGAGTTTAAAAACACAGTGGAGCACTTCCTGTATTACCACATGGCAACACAAGAGTGTTTTCTGTTTGATAGAAAAACGCAACCTAAATATGTAGGATTTGTGTGTAAAACATGTGTGAATGAAACAAAACACAACTCCAGGTATGTTTTCGATGAGGAGTCAACATTATAACATAGGTCAGAAAAATATGCATAATATGGGTCTTTTAAAATGTGATAGGACATTTGAATTCACCTCACTCTTTCATAATTTATCCAAATGAGCAATCAAATAAACAACAGATTCTTCACTATAGTTCTAACTGACTGAGGGTATTGCAGGTGAGGGGAATTAGCCCACAGTGAATGAATAGGATTAACTTGAAAAGGACGTGGCTCCACTAATAAGAATCCCAAGAGCTTTCTTCAAGGCATAATCAAATAAATTATATTTGCTCTCACGCAGGCACGGTGCTTCCTATTGCTCACTAGGAGGGCACATTTCACTATTGTGTATGCAATCAGAGTGCCGCTTCAAAGACTTCTCCAGAAATGTTTAGAGAGGTTGAAGAGGAATGAAATTAATTAAGTCAGTCTGGGGAAAAACACAATACTGGTGACTGTTAAAGGTCTTATATTACATAAAACTGACTCTTGTGAGCTTTAAGTCATGTTGTAACCTTCTCAAAAACATACATGGAGTTGGGTTCAGTTTAAGTAATCATTTATTATTTACTTTCTACATCTCCAAAGCTTAAAATACTCTGTTATTGTGTTAATGTTTGTGATCCCATCAAATGGTAGTTTTCGGGGTAACCAAAGCCTCCTTTTAGCTTTTGTTTAGTAGAGATGGGAAACTCCAGAGATTAAACTATCCAAATTATTCTTGTGAAGGTGCATGGAGTTTAAAAACACAATGAAGCACTTCCTGTATTACTACAACACATCAAAAGGTGGAAGGGAGTGCTTTCGGTTTGAGAGAGACTAAACATTGCAGGATTTGTGTGTTAAACATGTGAATGAAACAAAACAAAACTCCAGGTATGTTTTTGATGAGGAAACAATATTATAACATAGATCAGAAAATAGCCTAATGTGATTCCTTTACTTTCTAGGTACATTTATACAATTATAATTTTCTTTCCTTTAGTTTAGCCCATGCAATTGCTGGTTTTCAGATGACATGGCAACATGTATAGACCGATAACATATAACACAGATGGGGAATTAAAATCTACATTATAAAAATACAGATTCGCTTTCCTGCACTTTGTCCATTGCCTTCCATTTGTTATTACACAAGTTAAGTAGTGCAGTATAATATTGGGGTGGGTACAAGGACAGAACTTTTTCTCAACTCAATTGATTAAAACTTAGTAATGCAGAGATAAAGTCTCAGTGAACAGCTTTGCACAGATTTCACAAATTTAAAACAATTCCAGACTGTAAAAGACTTCTTTGCACACATAACCCACACCCTACCCAAAGTTGATAACTAAATTCTTTACTTTTTTCTCAAAGTTAACAACAAAAATGTGAGTGTTTTGGTTATGTAAGTAAAATGTTTTCTTCCCTTGCAGCGGTGTCCTTGGCCCTTGCCCTCAACGGAGTCTTTACAAACACAATAAAACTGATTGTTGGCAGGTAAGCTATATCCTATTTTATTTCATTTTTAATCATTTTAAATTGATATTTGAGCTATAAAGGGTTGCATAATGCGTAGTTCAAAGTTTGTGGTAGTTCATCCAGCCCTATGAAGTATATTGATATCTTAACATTGCAGCTAACATTTGCAACAGATAAGTACCGTAAATTCCGGATCACAAGCCGCTACTTTTTTCTACACTTTCAACACTGCGGCGTGTAATATGAAGCGGCTTTTTTATTTTTTTTTTCATCGCGGGAAAAACATGGACCAATAAAATGAATAAGTAGTTCACTCAGGTCCAATGAAATTGTATGATTAATCACAACTTCCTTATTTCAGTCTTTCTGCTAACCCTCATCAACATGGAGAATACCAGACAAAAAGCATATGATGCAGCTTTTAAACTAAAAGCGATCACTCTGGCAGTTAAAGAAGGAAATCGAGCTGCTGCCCGTAAAATTGGCATAAACGAGTAGATAGTGCGAAGGTGGAGGCTCCAGCAAGAAGAACTGAGCCAGTGTAAAAAGACAACCAAAGCTTTCAGAGGTAACCATAGCAGATGGCCTGAGCTTAAAAACTTTCTGGAGGACTGGGTTAACACGCAAAGAGCGGCCGCGGTGTTTCCGCGAACTGAAGGCTAAAGCGATCGCTACCGTGGTTTATTCCCAGAGCGCCAAGGTGTGTATGTGCGCCAAGGTGTGTATGTGCATGTCGCGTGTGTGTGTCCCAAGTGTGTGAAGGTGTGTAAGTGCCTGTGGCGCGTGTGTGTCCCAAGTGTCACCAGTGAGCGAGTCCGTCCCCAGAGTTCAGCGGGGGACCGCGTCCGCGGCCCGTCCCGGAGGCGCTCCAGGCGGCGGGGACGCAGAAGCGAACCCCCCGCCTAGTCTTTGGCCAGCGGTTTATAATATGGTGCGGCTCATATAATTACAAAATTGATTTTTCTTCATAAATCTGAGCATGCGGTTCTTAATCGGGTGCGCTCTGTAGTCCGGAATTTACGGTACTGAAATCAAAGTATTGGTGGTTTTCAGACTCCAGAATGTCATTGCTTTATACTTTGCCATGAAATATCCAAAATGCAAATGCACAGATATTGAGTCTGATCATTTCTTTATCTTCTTAGGTTCCTTTCTAAGACAATGTAGCCAAGTCTATTTGTACCTTGTTGACATATTTCGGCTGCTAGCTGCGAGCCATCTTCTCCTTGAAAGGAGGAACGCGCCGTCATCACGGTTGATGCTGTCAGTGCCTAAGTTAAAGCATTAAGAAGACAAAATGAATATTTTTGGCGTAATAAGAAGAAGATTTGGACCAAAAAGTGTCAAAGCACTTCACCACTTGGAGAGGCTGGAAAAAGCGCGCGCCCGCTACAACAACCACCTACGGTTCAACCTCCGATGCAGAGACGTGAACATCATACCAGCTAGCATCAACATCAAGACCCCGATCCCAACCCATAATGCAAAACAAATCATAACAGGGACAAGGTCAGGAAAGCACTATTAAAGGAGAGAATCTGCATAACAGTCAATAAGAAAAGCTATATCAAACGAGAACTCAGGGAGGAAAGGGAGAAATATGGACACAGTTTCCCCATGGATAAAGAATTACGGCAGCAGGTAACAAAACACTTGGAACACACATATGAACAGGAATTCACCACGACCAAGGAACGCCACATCTATAAACTGAAATCTCTAACAAACACAAAACAGTGCAAAACCAGAACCACGCAGACCAAGACAAAAGACAAATGGGTATGCAATTTAGCACATAGAAACATTACAGAAACAGAAACAAACATTCTTGCACGAGGACTTAACTTTGCCACCACCCCGAACAAAATCCCCATAGAAGAATACATTTTAGCCATGGAACTAGCATGCCAAAAAATACCGAACCAGGGACAGAAAGCCGAACTATGCAACACAGTCACAGGGATCCTAAAAACAGCCAAATTACCAAGGAGCAATATAATGAAGGAGGAGAGGAAAGCCATTAGCCATATGAAGAAAGACCACACAATCACCATTCTACCCGCAGACAAAGGAAGGACAACAGTTATATTAGACAGGAGCACATACGAACAGAAAATGGATGCACTACTATCAGACACGGACATCTACGAAATAATCAGGAAGAATCCAACAGAAAAAAAGAAATGAGCACTAAAATCATTACTCAGACCCTTACTAGAACAGGAAAAAATCAACCCGGGAAGCATATAACGACTTAATACCTACAGCCAGCATCACCCCACGCACTCCGAAAATACACAAAAAAGACACACCACTCCACCCAATAGTAGATAGCATAGGTTCTGTCACTTACAATCTGTCAAAAGCACTCGTCGAAATAATAAAACCACTCATCGGTCAAACAGATTTCCACTGCAAAAACGCAAAACAATTGGCACAGGAACTCAAAGACATTACAGTAGCACCGGACGAAATACTCATATCACACGACGTCATCTCACTATTCACAAAAACACCCATAGATGTCACAGTCGACGACATCACACAGTTATTACAATTCGTGGCCAAATCTACATATTTCCAATACAATAACATCATTTACAGACAGAAAGAGGGGTTCGCGATGGGAGATCCACTATCCGCATTAATGAGCAGTTTTTTCATGGAGGACCTGGAACAAAAACCATTCAACACAGCGCCCCCACAATGCCGATTAACTTTCTGGAAACGATACGTAGATGACATCCTGGAAAAAATACAAAAAGGACACACACAAGAACTCACGGACCATCTCAACGCACAGGACACTACAGGTAACATTCAATTCACACATGAGGAGGAGAACGATGGAGCAATAGCATTTTTGGACATAAAAATCCACCACATCGCAGACGGCAGCATCAAAATAACAGTATACAGGAAACCCACACACACTGACCAATATCTACTCTGGACATCCGAACATCCCACTGCACACAAACTATCAGTAGTAAGAACTCTATTCGAAAGAGCCACACTCATTACAGATCACACGGGGACATCCTCCTCCAGAGACCACCGGGCGACAGGAGGCATGGTCAGTCTGGGCGACCACGCCTACCCGAAGTAACAACAGCTGATATATGACACGTCACCATCAACACCGGTGACAGTTCTGAAGATGGCTCGCAGCTAGCAGCCGAAACATGTCAACAAGATACAAATACACTTGGCTACATTGTCTTAGAAAGGAACCGAAGAATTTAAAGCACTAAGAAGACAAAATGAATATTTCTGATCATTTCTATTCATGATTAGACCAAAGAACTAGAACACAAACAACAACAACAAAAAAATCTCCTTTTCAACCATACTCATTTTATCTGCTCCCATCTGTATTAAATATTATTAGCCTATAGAATGTTGTGATGTCGTCTGAAACCCACCCATCCATTTCTTGTTTTGTCAGACCCAGGCCAGATTATTTCCAGCGCTGTTTCCCTGATGGACAAGTGAATGTGAAAATGCTGTGCACCGGAGAAGCAGAGGTTGTGTCAGAGGGACGCAAGAGCTTTCCCAGCAGCCACTCCTCCTGTAAGTTCAACACTGTCAGTCCACATAGTTAAGACTTAACAACAGCTCAAACTTCTGTTAAACCCATCTGAGAAAAGTGTAGACATCTTTCGGGTACACAGATACACAAAGCACTCACAAAATAGAGAGTATTTCTGCTAAAATAGTCTGAAGTACTTCTGTCCACGTCGCCATGATTGTTTTGGTTTGTTTGGGCGCTTGATCTTTGGCTCCGCCCTAAACCACGATGCTGCCCTGTGATTGGTCCACTGGTTTACCGGGAAATCACAGCAACGATCGCCAGGCCAGATGGATTTATGTGAGTTTGGGGAATTCACAAATGCTGTGAGAATGCATCTTGCTCATCAGTGGCCATATTAGGTATGTTACGTGTGTCAATTAAATGATCGCCCATTGTGTATTCCATCTGGGGTTATTTTACATATATTTGCATATTTGAATAGCCAATTAGTGTTTGCAGATGTTACTCTCAAAGTTTACTGTTTATAAACTTGTATAGCGGTTTTTACTCACTAAAATTTGCTTTACATGAGAAAAATATAACATAAAAAAGGTGAAAAATAACAAAAAAGATGTGAAATGAAGAAAAAGTTAACCTTTTTGTGCCACTGTACTGTCCACCACTCCAAACACCCACTTTTTTTCTTTTTACACAATACTGAATGTGTTTTTAAAATGTAATACAAAACTATAATTACTCTCAAGCTGCAATTCTGTGACTGATCGACTTCAGTCTTGATCAACAAAATAACACTATCCCTGCCTCACTACTTTCTCTCCTCAAAGGTAATTCTATCCTGTTACTGTTTATTTACATTCCCCTGGCAGATTGTCAATTAGTTTTAGCTTTGGTAGATTAAGTTTGAAAATATTTAATTTGATTTTGGGGCATACAGCGAACAAAGCTATTTACTATAGTCACGATCTGTAAGGAGAGCATTGAGTTTTCAGGTGCTCTGCCACTCGGTGTTAAATAATTCACGTGTTATTGTGTTGTATGGTCCATGAATTTTAAGTGTTGTTAGCAGATGGGCGGAGGCTGCTGGAAATACACATAATACAGTTAATAGAGGGGGGAACAGACTGGAGGAGTAACTTTATTGCTCTTCGTATAGTTGTAATTTATGAGTTGTTGTCTAATAAGATTGCAGGACTTGTAGGACTTATGCATGGAAAAGCTGAGACTGAAGTTGTGTTCTCAGTTATCCTGGTTTGCTCCTCCTTTGAGTCAGAATGTAGATTTGGTTTGGTTTTGTTTCAGACCTGGTTAATGCCCAAATTAGGATGATGTTTAAGCACTCTTAAAGCAGACCTGTCATTAAATCGACTTAATCGGCTTTTAACTATGTTTTAGTTCAGTGGTTCCCAAAGTGTGGAAATTTACGTGAAAAAGCATTACAGAGTCTATTAAATGTAGTGTAAATTATTCTTTGGGGACCCTCTTCGCGTTGATGAGGGTGCTGTGGCTCAGAACACTTTAGGAATGGCCGGATTCAAGAAATATTGCATTATATCAGACTAAAAAGAAAAGCGCAAGTTTGTGCTGGCTTTTCTACCCAAAGAAAATGTCTGATTTAGAAGAACTGAAAAAAACATCAGAGGACAATCCGCCCAGGCAGGCTGCTGAGGAGGTTATAAATGTTGAACAAAATTGGTGGAAAACCCCTCGCAGCCAATTGAGGTGTATCCTCAGAGCGCCCTGAAAGAACAAAGACCACCCAGACATTTTCCAAGAAAGGCAAGTGAAGAGAAGCCAGGGTCTGAAAGTAAACTTGTTCAGGCCTCTGCACCAAAGCCTGAGGTCATCAAGGTGTTGCCTTCAGAACCACTGAAAGAACAGAGACCCAGGCGTCTTCCAAGAGAGGCAGATAACCATGGCACTACTGCAGAACACGGTGAAGAAAAACTAGCTCCAAATCCTGAGGTTGTTGAGGTGTATTCTTCTGACCCTCCAAAAGAACAGAGACGACTTTGAGAAAGGCAGCAAAGGGAAACAAATGGAGATAAAAGAAGAAGAGTGTAAGCAAGACCGGATTCTGCTTTTGTTTTGATGGTGAACCTGAAGGCGATGTAATTCACTTAATCTAAATTTACACCAGGACCCTCCTTTCCCCCCATTACCCCTCCCCAAGCAAAACAAATCCCCGCTTCTCTCAACAGATGTTCGACATCAGACCCCAAAACACCTAAACATTCCCAACCTCCAGTAGGCAGCTTACAGTCAGTTTTGAAGAGCAGAGGAAAAGCTACTGTTGTCACAGTTCTGCCTTTTATTTACCGTAAATTCCGGACTACAGAGCGCACCCGATTAAGAACCGCATGCTCAGATTTATGAAGAAAAATCAATTTTGTAATTATATGAGCCGCACCATATTATAAACCGCTGGCCAAAGACTAGGCGGGGGGTTCGCTTCTGCGTCCCCGCCGCCTGGAGCGTCTCCGGGACGGGCCGCGGACGCGGTCCCCGCTGAACTCTGGGGACGGACTCGCTCACTGGTGACACTTGGGACACACACGCGCCACAGGCACTTACACACCTTCACACACTTGGGACACACACACGCGAAATGCACATACACACCTTGGCGCTCTGGGAATAAACCACGGTAGCGATCGCTTTAGCCTTCAGTCTGATTTGTACAGTGCGGCCGCTCTTTGCGTGTTAACCCAGTCCTCCAGAAAGTTTTCAAGCTCAGGCCATCTGCTATGGTTACCTCTGAAAGCTTTGGTTGTCTTTTTACACTGGCTCAGTTCTTCTTGCTGGAGCCTCCACCTTCGCACTATCTACTCGTTTATGCCAATTTTACGGTCAGCAGCTCGATTTCCTTCTTTAACTGCCAGAGTGATCGCTTTTAGTTTAAAAGCTGCATCATATGCTTTTTGTCTGGTATTCTCCATGTTGATGA
Organism: Odontamblyopus rebecca; assembly: GCA_030686955.1. NCBI lineage: Eukaryota > Metazoa > Chordata > Actinopteri > Gobiiformes > Gobiidae > Odontamblyopus > Odontamblyopus rebecca. Next base: position 27,873,410 of record CM060662.1, on the reverse strand, counting down.
GGGTTAACAGAAAGACTGAAATAAGGAAGTTGTGATTAATCATACAATTTCATTGGACCTCAGTGAACTACTTATTCATTTTATTGGTCCATGTTTTTCCCGCGATGAAAAAAAAAAATAAAAAAGCCGCTTCATATTACGAGCCGCAGTGTTGAAAGTGTAGAAAAAAAGTAGCGGCTTGTGATCCGGAATTTACGGTACATGTTTTCCCCCAGTCCAGCTCCGTTTCCCTGTCTGTTCCGGTCTTCTTTTAGCTCCCTCCCTGTCTCTCATTCCCTAATTATCCCAGGGTAGTCTATAAATACTTCTGCTCCTCATTCAGTCTCAAGCTCTATCAGAAACTTTGTATTTGAAATCTGTTGTTTGCTTTTTGAGCAATTCTGATTTATTCCCTAATTAAAGTCCCTGCATCTGAGTTTTTTCCCAGCTCATTTTCTTATTGTAGTAATTCCCAGTTTTGGAAGATATTTTAATTCACATTATACATCGTCTATTCCTTTATTGTTTATCAATCTGATTTGCCATATTAACTCTTACCTATTGTAGGACACTTTCTGTTGATCTGAAATAAGACTTGTGTTTGACAGTAATCCTTGTGTTGCATCTGAGTCCAGTTGATCTGTGTGATAACTGTCCTTGACCTTGGTCAACTATATAATTGTCAATTCAACAATGAAATATAGCTCATTTGGGTGTTTAATAGGGCTTTTTTGCAGAAAATGGCATTTTACAGAACTATCTAAACTAATTTCCCATTAGAATTGGCCTATATCATCCAAAAAAAGAAAATGTTTTAATTAGAATTTTATCTTTTATGAAACAATGTGTCTGTATTTTATATTTGAATGGGATGGCTTCTCTAGTTGTTTTCCCTTCTCATTTACCTTCTTGTATTTAGTGATTCACCCATGTTTGAGCAATGTTTAATCAACCATATACGCATACGCCCACTACTCTGTACTTAATTTGTCCTCCAGTTTTATTTTCTTAATCCTTAATATGAGTAGGATTTGGCAGAGTCATAAAGTTTTTTTGTTTTTTTTTAATCCACGGCTTGCTAGCAAGAGCTGCAAGCCGTCCATCCATCAGCAGACATTTTGTTGTTTTAGATGAATGTTGAGATTTAAAATGATCCATGGTTGTCATAGATTACAACTATACAATAGATCCAAACACAATATGTCTTGATTTAAATTAAAGTGAGTGCATGCAGTGGTGTAATCTTATGGAAACAATAGTATTTAGGGATGATACAATACTGGTATCAGGTGTTAGTCGAGAAAAATCAGATGGATTAGGGAATGTTTCCAGGATTTTGCTTCATGGTTAGGCCAACTAAACAAAATGGTTAGCCCAGTTTGCATTGGCTCTTACTTAGCTGCTACTGATGGCACAGAGTTAAATCATCTGAGTACCAGCTATATCCAGTCCCACACCAAAAAACAAAATAAATGAAGTATAAATATTGTCCATGGATTCAGCCACTTTTAATGGGGTGAAGATAATTGCAAGTCTACATGGTCTACTAAACATAAAACAGAAGTCTGTGGATAATTGGTTTTGGGAATATATTAGAGTTGGCATATTAGCAATTGGCATCAAGGCACAAGCAATTTTACATGTTTTTCACCATAAAAACAATTAATTAAATTATGTAAAGAAAAAAATGTTTAAAAAAAAAAAAAAGGCAAAATAATTTGTCCCAGTAAATAGTGCTCCAGCATTTGGCAGAGCATTCGTGATCAGTGCTCAAAGAGATTTAATACAAAAGTCAATAGTTCTACTCAATTAAAACACTGTTACTGGAAATTAAAATGCATATTGATTACAGACATTTTGTGCATTATAATAACTTTTGCTGGGTTTCAATTTTTTGGCACTATGTTGATTCGAATGCTTTAATTATTAGGTTCAGTGTGATTATATTTTAACATATATTGAATAAGGTGAGAGAGATCACAATTCTAGTACATTAAAAGACACTTGTATTATCTTGTCTTCAGATGCTCTGATCTGATCTCTGACCTGCCTCGTCCTGTTGGCTGTTATAACTTTAGACAAGCCGCTCTGGAGATTTACCCAGTCCAGTGATTTGGCCTGATTTAAGATTCACAAAAGAAGTTGAAGCTCTTCATTGCTTGTGCACAATATTGTCAAAATTGAGACGTGATTTGGAAATGTACACCCACACTTTCTCACTAACATGACTAAGACAGCCTGCCCCATGGCCTTGGCTAACTATAAATAGATTTTGGTGTTGCTTGTCGCTAGTGTGCGCAAAAGTTCTGATTCTCCACAAAACTTTATTCTCTGCTTGCATAATGTGGTTTTATCACTTGGTAAATCTAGGAAGGCTGCATCTCAAAGTCCACGCTGTTCTCTATAGGGTATTAAATAGGGCCCACGTTTAGCCCAGCCTGTGAAAAAGCAGAGTGGTCAATATTGGCCACAGTGCATTGCAAGAAATACAACAGCAGACAGCAGAACCTTAACTGGACATGAAAGAATGAATGCAGATGGAAGTGGTGTTTTAATGCACTGTTGACTTGTGATTATGAATAAATGCTATTTTCTGATCTGTTAGAAACTTGTTTCCTCATTACAATCAATCAAACTTTATTTGTGGAGCACTTTTCATACATTACAATGATTAAAAACAACAGCAACCCCAACCCATTGTTTCTTTCATATATACTATTTAGACAAAACATAAAGCATAAAGCTCCTAAAGGTTATAGTAAAAAAGAAAATAAAGCAAAATGGAGAGCTAAAATTAGATGAAGACTAAGTAAAATAGTAATAATTTAATTACAAACATGCCTGGAGTTGTGTTTTGCTTCATTCACACATGTTAAGCACAAAATCCACATATTTAGGTTCTTCTCTCAAACAGAAAACACCATGTTCCACCTTGTGATGTCATGTGGTAATACAGAAAGTGCTCAACTGTGTTTTTAAACTCACAACTTCACTAGAGTCACTCACAACACGCACAACTTCACTAGAGTCATCATTTGGATCATTTCAATTGCCAATCTCTACTGAAGGTAAAAGGCAGGTGTTACCTAGAAAACTACTGCTTGAGCTGCAGATGTAGACAGACAAATAATATAGGATTTCCTAAGAATTAAACAAAACACAACTCCAGCTTTGTTTTTGATGAGTTAATGACATTATAACATGACTTAAAGGTTACAAGAGCCAGGTTTAAGTAATATAGGACATTTAAATAAACCATCAGGGTGCAAAGTTGCTAATGTTATCAGCTCATCGTAACTTGAGCTGTTTAAAAATGAACAGTTTCCCCTCATCAACAAAGAGACGAATAATCCAGTCTGTGTTTTCTAATCTAAAGTGAGATCACATGATTCCTCTCTCTACCTAAAAAGCTGCATAGTGCACCTTTAACCAGCACCAGGTTATCCAAGGACTAAACAAATCCCCAACTTGAAATGTTTAGCCTCAAATCCTGTTTGTGCAGCATCCAAAGTAGTTTACCGACTGTGAGTTTGCATTATCGTACATGGCTTATGCGGTAATTTCACAGTCTTCTACTTGTAAAGCTTCACTGATCCTCTGGTATAATAACAAACTTTCACACTGGCTGCTCCCTGGACACTTGTGTAAGCCTCAGAGGAGCAGAAAACATTATGGTATTATCTGCTGCACCTGTATAGATTACACTGCTCTAATAGCCTTATGTTGTAGTGGGGGAGTGATTGAGAAAAGCAGGGTTGAGCCCATATGTCGGCTATTCCAGAGACCAGAAGAAATCTAATTTCGTGTAGCTGTCCCCTATCACCAGGACAAGAGTTGTTGGAGTTGTATGCAAAAGTGCTTTACAAGATGAACAAGGGCAAAGAGAGGAGAGAAGAGGAGAGGAAGGAGAGGGGAGGGCTGGATGCTTGACACAAGAACAGAAGATGGATTTACAATGTTGGAGAGAAGACGCCAGTGGATCATATCCGTCTGCTCCTCATGGGTCAACACTGAAAAGTATTGTACAGTGAGCTGGTGGATTTTTAAGCCAGATGCCCTTCCAGTTGCAATGTCGGGCTGGATTCATGCCAGTCGCCTTATGGTTTCTAAAGCGTATGCCAGCAGTAATGGTAAAGCAGCAAAAATGAATTCAGATAATGATTACTTTGTAAATCTTAAACTTAGACAAACTTTACTCAACCACTTGGACACAGAAGCTCAGAATCCTACAATAGATCAGATCTTAAAACAAACAGCCAGTAGATTTGGAATAAAACTAATAGTATTTGCAAAACATTGTGCCAAAAAGTGGACAAATAATAATTTTTCCCAAACTTACCTCAAACTTGCTTCAGAACAAAAAAGTAAAAAATAAAAAATAAATCTTGTCTGGATCAAATTCAAAAAGAAAAATCAAATATAAAAACCTCTAAAACTAAAACAAGATGATTAAAGAAGACCAAACTTAAAACTAAATCAGAATTAGATCATAGAATGGGGATTGGACTAAATCCTGACAGACCATGACTACAGTGAATGTAAAAAAAACTGAAAATGACACCTGTGTACCAAAAAAAAAAAAAACTGAAAATGACTCCTGTGTACCAAAAAAAAAACCTGAAAATGACACCTGTGTACCAAAAAAAAAAAACCTGAAAATGACTCCTGTGTACCAAAAAAAAAACTGAAAATGACACCTGTGTACCAAAAAAAAAAAACCTGAAAATGACTCCTGTGTACCAAAAAAAAAAAAAAAAAAACTGAAAATGACACCTGTGTACCAAAAAAAAACAAAAAAAAACCTGAAAATGACTCCTGTGTTCCAAAAGGTTTGTGTTCCATTTCTCAGAAACACTTCCCTACAGTGTTTCTCAAAATGATGATGCGCACCAGGTGTTTGGAGAATGTTATTTTGAAAAACTCCCGACATATAATCGCACATCAAGGCGGCTCAGGTGTGACGCTATTGTATTTCTGTTATTTGCTCCATAAATAACAGAGTTATCAACAAGGAAGAAGGCAGGAGCCAACGCAAAAGCACAACCAAACACATATTGACCTTCCACTGTGTTGATGCCTAAAGCTGTAGTTTTCTTTCCTCAAATGTGTCCACTGTGTCCCACTGTGTATTATAAACCTCCTTTCAGTGTGATCAAGTATTGGCAAACAGCATGCCCAGCCATCTGCCAACTTTGATCCCACATAAACAATGGGAGCTTCAATCACAATGTAAATTCTGTTTTTCATTTAAAGACAAAACTTTTGCCGTGTGAGTCATAATGTTACACAGAAAAACGCTGGAGTTAAAACATCTCAGGTGACTACAACTACTTTACTGTTATGTATGACTACAACTACAGTATTACTTTCATAATTAGATTTTTTTTTTTTTACCTTTTAACCTCTTTTATTTAACCTGGAAAGTCCCACTGAGTTTAAAATTCATTTTTCTGCTCAGTCCTGGCCCAGAGTGGACCCCATTGTACATGTTGAACCCAAGACCTTCTTTCTATGAGGCAAGAGCAGAATTACTATTAATATTTCTAATCAAGTTCTCATATCGCGGGTCTTTTCCAGGACTGTACATATTTAACAAAAGCATAAATTATTTCGATTTCTTCTCCAATTATTCAATTTTAAAACCCCTTATATTCCTTTCCCTCTTAAGTCTTAAATGAATAATCCCTCAAAATGTCGATCATGGTAGCTACACCATGGAGAATAGCACTTATTCAAAGCAGATCGTCTACAGCTCCTCACTCTCCACTCCTTTCCTCTTAAGAGGCAGCCTGTGACGGAGCGCACAAACCATCTACAGCTAGTAATGTGCTTGCTGTATGCTAAGTCTGATGGGTTATTATGCATCAGATCTGGCTGGAGGCTGTAGCTGGTTCCAGAAGCCTTGGTAGAGGTCAAAGGTCATAAGACAGGAAAGAAAGTTACACCAGGAGGAGTTTGATTGGCATGAAGCTATACATCATTACGGCATTACTGGTTTAGAGTTAGGAAGAAGACAGAAGTTTGAGTGAATGTAGTCTGCAGGGGCCCTCATTACAGGCTACTGGTTGGAGAACGGTGGTCGCTGACTCAAACTTCAAAACAGGCTTTAGTTCTGACAGAAGCCTTCCTCTGTCAGTCACTGCGGAGCTGTCACACTGAACACCTGTTGTAGGAATAGACAGTTTTTGGACTAGTATTTCAAGTATGAGGAAAAATCCATTCATTTTGCCCATAGTTTGTCATTCATTTCACATTTTAAAGAAATTGTAGTAGAAGTTTAGTGTTGGCAATGCTCAGAAAAGTTTACAATGGTGCAAAAAGTTTTCTTCAGGGTAGAACACAGATAGAGATCATTGCTGGTCCCTAGTGCTGTCATGAAAGTTCTATATTGATCTTGCAGAGTTTTACACTGGTAGTGCTGTTCTATGTGCCACAGAGTGCATTTTCTTGTGACCCAGTTAACTTGGATTAGCATAAACATAAATGTGTGAAAAATACAGTGAAGTTCTGCAAGTGTCAGCCATAGATTGACATTGCGTTCACATTAACACACATATATGTTGGGTTTCCATCCTTTTTGATGAAATCCTATTGCCTACTGTTGATTTCCTGGAGGCTGGTCCTAACATTAACCATAGTTACTTCTTGCTACTCTAATTCTAACCTAAATCCTAACCTAATTTAACCCTGTAAAGCCCACACCATTAAATAATTGGCAGAAAATTCCAATTCTTTGAACTTGGAGCCTTTATTGGTCCCTCTAAACAAACAAACAAACAAAAATTCAAATATCATTTTCCATATATTATTATTTATGGCAATCTGGTGTTGTTACTGGAGCACCCTCTAATCAGTGAATCACACCCACTGTTGGATTATTTGTGCACTGCATGTATCTGATTGTATACATCAGGTTTTTCAGGGGAAAAAATGTCACACTGCTCATGTGGAGGGCTGAAAAACTCATGTATCAAATATGATACGTTTGGCGTTATAGGGTTAAAGTAAGATTCACCTTATTATCCCTGTAGTTAAATTCGTCCTATGCATTTGATTCATTCTTCAATGCTGCCAGGACAACACCTCAGGCACAGTGGGCACCACAGTACAGCACCTGGGGACCCATCTCTGTGATCTTGTTGCAAGGACTACACTAACTGGAGCATTTGACCTGTTGTGGTTGTTTTTACTCTATATCTGAATGTGTATACAGATTTTACTCTCCACAATGTAATAATTCTCTGCCAGTTATTAACATTTTGGGACTGAGTTGAGGTTAGATTAAGACTAAACCAGGACAAAACAAAGATCAGAAGATACAAGAGACAGCATCACATTTCACTATTTTAAAAGCCATGAGGCAGCTGATTTTTCTTACGACTGGGCTGGGCTGAAATACCCTTTCTGATTTTTTTTCCTTTCTTGTCACAAATTTCACAAATATAAGTTGTATTTTTGTAGCAGTACAGTCAAGTTATGTTTTTATTCATGGGGTACAATGCCAGTCTGTTCCACGAGGTTGTATTTGGCCCATACTATACATGTATTTTCGAGGTCCAAATAAATAACCTGTGACATATTTGTCTGTAAACCAAAACAAACTCCTCCACTCTGGATGACCCCACACTTTAGGTAACCTTATCCATTGTGGAAATAAATTGCCTCTATGCAACTAAAATCATTATAATAGAGTGTAATAATAAAAATGCAACAATTGAATTCTCCTTATTAAAAATAGATGCATTTTGGTACATTTTAACCTGTTCCAGGGCTTTGCACAATGTTGTATTCAAATGTTTAATTGGACAAAAACAAAATGTGTAATCTGGGGTTCCTCTGGAGATGATTTTCAGACATAAATATTCTTCTGTTATAAATCCACGCCACAAAAATAATAATGCTTAATACATCTAATAATTTGGTTATATTCACTCATGATTTCATGTTTATGTCACATGATATGTCTTTAATTCATCAATACATTCAGACAAAGTCCCTATTCCTGGCACTAACAGTTTGACCTGTAATTTAAACATTCAATGACCGCCAATCTTAAAGGCACACTACGTAACTTTTCTGGGGAAGGGTACACCACCTGCTTGTCTCCATGATGTTATTGCCATGCCTGGAATGTTCCACAGTATCTCTTACTGTGAAGAAAATATTGTGACGCCACCAGGTCAAGTTACAGGTCAGATTTGGTGAGAGGTGAAGCATCTCAGTAAAAATATCTGTTTTACAATGTATTTTTGAGCACAAACATCTGTGATTATATTAAGTCGAGATAGAACAGGTTAATGCCATACCGTGGAACATTTAATGCAAAGAAATAGCATCTAAATGAAGACAATCACCAGCAGTTACATAGTGCACCTTTAAAGGTCTTATATTACGCAGAATTGACTCTTGAGAGCTTTAAGACATGTTATAATGTTGTTGTCTAAAAACATATCTAGAGACGGGTTTTGTTTCATTCAGACGTTTGAGTAACCCTTTATTCAAAGTCTGTTTCAATCACCAAAGCTCATTGGCAATTCCAAATGATTCTGGTAAACATATATGGAGTTTAAAAACACAATGGAGCACTTCCTGTATTACCACATGATACAGATCCTTTTAGTGTCAGTAAACAGTGATGACGTAGGCAAGGTTGCGCAACAGAAGTATGGCAGAACTGAGCAGCTTGTCGAGCTCTGAGAAAGGATTATCAAAAAAGATTTATCGTCGCAAATATTTCCTCAACAAGTGACTTTGACAAATGGTGTCTGACTGCCAGAAGCGTCTTTGAGTGTCCAAAAAAGCGCTATATAAGTTTGATGTATTACTATTATTATTAGATTCTTGTGCAATCAGTGACTAAAACTTTAAAACTTTAATCCGCCGGTAGAATATCGATTCTGACAACCGCACACATAACAACCAGACACTTTGGTGCTGGAAATTTTTTTTATCTCCGTCTTCTTCTGTCTGTGTTCAGTCTGAATGAATCAGAATGAATGGGGAACAATGCCACTTCCATTACCATAATGCGTGCACAGCTTTTTGTATCACTTCCGCCCTAATAGCATCATCTGACAGAACGTTTTCTGTCTGAGAGAAGAGCCCAGCCTAGGGTTTGTGCGCTAAACATGTGTGAATAAAACAAAACACAACCCTAGGTAAGTTTTTGAAGAGGAAATAACATTATAACATAGATCAGAAAACGACTTGAAAGCCTTATTCTTTCATACAATGAAAGCAGTTGAAATGTATTGCCAGTGACACAACAGCAGTGCCATTTACCATTCGCCAGTAACAAAGACCACCCCCCTGCTGTACCAGCAGCTCTGCACTAGCACTCTGCGTGCACTCCCCTCTCGCTGTTATTAATTTTACCACAAGGGAATCGTATTTCAAATCTATTCTGATACACGGATTCATTAGCACATTGTTTTGTTACCCTCCACCTGTTGCCTCTTCAGGTGTGGGCTCACGGGGAATTTAACCTACTTAGACTGCAGCTGGCTAATATAATGCATTTATTGTCTTGTTTAATTAAAGCTCTTTTACATGTATAATTGCGTTTGGGTTGTCTTGCTGTTCGTAGGCGTCGCAATCTCACTATCGCACCTCATGCATTATGGATAGCAATGAGAGCATTTCTGTTAGCGCTGCCGTCAAGTGTGGAATCACTGGTGAAAGCCTTGTGTAAATATATGGGCTGTAAATAAATGATTATCAAAGTTTGGGTGTCCCTTTTGCCATAAAACACATTTCTCAACCGCATGATGTCTCTCAAGTCATGCACAGACCGAGCTGGATTTGAAGAATTCTTTAAAAATCCATTATGTTTTTCTATAAGACTGCTTTGTGGCGCGCTACATCTCCACCCCGTTGTAATAAATGAGGGTTTTGAGTGCACTGGGGCATGCGGCACAGAGGCACATAAAGCAGAATGAATAATATGAGTTTTTCTCAGTCTGTGGAGAACTATAGCACTCCAGAGTTTATGGTTATTTGAGCAAAGATTAAGAAAATTCTTGAAAACACCATTAACCTCACCCTGGCTCCATTTGTTCTTATTTTCATTATGTGCCACTTTTGTCTTTGTTAGAGAAAAAAAATATTGTTTGTTGAGTCATATTTCAGATTTTTGTTCAATTGAAGGACGTGTTTCCAAGAGTTAAAATACAAGCTAGGAATTTAGTAATAGTAATATGTTGCAGCAGACTGACATGTGTAGTCTTTTGTAATGAGTTGTACACGTTCATCTGGAATGACAATGGGAACCAGTGATCAGAACGTTCAAACAAATATTTCACGCTGAGACGCAGAGAAATCAAACTTTAGTCAAATCCAGCTGAAAGAAAAACACAGGTGTCTTACCCCTCCACAAATACACAAAGCATTTCCCTTTGCATGTTTTTCAAAGAATGTACATTTCTGCTCAAATTAAAGTATGTTTTGGTTTGTTCGATGCTGGCTTCTACCAAAAAACAATGATGAGTGATCAACTGAATGATCAGTGGTCGGTCTATGCACTACTGATGGTACAGGACTTATTACAAGCAAATGCTTCAGCCGGAGCTGATCAAGACACATTCTGTGAAGTCACAAAAATTGTGAGAATGCATCTTGCTGGCAAGGTTGCTCACAAGCATTTAAAACATCTACATTGACCAAACATCACGGTCAAAGACATAACATCTCCATGGAGTCAATGCAGAGTGCACCTTGCAAGAAGATAATCAACATAGGCAATATAGTTTATGTACATTCGTGAAGTTGATTTGCTTTGGTTAGACATCAATGAAAATGCTAAAATGACCTCTGTAGTGGTGCTTTGCTCTTGACTGCTCCCATACTGAACTCTAGAGCTGCTGTTCAGTTCTGTATGGCTGACATGTCCCTGGGGTCTCTCTCTCTCTCACATTAGCAGAGCCTCTAGCCTTATGCCCATGACTCACTGTGAATAATGATCACAGGTAACTCAAGTCTATGGGCCCAGCTGAGGACTGCTCTACTTTTAACCACACTGACCAGGACACAATGTTCTTGGTTATGGCTTTCAAAAGGATGAAAAAGAACAGTTGTCATGGAGATTTACTAATAACTCGCTGCTATAGTTTTGAGCCTTATTTAAGCTCTGTTGTATGTTGCTGAGAATCCTTTTGGGATAAAAAGGAAAAACATAAAAATTATATTCTTTGACAGCAATCCCTAATAAACTAAGAAATACACATTTTGTTTTAACCTTGGTAATATTATTAGAGCATAGTTTTTATGGGCCTTTTTTGTATGTTACTCTTTTCTCTCTGGGTGGGTTTCCTTTGGGTTTCCCGCATCATTCCCAACATGGAGGTCTCAAGATCTGGAAATGGTAATTGGGCACATAACCCACTACTCCTGACTGTTGAAGGATGGGTCAAATGCAGAGGAAGTGTACCTTAACCTTATTTACAATGGTGGCTTTGGAATTATTGGGAATATATGATTTAGTATTTGTAGCCATGGTAGCAATAATAGAATACCTGTACAATGCAAAAAACAATATTTAAGTAAGTTAAAATTACTTAAATTAAGAAGATTTTACTTTATTTGAGTAGATTGAAAAAATGATCTATCAATGGAAGAAGTGTGTATTTTAATTAAGTATAGCCAGATGTATTTTCATATTTTAACTACAAAAAGTCTTGTTCCACTGGCAGATAATTTTGCTTGTCAAGTGAAATGTACTCAAATCATGATAAAATGTTTCTTAATTCAAGTGATCTTAACTTAGATTTTAGTTTTTGCGGTATAGCCAATTAGCAGAATAACAGCAAGAAGTAAGCAAACATTGTGTAACTTTTCTGGTCAGTCAAATGATTTTCTCCATGGAGACTTAATTACTTTGTTTGGAATGTTTCACACTATGGAGACCAAATCGGACTAAGTTACAGGGCAGATCTGTGGTGTGGCGACCCCCCCTCACAGTCAGAAGGCCTGTTTTAGGTATTTTGAGCTATAAAAATTAATAAACGTAAGGTAGAGCTGTTTAATGTCATACTGTTGAACATTCTAGGCAGGTCAATGACATATCCATAGAAACAAGCAGGGAATGACCTCCCAACCAAAAAGTTACATAGTGCAGCTTTAAGGAACCTCTCACAATTAATTTGCTAATGTCTATTTCTGTATCGTGAGTATCCCTCGCCACTCAAAGGGGTTTTCCTGGTGTAAACGTCCAGTCAGCAGAGCGAGCCACTGGTTCATGGTTAATTTAGTCCTGTCCTTTGCAAATGAGAAATGTAATGGTGTGAGCGCCGGGAGAGCTATTAAAAAGACTGGTGTGCGGCCTCTGTGATTGGAACAGTACAGGAGGCAGACAGCAGCAGATGGATGGGGCCTTCTTATAGGCTAAAGATCCAGGGTGGCTTTAGGATAACAGCTTTATTTCCTGTAAAACTGTCCAGGCAGAGCAGAGGGTTTCTGCAATCACAGGGACAGTACCTGGGCCAGAAATGAAACCCCCAGGAGGTGCTTGGTCTCAAATGTAGTCTTTTTACACAAGTTTGAAATGCAATGTGTGGTCCTTTGGAACTGGTGTATTGTGTTTACTCAACCAACTGAGTAAATTCTCGTACAGGGGTTGACAGCGGCATTTGCCCAATAACCCAAAGGTAGATGGATCAATCGCATTTTGACCACTGCATACTGTCATTATGTCCTTGGGCACTTCACCTCATGATTATGTAATGAGTGTGAGTGTGTTGTTATAGTTGCAGAGGTTTAATATTAAGACTCAGAATGCACCATTAACTTCATTTATTCATTCGGCCTTGCGTGCTCATCACCAAAGCAATTTATGATTTATGAGTTAAAAAACAAAAACTAATGCTCACAGTGGTTTGAGCAAACTTCACCCCAGCAGCATATTTTTCTTGTATCCTAGATCAATACACCTCACAAGCATTTCATACCATGGCTATAGTTTATATTTAGAGGCTTAGGACAGTAAAGGGATCTGGAGTTTTGTTTTGTTGTTGCTGTTGTTTGCAGCAGTGTCCATATACTAAGTCTATACAGCTATCTATAGCCAGTGTTGGGAAGTAACTGAATACATGTATCAAAAATACATATTCTGAATACTAATTTGGAGTAACTGTATTCCAGTAGTTCAGTATTCAGAATACAGTTACTTTTCTAAAATCAAATTAATACATAGTGGTACTTGATCACACAGTTTAAGCTTCTAACCGCACAGAATTAGTGAGAAAAATGTAAAACACTGCTCTTGCTGTGACCGTGAATTTGAGTGTGATTTTTCCCTCCCTGATCAGCTATATATATAAATGCATAACAAACGGTCAAACAAACATGAATCTGTTTTTAATCCTATGTGGCATTTTTACACAATAATTTAAAAGCAACTCTGTATTAAAGTATTCTTAGTATTCAGAATATGGGACTCTGATTGGACCATGTGTTGGAATACACAACTTTAATGCAGGTATTCAGTATTGTGTAACTAAATACATTTTCAAAGTTTTCTTCCCATCACTGTCTATAGCTGTACTGTGGCGCTTAGTGGACATAATGAGCAGTAGACCAACCTGGCCAACACTGGTAATACAAGAGTCTAAAGGCAGTGGACCGTTTAAAACTTTTTTTTCCTTTCCTCACAATTTAAGAAACAACTTATTATCAATTTCCCCAGTCACAACAACATTGCTTTTTAGTATCTATCTTAAAAAGAAATTGCAGTTGCCTGTTTTAAAGGATGGGTCACTGGGCTGTGCTATCTTAATAAAATCCAGTATGAGCCTGCTCCACCTGCTGTCCAAAATCATTTCCATAAAGGAGCAGAGCGGTTTAAATGAGGCCAGCACTTAGCCCTGACAGCCAGACATCTGCTGGACTCCTGCCTCTGCCCCGATATAGCCGTAGTTTTAGTATTCCTGTCCTGGTTTAGGAGCTGGGTGACAAGTAGGAGTCTGTGGGTGCTGATAGTTGCTGCTTGGCCTAGTGCAGTCCAAAACTAACCAAACTGCTCCAAAACACATTTTAGGACCTCTCATCCACTAAAACTGGACTCACTCTGACAAAACAGAGTGTTTGGAAGTGGTTTAAATGGAGGTTCTTTTCAAGTAAATATATTTATTTATTGAACAGGGATTAATGAACCTCTCTAAAAGCACCAGATTTAGCCCTAAAGCTAATTTTCATCTGTAGTCCCTGGATAGATATTACACTGTCACCCTAAAAAAGTTAAAAGTTTGTGTAATTATTGATGAACATTTTCCCCATTATAGTTTTATGTGGTCCACTTTTGAAACAGAACAAAAATATGTATGTTATTACCCAATGGTAATTACGATTTCACCTTATTTTGTGTTAAAAATAATCCATAATTAACTATTTAAACTTTGACTAACACTGAAACTGTTACCGTATATTTCACATTATTTGTCTCACTTTTATGTTTCTGTTTATTTATTAAATATGGGACAATGCACGTTAATCAGCATGTGTTGCATGTAAATTTGCTGGGGTTTGCCGTGCAGGCTTATTTTCATCCGTAGTCCCACTGGCAGGTTGATGACAAAACAAAAACCAGGACATAGGCACAATAACATTCAGTCTATCACACATGACAAACACATTAAAGATCAGTAAATATTAATACTAACCATATTAGTAAAATGGGAACATGCTAAAAGCACACACAGGACATAGATTAAAGAGAACAGACACAATCACAATCACACAGCAAGACAGAGACATTTGCTGTGATGTTAAAACACATACAGGTTAGTTGTGTTCACACATCTGATTGTCCAAAAGCCACTGTTGCACAAATCTACCAAAGCTCTGGATGCATTTGAAACTTCCTTCTGCTTTGAACCCTTTCAACTGTCCTTGCATGTTTATTTTATTCCACTTTTTTAACATGCCTAATGATAAACTCTATAGAAAACTTTCGTTGCAGAGCCAAGGTTGTTGAGAGGAGCAGGAGTTTTATTTTGTACAGAGCCGCTCTTCACTGTAGGCTCGCATTGTCCAACTTCTACATTTCCTTTTATTCTAAAGAAAACTTCAACAGTAGAGGTATCCACACATATGAAACAGACTGTTAACCTTTGAGTTTGAAAGCAGATGCCCACGAAGTGACCTTAAAAACATACATTCAGCCTGGAGCATTCAACATTTTGAGCAATCATCTTTTTGCATAACTCACTTCTGTAAGGCTGAAGTTTAAAAATGAGGTATCTGCCCATTTCAAATGCCTGTATGTTATTTAGTGCACATTTTAAACTCTTCATTAGAAACATTAGGGAAAAAAATTAAAATTAGAATTAAATGAATGGCTGGGGGTTTGCAAAGTGCTTGATTTCCTGGTAGGGCTGTGCAATATGGTGATGAAATGGCTCTAAATCTGCTGCTATTTTAGTAATGTTGTCCATAATCTCAACAGTGACTAAACAGCATGGTCCAAAAACCCTCATCAAACCAATCTCAAACTTCTGTCTCAATTTTGACAACACTTCACTCACTCCATCCCCACTCATCCATAACCCTGGCATCCTCTTCGACCAAAACCTCTCATTTGAATCCCATGTTAAACAAATAACCCAGTCTTTTCCATCTCAGAAACATCGCCCAACTCCATTCATCGCTCACTTCCTCTGCTGCTGATTCCTTAACCCATGCATTCATCACCTTGAGAATGGACTACTACATAATTCTTCGTGGCGCACCCCCAAAAACTCTCAATATACTGCAAGACATTCAAAACTTCCCTGTCCTCTACAACCTTCACGGGCTCCTCGTCCACTTCAAAACCCTCTTCATCACCTTCAAAACTCTCCACAAACCAGCCCATCCCTTACCTCTCTGACCTGCTCTAGCTCCATCATGCTCCTTCCGCTCCTCCAACACCAATCTCCTGTCTTTACCCTCCAGGATCTTACTTGGCTTTACAAAGACGAGTGGTTCTGGAGCCAAATCCTGCCTCCCTGATTTCATGAGTGACTGACAGGCACATTAGCCATAAACATAAAGAAAATAAGAAACAAAACAGATTTTTACAGTCAACAATCAAAGCATTTAACTCTTATTTATCTCAGGTAAAAGATCTTATATATTTTTCCTTTGAATGTTACTAAAATTTTAGAGAGGAGATGTCTTTGGCATTTAAGTGACTTGAGCTATTGGCTGCTGTGGTTCAATCATCTCAAGTTAGGACAGAGGATTTTTCCCTTTTGTCTGATTCTAGTCCCTTCTGGATTCGAACAGAATTTAGAAGTGATGGCTGGTCAGTGCAGGAGCTCTGAACCTGGGGAGAAAGAGGCTTCTCCATCACCGCCCTCACCCTCTAGCTCACTACTTCAGCAATTTCATGACTGCACTGAACTCTCCACCTTTAAAATCTACACAAAGCCCATCTATTTAGAACCACTTTAATGTTTCACCTGCTTTTATAATTATGCTTATACTTTGTCCTATTACCTTCTTTTTTTAATGTGCTCATTCTAATTGTATTTTTTGTGCAGCATCTTATATAAGCGATATATAAATAAAATGGATTATATTATTATTATTAGTGATTATCGTGATTCACTGATTTCTCTGTTTGATGCTGCTGTCTCCTCAAACACAGACACTTTTTCCCACTCATTTTTCCTTATGGTGTGAGTGCTGGAGATGACTTTATTTTCCTCTTTAATGGCAATTTAAAAAAAAATATACAAATTGTGAATTGTGACAAAATTGAAATTCTGATCTGAAACTTCTCGTTTTTTGCCTATTGCCCACTCCTACTTCATGGTCTTTGCCCACTCCTGCACTGCCCTGGTCATGTGGTCAGTAGTAAACCACAGGGGACAGCAGGCCCTCCTCCTGCTGCCTCAAGAGGTGCAAGACCATCTGAGGGACACCAGAAAGCAAACACACTTTAATGTTCACTGGTCTGCCTTTTTCTGATAGAAATGCAAAAAGAGAGTGATACTTACATTGAGTTTATATGAGGGCAAGTGCCAGCAGAGCTGGAGTGCTCTCTTCCATATTGGAGTGATGAATAACACCTTTTGAAGACATGATTGCTTTACTTTTGATGGGACTTGTGTCCAACAGAAAGTGTCTTACCCTGATTGGTCGATACAAACCCTTTATTTGTCACAAAGAGAGACCGTGAAATGTGCACATGCGACTGAGTTCAGGTCACAAATGACAGTATCAAATGCAGTACTAGCACAGAGGGGTTTTGAAGTTCCTGAATAAGTTGGACAAAGACTTGCAGTTACTGTTGCTATGCTAGAACACATGAGAGTGAAAATAGGAATATAGCTGACAGATAATATGTGTAAAAATACTCACACTGAACTGTTAGACATTTAAACACCATTTAAAACTTAACTCTTCATTGTTCAGGAGCCACATTTTTATAGACCATTTTAAGTTTAGATGTGAACTAGCATCAGAGTGCACTGTACATGAAGAGATCATTAAAACATGGTATTTCTTATGACCATGTGTTTCTACAGAGGTGTAGGTAATGGTAGTAATGCTTTAAAATAAAGTTCCTTAATTTTTACAAAAATATGACTAAGGAGTGACTACAAACTTCGACATAAACCCATTTTCTCTTGATATGGTTGTCAAAACTTAGCAGAGGACAATAGAAGAGTTTGTTTTGTTTTTGCTCTGCTCTAAGGCACCTGTCACTCCACATGATTTAATGCCCACATTTTTGACTAACAGACTGAATCTCCATCGCTCATTGAGGTTGTGAATGGGCTGCCACACTCCCATCTGCTTGTTTAATGTTGTATATCTTTAACTTTTTTACTTTGTCCCAACAGTCCAAGGATAAAAAGTCAGTTCGTACCTGTTTCTTGAAGTCTTGAAAATCCTGGAATATAAACTAACTTTTGTAAAGAAAACCACCTGGGAGTCATAGAATATAAAACTACATCATGTAATATTGTAATTCTTGCCTTTTATTATAATCACTATAATTCCAATAAAAAGTACTCATTGTGATTAGAATTAACTTTCCCAAGTGATCAATGGTTAAAGATGAATGGATGAGGAAATATATGCTGATTGGTAGTCATACACAATACATACAACATAACAACATAAGCCTAAAATTATGACATATTATAATAATATTCTTCAGTATTAAGTGTTTTTTTTTTTCAGTTTATCCTACAAAGTAATGAAGTCATGTTCATTTCTGTTTCAGTTGCCTTTTCCGGGCTGGGCTTCACTTCATTCTACCTGGCTGGGAAGCTGCAGTGCTTCACGGAGCAGGGTAGGGGGCGCAGTTGGAGACTCTGTGCCATGGTTCTGCCTCTCTACAGCGCCATGATGATCGCTCTGTCCCGCACTTGTGACTACAAACACCACTGGCAAGGTCAGACTCACAGAGACTGTAAATAGAACTACTAAACTAAGTACTAGAGAGCTTGTTACAAGCGAGTTACATACATTATACCCCATCTTTAGTACTTAGTTTAGTAAGTTTAGTAGTTTTGTTTGAAGCTAAAGTCCATTGCTAGAGGTGGTCGAATACTGTCAGAAGCCAAAAACCGGCACAGATCAGTGTTTTCTAGGCGGAGATCTCGCTGTGGTAGTGAGTCTGTCAAGACAACAAACTAGTGCAGTGTATTGGGAAAGTTCTTAACTTCCACGTAAAACGGCAATTTGCACAGAAGAAGCTTAACACCACTTTCTAACCCGTCTTACAACAACCCCGAGTCTAACAAACAAAACGCTCTGCCTGACTCACTCATTAGTGTCTGGAAATGTTATAAAACAACTTAATAAGCAGCCTTAGCCTTACCTTGTTGATTTCCCACTGCGCATGTGAAAGCCCAAAAGACTCGATCGCTGATGTTGTTTCTAATCCCATTTATTTACGAGTGAATTACATTTTTTGAAAAATGCTAAAAAATAAAAATAAAAAAAACATTCCCGAACCATTTTCTTTCGACAACTTTCAGTTTCTATTGTTCTTCACTGTCAGTAGTCGATTCTCACTTGTTGCTTCTGGCGGCTACTAGTCGCTCACCGCCGCTGGAGTTGGCAGTCGAGTATTTTGGGCTTTTGCACTGCGCAGTGGGAAATCAACAAAGGTAAGTTTAAGGCTGCTTATAAAGTTATTTTATAAAGTTTCTAGACCATTAATGAGTGAGTCAGGCAGAGAGTTTTGTTTGTTAGGCTCGTGGCTGTTGTAAGATGGGTTAGAAATTGGTGTTAAGCTTCTTCTGTGCTAGCTTGTTGCCTTGACAGACTCACTACCACAGCGAGATCTCCGCCGAGGCAACACTGATCTGCGCCATTTTTTGGCTTCTGACAGAATTCGACCACCTCTAGCAATGGACTTTAGCTTCAAATGTGCCGGACTTCCCCTTTAACAAGACAGTGCTATTAATGTTGTCATAATACTTAAATTTCAAACTCGATTTCAATACTAAGGAATAGACTTGATACTTAACACCACGATGATCATAAAAAGCAGTCTTCTTTAGAATATGATTGTCAACATTAAATCATCACTTTCTTTTATATCACCATGTGGCCTTATATCTGTCTGATCCCTCAGTTGTACAGATATTTGTTCTGTAGTGTTCCACAGGTTTATACTAGTTTATCTGGTACTTGTTCTATTACAGCTCAGATCATTCTAAGTTACTGAGGAAAGGTTCAGCTCTGTCCCATCAATGTGGCTTTTTTAGTAATGATACCTGCTCAAATGAGTAGCTAGTTTGGATACTGGTTTTAGTTTTCGATTAGTATTTGATTTTCGATATTTTGACAACCCTATTGTTTATATAGCATTGGTCCTAAGGGTATGTGGTTGTCTTGTGGTTGTGGAAAATTCAAACTTACCAGCACTGAAGGCAAAATGCAATACCACACTCTGTGAAATTTGTTTACTTTGTGGTATACTGTTATTTTCTAAATCTATGGACTAATGTAATAGTGGAATGTAGAAATGGAAGGTGAATATATTTTATAACTAACCAATGGTTGTATAAATACTTAATGCATTGCTGATTGAGGTGTGTGGTCATATTGTACCTGTGTGATGTTATGTGTGCCTATGGGTCAGAGAGTGGACAGTGTGAATTGTTCTTATTGTTGGTTGGTGTAATTGTACTGCATTATTTATTTCTATATATCAGGGGCTGCAGAGGGAAACTAGCTAAGTTCCTTCACATGATGCCTAAACTAAATATACATGCACGACTAACACAGTTTTAGAACAGCTTTTTCAGACGGAAAAGTGAAGCAGGGTGGACCACCCTTGGACAGCCAATCAGCTCTCATGCCATGTGACTCACATGGCTTTTTCTTACAAGTTTGCAATACATGAATGTTTAGCATGTGATGGTCAAATTGTATTTTATTTTTATTTTCACATACTGTCCTGGGGGAATAGAATTTAGAAGTTCATGAAAAAAGGGTCGATTTTTCAGTTGTGTACAATTAATACAAAAATATGAATATAAAATACTAATAAATAAGAGTAAAATAAGATTTACAGTACTTTTTGGCTAAAGTGACACTCAATGCATCACCAATAGACATAACTTGTATATGATTTACTCAGTTAAAGTTCTCATGTAGCCCCCCACTGCAGCAGAGTGAGGGTCTGACTTGTGTGTGACTTTGTGACTTGTGTGTGACTTTGTGACTTGTGTGTGACGTGTGTGTGACTTGTGTGTGACTTGTGTGGGAGGGCTGTGAGATGCTGTGCCAGTTGATGCCAGTTCTCTCTCATATGGTGCTAATGAGTTTGACTCAGCCATATGTTCATGTGAGATGGCCAGAGACTTATTTCATCAGAAACTGGAGCGGCATTTCAAGACTTTTATGTATGAAATGAAACACATTTAGATGTTCAAAGTCAAAGTGAACTTTACTGTCAGTTCCACCATGTAACAGAAATTACACAGGGGAATCAAAATTACAATTTCCCCAAAACTCCAAATGTGCAGTTAAAAACTAAAACACACACATATCACACACACAGACATGAATTGTGCATAGACATCAACAATAAATAAACAAAATTAACAGAAAATGCACATCACTATCGGGAGCTGGTGTGGTCGCTGCTCTACAGGCTGTAGAAATCTCTGAATCAGTTATTAAATATTACAATTAAAGGAAGTTACTACAGTCACAAATCAATGTGGGTCTCTCAGACCTGAGAATGAAGACACATATGGACAGGCTCTGCCTCATATCAAAGCTCAGAACCTTTAGAATTCCCTCAGTGAGCTGCAGAGGCTGCACTAGCACTGATTCATGACTGGCTGCTGGTGCTGGGGTTTAGGTCAAATGCTCAACTCAAATCAGAGACTTATCTTGAGATTCAAAACCAACCAAAACCACAAAATTATAAAATAAATAAATGGACATCCATAAATCAGTATTAGAGCTGTTATTAGTTATTGATTTGAACATGTCTGCCTCATGTCTGTCCAGGTTTACAAAATCAAACTCTTACATACAGTTCTTTAATATATTCCTTTTAATAGTTGGAATAAAAGAATTGCTACTACTTTCTACTTAATATAACTATATACATTTATTTTAGTATTATTTTTAGTTTTCAGTTATTATTATCATTTTGACATAAAATAAAATCAACAAAAACTTAAAAACAAAACAAAAATCCATTTCTTCTGTACAAACTTTACATGTTACGCAGTCCCCCGTCCTGATCTCCTCTGTAATCCCACCCCCTCTGAGCAGGCTGTAAGTATAAGTTGGTGCAGCCCATTTAACTTGAGGGGCCAATCTGCGCTGTACCAACACAAGCTGAGCGTCACCATTAGTCTGCGCGCTCAGCCATGTTGGTGTGATGGATACAGATAGCCCCGCAGCCTCTGGTACTGCTCACAGCTCACAGCACTTTAGTGTCCAAGAGGGAGGAGGAGGAGGAGGATTATGGAGGTCACCAGAGTCGTACATTATATCAAGTTGCAGTCTATTAAATACAGACAAGAGGAATCAACAGCACTGGAGAAGATTCATCATGCCACATATAAAACTGTGCAAGTAAAATGTCTTTATTTTACTTTTTGGCTTGCTTACTTGGTTTTTATGAGACAGTGGACCAGCCACAAGGTTGTTTTTACGCCACTACCTGTTGCAACTACTTTGCTTTTATATGAGAACTATAAATGGGCAATGTTGTTCAAGTCTGTTGCCCAAGGACACAACAATAACATACACATTAATCTGTTCTGCCAACCTTCTGGTGACTCTACCATAGGCACTCCAGTTCTACTAAAAGGCAGCTATAAACAAACTTTTAGCTTGATATGAGCTCACTTGCAAAATTGTGACTAAATCCACAACTAAACCTGGACTGGACCAGGACTAAACCAGCACTACAACAGAACTAAACCAGGTCTACATCAGAAGCACCCTTTAAACCGCATAATTTAGAAATAGGTGTCAGCATAACCATTATTTTATACCAAGCATCAAGGCTCTATCTACTGCAAACCTATATAATATTTATTGTATAGTATAATGTATTGTAAATATTTACTGCAAGTACATGTTTTCAGTACAGTCCATCTCTGAGCATCAATGAAATATGACAGCATATGACCACAGACTATAAAGTACGAATCAGTTGGAGATTACACACGCCTGCATCCTGAAGTAGAATATATTAAGGAAACTATATGTTATAATACGCATGTCTTTGCTTCCTGTGTGACTGCTGCCAGCTGGCCCTGTCATATTGATCTATCCGCAGCACTAAGACTTAATATTCACTCTGGTGGCTGGATGGTATGGGATAAATCCTAGCTTCAACAGGAGTGGTGGTGCATATGAAAATACTCAGTGACGATGGCGAAGTGATGAAGACAGCCTAGCCAAACGGCCAGACCCATTTATGCATGTTGTATTGTATTTCATCACATGCTCAAGTAGTGATGCAGAGAGAATTTACATAATGTCCTCGAAAATTGGATTCATTCTTCATTTTGGGCTAACAAATCTTATAGTTTGCAGAATCCACACTGCAATGAGCAGTTTATTCAGTCACCAAGTGTTATCAACATAAACTTTACATAGAAATGGCGGCCGAGTGTTAAATAGGAAGTGAATGTTTCCGGCTCCTTTGACTGTTTTCAATTGATTTTACACTGAAAGATGGTCACCCCTCTCTCTGTAACAGCTGCTGTGAGCCTCGTCATTTTGGTCTTAAAATGTTTGTATTTACCCAGCTACATGATCGTAGTGTTTTTATTTTGCTATTTTGTCCATTACTAAATTCCTCTACGTAATATAGAGACGCTATAGGTGACGTCTATGGTTCTGATAAAGCTCCGGATTATTCTAAAACTGGAAGGGTCAATTTCGATGTTAATATATCATTTTTAGTATTGATACTTCAAATATCTAGTATCTAGTTTCACTACTACTACTAATATTAAATCATATTTTGGTATTGATTAGTATGATTTTGTGGTGCTTGGCAATCCTAATGTAAACGGCAATGCACTGTCAGTTTGGTTACTTTTTTATTAGACATATTATGCTCTATTCTCATATCTGTAGCATGGCATGAGTTGATCATTGTTCCTTCCTTGGACCACTTTAGAGAAATTCTGACCACTGTAGACTGAGAACATATTATATAGTAGAAGATCTGCAATTTAGAAGATGGTAATCGAGCCATTCCCATTTGGCTGTTACTGTTTGTGCCTGTTAGACTTTTGGCTGACAGGACGGCATAATCGTCAGCATTGGCAGCTGATTTTCCCAGACTGGATTGGCTCTTTCTGAGTGGAGTTTGCACGTTCTCTCCCTGTCTTTGAAATGTCTTTAGGTACTATACAAACTTTACAAGAGAAACTCACCTCAACCAATATTTTGAAAGTTGAAAGTTATTTTTCTGCTCCAGCAATTTGATTCCTGCATTCAGGTTTTTCCCCACTCGCTCTTTCTCACGTTACATTTTTCGCATTATCTGTCCTGTCCAATTAAAATAAATCCCCTAAACAATCCAGTCTGCTTCAAACATGTCAATTCTGAGAACAGAATGTGCACTTACTGCGTATCATCCCACCCACTAAATAAATAATGTCTGGAAAGTACAAACATTTCACACTCTCGTCTTTATACAATACTGTAATTTTAATCTGAAAATAATTATACTTTCTTAATTACCAAGTGGTTGTGTTCTAGTTCTGATAAAGTTCAAGATTATTCAAACTGTTAAAATTTTGTAAAGTGATTCTAATGTCTAGTCTGGGTACTAGTTTTAGTTTTAATTAGATAACCCAATTATAAAGATAAACCCTGTGTTTCTCTGTCCTTTAACTGTCAGTGCTCATAATGTTCAGACATATTTTGCTCACATTTGGCTCACTTATGTCTTACTGTGATAATTTTTGCAGACACTACTGTTATATTTCACCTCTGCATGAACTAAAACCAGCCCCGTGTCTCTGTTCTTTTCTCAGATGCTCTTGTCGGGGGAGTGATCGGACTGCTTTTTGCCTATATCTGCTACCGCCAGCACTACCCGCCTTTCCTGCACACGGACTGCCACCTGCCTTATGCCAGCCTGGCCTCTGCCCCCACAGCTGCCTCCAGCCACGCCCACCTGCACCCACGGGACGACCCCCCACCCACTGAGAACGCCACCACTCTGCCCATGGAGGGTCTCACCGAGGGGACCTTATGACTAGTGGCCCCCACCGAGATGCAGCCCCCTAGCCCCCCCGTAGCAGAGGAGTGATGGGGATTTTTCTACAACTGTCCCATGAACACTTGGACCATCCCTGTCTCCCTCTGCAGCCGCTGCATCTCGGTGGAAGCCACATTCTGTTGTTGTTGGTTTTTAATATCTGGCTCTTTTGCTGCAGCCACTGAAGTCTATATTTAGATGTGATGTATGAGAGCTGTACAAATATGGGACAAGGGTACAAAGGGAAGAGCAGAAAGCAAAAGAAAACAAGTTTGGTTTCAGATAAAAGATTGTTTTATGAGATTATATGAAAAAATACAGTACTGTGCAACTATTTGTCGTAAAGAAAGACTATGAAAAATGTTTTCACTTCACATAATCATAAAAAATGGAAGTTCTTGAAAAGCAGAGGCCTATGTAAAGGCACAGCCCTGTCTCACAATGGCCAAAAGTAACTTCAATTGATACTTTGCAGCTGATGTCGTCAACATTACCTGGGGTTGTGATGTTAACTGTGGGCACTGTTCCATCTGAAGCTTTGTTAGACTTGAACCAGACCAGGGCTTTATTTTATCACAATCTGACCATAAAGTACATAAAGAACCTAGAACTACAAAAGGTGAGCTGATTTGTACTTTAAACAAGTCCCACACAAATAACAATACAGTCACAAGCAGTTTTTTCAGTTAGTCACTCTCAGCTTTTTTGTTGAAAAGCAAACAAACCTTGTATTGTTTCGTATGGATCACAGGTTTCTGCAAATTCGCTTTTTTCTTTCTTTCTATTTTGTATTTTCTTCTTGAGTTTGAGTTTTCAGAGGATCTTAAAACATTTTTGGCAGTGTTTGCTGTTGAGTGCATTGTGTCACCATAGTAACTACTCCGCCGTACACATACATGCAGAACACCCCTAGCATGATGTCACTGCAAAGTATCAATACTGTCCAGCACATAGCAGTATGTCTGTCAACGAAGTCGTAAAATACATTTACAGAAGTGATTCAGGCTTAGCAGCTACTTAATTATTAAGCCTGAATAATTCTTTCTAAACTATTTGTTCATTGTGGATTAAGTCTTTGCTTGATTAGGACTAGTTGAACCATAGTTATAATGTGTTACCAAGTATTCATTAGCTCACGCTCAGCTCACCTTTATTGAAAAAAAAGTAGAACTAAACTTGCTGTGCATCCTTGATAGAAAGACTTTCACCTTCAATAGTTATAATGTATAAAGTTTCCATATAGTCTCATTAGCCTCATAACGTCACAGAAGCCAAGACATGGTCAGAGTTCTTTTGGTTATTTGGTCCTATAACAAAATGAGCAGCAGCAGTTTTGCTTCAGTGATGGGTGGTTTTGTGCTTTGCAGCAGATTCTGGCATTATAGGTGCTTCTACAGTTTGAATTACATTGTTAAAATCAAGAGCGGCCCCAGGACATCCTATTAAATGTCACAGACAGACAATTTGGGAGCGCCTCTGCCCTCAAAGTTTTATTAAGATGTGCTTGTCCAGATACAGCCAGGCCACACGAGGAAGGACGGACAGATGAAGCAAGGAAAATAACATGTGCTTCTCTTTAAATAGAAATGCAGACAGATTCACATAAATGTTCCATTATATTTACACTCCTGAGTACACAAAAAATGAAATGTACTTTTTAACAAATTATGCCTTTTGGATCAAATTAAAAGTACACTATGTTTATTGTTAAATTGAATATATTTTATTAATTTCAGGGACCATGTTCAAACTCATTAATCTCATGAAAGAAGTCATAACGTAGCCTACTCTAGATTTAAGAGTTTCCATGTACAGATTAACAAACCACAAAAAAAATTTAAATATACCCAAATATCCATCCATTTACAAACAATCCACGCAAATGACTAAAGTATTACTACTGTAACATTTCTTATGTGTGGTTTGCTCCATTCTTGCTTCTATGGAGAGTTGACTGGAATGTTCCACAGTATGGCATTAAACCTTGTATTTATTCCATTTTTATTATATATATACTGGGTGGGGTTGCCTCTCCACAGATCTGGCCTATAACTTGGCGGCGTTGCCTTATTGTCTCAGTGGAGTTACAGTAGATATGTTTAATGCTGTACTGTGAAGCATTCCAGTGAGAGAAAAGTTACCCTGTGTGCCTTTAAAAGAATAATATACATAACAGAATACATTCATTTTTTCATTGTAGCATCAGAAAAGACTGCACCAATAAGATTATTTAAACTGGTCCAGCTCCATTATTTCCTTCTATTTCACTTTTGTGGTGTAAAACCCTTAATCCTCTCCTGTTAGCACTTTATTTTCCAGCGGCTGCATTTAACACATGCTCCAGAGGTTGTCCCGGGACACAGACTAATTACAGCGTAGTGAGGGTGATCGATATTCAGCAGGTGGTCCCAGTCTGGTGCTGGAAGTGTTTCTGAATAGCTGCAAACTGCCGTCTGATCCAGTATTAATACTCATTGCAGGAGGTCGCCAGTGTCTCTTATGAGAACATTACAAGTATATGAGGCGCTTCGGGCTCAACAGGCTTTGCAAATGGGATTCAGATAATACAATACTATTCAATATGAGCCAGTCTGCGCCCTGTAGTGGCAATCATATCATATCAATGCTTTTTATAATCTTGTGGGAGTTAAAGGTGCATTGTGTAACTTTTTTCACGGAGGGAACAGATCCAGATCCATTTTGTTTATAGAGCACAGTTTACAAACACAGCAGTTTGCAAAGTGCTGCGCAAAGGTCATAAAAAGAAAACAAAAGGTATAATGGCTACGAATTTGATCATAGCCCTAAAACAATAATCAAAAAAAGTTTTAAATGAAATAAAAGCAAAATCATAAAATAGTAGTAAATAAGTAAAATAAATACAAGGCACAGAGAACCACACAACAGAGAATGAAAGAGGGTGTTAAGATGACACTGTTTGGACATGGGGGTTATCAATCAATTTAAATTAAAACTGTATTATTTCCACAATTTTAAAATATAAATTATAATCCCATAATAGGCACACACTTATTCATATACATGCATTTGGCATATTTTATGTTTTCCAATATGTGAAAAGTGTGAACAACTGTGAAAATAAACATGGACACCCAAAGAAGCTGGGAAAACTTACATAATATGGGGTTCATTTGGCTTAAGTACAACAACAGACAATACAAGACAATAATAATAATAATAATAATAATAATAATAATAATAATAATAATAATAATAATAATGATAATAATACACTCAAAAGGAAAAAACAAACAAAATCAAAATAAGTGAGAGAAAAAATAATAATAAAATGAAATATAAATGTTAATAAATAAAATTAAGTTACATTATTGCTTTGTCTGGAATGTTCAACCGTATGAAATTAAACTTGTTTATCTCTATCTTTACAGTAATAATGCAAGAATAAAAGCCGTTGTGTAGGGCTAAATGTTACAAAAACATGCTGTCTAACTTTAAAGGTAAAGAAATAATATCTCAATTGAAAGTTACACAGTGCAGCTTTAATGTAATCTATGTTTGTGTTTTGGGGGGATTCAAATATTTTCATGTCATCATAGTAGAAGAAATGTAAACACAATACAAGTTGATAGTTATGTTGCAAATAACTTCTATAATATTCAAGATGATGGCAGCTTTATTTGTAGTATTTTGTATTAGCCTGGTATTTACGTCAATATAATTTTGATGTCCCTTCTAAAGTTTCTGAGCTGCTTCAATCTTTCGCTTCTAACAACTGGCATGCGTTTTTTTTACTATTGTGAACAAAATATGATTGCGCTTTGAAAAACATTGCCTTTTGTTTCCTGTTTCTTTTTGTTTCCGTCCATTTTAGCTGTACTACTAGTTTATCCATGCCGCCACATAGCCCGACGACTGGTTCCCTATCATCAGCAAAGCAATTCTCAGCCTCTTACAGTTTTGTTAGAAATGATGGAAAACGCTGTTGCCTTGGTTACCGTGTGTTTTGGCTTTTGTTGTGGCATTAATGGGAAATCTCTAATCTATAGGAAGATACAGTGACTTATTTTCACTGAAGTGGAATGGGCTACGCTGTCAGGACAGTGTGAAGTGTGGTGAAACAGAAGTGCATGGTGGTCCTGATATTGTGTCAGCTTTTAGTGCCTGTTTCTGTCTCTGTCTTCAACGTTTGACAAGTGTTTTACAAAACCTGAGATATAACGGACAAGCTGACAGCTGCTGTGTGCTAAACTATACACATGCATCACTTCAAGAAACACTAGATTTATGGCTGTAGCTCTTGGTAACGGGTGTTTCATAGAAAATCATTTAAAAGTGCAATATGTAACCTTTCTGGTGGGGGTTGTCTGGGATGTTCCACAACATGTATTCATTTACAGGTGTTTTTCATAGCTTACAGAAGACATATGTGGTTGAGCCTGCCATATGGCTATAATCTATAACACCCGGGGTTCATTGTGTTATAATTTGCACATTATAAATTGCAATATTTATCTTAAACAAAATGAAACAAGCCTGCTGACATGTTAGAAATCATCACAACAAAGAGCCGTGAAGCTATCGTTCCCTCTTATGGATAGGATAGTTGCAGATCACTCTAGTGAGTAGCTGATTTTTTTTTCATTTGCACCAAAATGACTACAAAGCCCTGCACAATCCTACGCATATCACTGTTTAAGAAAATTTAATTGCAGATCGAAGTAAGTACAGAGCAGTTTGTGCTGGTGGTGGTGAAAACGGGAGTTGATTGGCAAAATGGTGTCTTGAAAATAAGAGGTTAAAAATTGTTCAAACATGCACAAATCACTCCAAACACAACTTCAGGTGACTAAATGGTGAGGGGAAACAACCAGAGCACAGTTAAAAGCTTTAAAAAGTCGACTTTGCATAATAGCTCTGCTTTAAAGGACATGTGCTCTTTCAGTGAGCATGACATGTGTTCTTCTCTAATCTGACTTGGCCTATTGGCTTTACGTACTTATCTCGACTTTATTGCTATACTTTGGCGCATTCCAGGCAATGCAATAAGCAGGTAGCAGCCCCTCCATCAGTGCATCTTTAATAATTTTCCAGTTGCTGTTCAATTCGGTTTTGCATCTTATTTTTGAGATAATTACTGTAAAATAGATCTCCTTGTTTGATTGGTTGCCTGTGTCAGATGCATCTTTCTCCATTTTCCCTTATTGCATCCACTCTGACATTGACTTGCTAAATACCTAAACAACAATCTTATGCCCTTATAATTTACATTTTGCTGCTACAACAAATATTGGTGCTCTGGGGCTGGGTGATATAGCAAAAAAAATCACTTGTTGATCAATCACAATTTTCTATTTGATTGTCCCTTTTCTTATCAAAAACACTTTGACACTTTGACATGATTGGATCTCAGCGTTATTAAAATTTGCTCATGTTCAGTTTATTACACAACCGTACCTGTCTCCCTTGGTTTTGTCTATGCATGAGAGACGCTGTGGACAAGTCTGAAATCCCATAGACATCCACAGTGCACATGCAGACGGCGCATTGACTGTCTGAAAGTACTGCTTGTCACTTCTATTACCAGGTGTCACAACACATAAAACGCTGTGCAGCCCTGTATCGGCAGCTTCATTTTTAGATCCTGTTCTTGTTTGGAGAGATACAAAAGGAAACTTAAGTGTGTGTTCAACAGAAACAGCCGTAATGTCGTACCGTTCTATTGACCGTGTCATTGAAGCTAACAAGATCAAACTTCATGACTCTAAATAGAGAAATAAGCAGGAGGGAGTCAGTCTGTGCAGTTAAAGAAGCACTGTGCAACTTTCAGATGGAGGGTCCGCTACCTGCCTGCATTCATAAAAATTGCATAGTTTTGCTTTGTAATGTTCCACAGTATGGCATTAAACATACATCTTGCATTTATTCAATTGCAGGTGATTTTATTCCTCCAAAATACTTTGAAAGACTTCAAAAACCTCAGATTTAACCTGTGACATGGCTTGCTGGCTTTGCATGTTTGTCTCCATGGAGATAGATAAAATTAATGCTATACTGTGGAACATTCCAGGCAAATAATAACAATCCATGGAGGCAGGCAAGTGGCGGGTCCTCCACCAGCGAAGTTACACAGTGCACCTTTAAGCTACTCACTATTGCCTTTTTAGTAATTATAGTGTGAAAAAACAACAACTGTTCATGTTAATATAACCAGAATTTCTTGTATTAACATGAATAGTTGTTGTTTTTTCATGCTTCTTGAAATTATTACTCCTTACTTTTTCAGGCAAAGATGTTTTGTCCCAATGTCTGCCTTGTATTTATGGGTTAATGCTTCCTATTCATGGTTTTCAGCATTTTGGACTTGAAAAAATTGTATTCAAATATTTTGTTCAAATTGTCCATCAATTGTCCTAAAATGTCATTATTTTGAAACCATGGATAAGCGCAATTATTCATGGCAAACGATTCCTTCCAGATTTGAAGGACTTTGTGAGGACCATTCAAAAGATAAAATAATTTCATTTTCATTGCTAAATTGCTATGACCACAGAGAACAGTTTCCATAGTGTGAAACCCAAGAGCACTTTTTACCATTCAAAAAACAAAGATTATTATTATTTTATTTTGTTTTGTTTTACTGTTAATTGCTAAGGCGATGGTGCTAATTTTCCATCACTCAGAAACCCATATATGTAGTGAGCATTTTGTGAGCTCTGGTTCATTTATTGTGTAAAGATAATTTTATTGTTATTTTGAGAGATGTAAGATTAAAACCTTTGTCTTAAAACATTCAAAGATATTTTATTTATAATATGTACTGCTGCCACTTTTAATAATAACAGTAATGCGCTTTATTAACAATTATAAAGCACAAAGTCAGTATTGTAGGTCTGTGGTTTGTTCACCTGCTTACGTTTTAAAGGCGCATTGTGTAACTTTTCTGTCATCAGAATTTTTCCATGGAGATTTTATTGCTTCACCTGAAATGTTCCACAGTACAGCATTAAACTTATCTATCTTGCATTTATTCAACTACAGGTGTTTTTATTGCTTAAAGATCTATCCTGGCTTGGTGGATTCACTTTTTTGCCTCCATGGACAGACATACGTTTAATGCAATACTGTGGAGCATTGTGGACAGAGCAACAGCATCTCCATGGAGACAAGGAGGTATGAGACCTTCCGCCAGAAAAGTTTCACAAAGCGCCTTTTTCCTGTTGTTCCTATATTGCTTGTTAAACACTACTAATGACCACTATTCACTTTCTGCTTGATGAGTAATCCTGCGCTCTAATAACAATACTGTATTTTTTCATTTCACTTTCAAGGACAGTCACCATTTGTCGTGGTTCCACATTGTCGGCTTTTCCAAGGACTCGAACTGAACTCTGCGATAATTAAACAAATTTTTCTGAATAGACAATAGAAGAAAAAAGGGTTAAAGTCAAAGCTTTTTTTCATGGCATGCTGGTCTCATTTGTGAGTTTTCTACAGATACGCATGTTTGGCCTTGAGAAATATTTCAGTTGTGATTTTTGCTGTTTATAACATACTTCATGTACAATAAAGGACTGCAAATGTGTGAAAAAAGATGTAATTATGAAAAGAAAAGCCCTGTATATTAGGTAGGTATTTTTACACAGAGTCTTATTATATGCAAATGAGTTTCACTGTTGCCGTTCGCAGCACACACCTGATTGAATAAATGTTCAGTGCATTCTGGCTCAGGCAGAGTGAGTCATGTGACCAGTCAGTGGACATGTGTTGTGCTTTTCTGTACCAGTCGTGCTGCAGTTGTTTAGAGAGTTTTCAATAAATGTCTGTATGCCAAAAGAAACCAGTGTGATGTCTTTTGTGCGTGATTATATATAGATCTGTAAATAGATAATTAGTGCTGTGAGAGTTTTATGTCTGACCTGTACATTTTAATCCTAACATTGTATGAGTGGGTTTTATAGTGAGTGACGTATGTAAGAGGGGGTGGTGTAGGTTTTTGTCATGTTTTATGAAGTGGGCCTTGGTCCAGCAGGGGACTAAGGATGGAAATTAGCATTGGCTACAATCCTGCATATTTACAAGTACATGTTTGTTTCTTACATTATCTTGTCTTTTAACATGCATTGCCCCATTAATAAATAAATAACTACAAACACAAATACTGATTAAAAAAAAAACAACTACCATTATCAATTATCAGTTGCATTACTTTTTTTTTAAACAAAGATTTTCATTTTGTCTTCTTATGTACTTTAATTTTGTGGGGGGGTTTTTTACCATGTTTTTTTTGCTGCTAGCTGCAAGCCATCTGGACTGTCACCGGTGTAGGTGGTGATGTGCCGTATACAGTGTTTAACAAATGTATTAAACCACCTGTCATGAAAACAAGAAAACATAAATAACTTCATAGTATATTAAAAAATGTCTCTATTTCAACGTTATTCATTAAGAGAATTATTTTTAAAATTGCGGCACGGTGGCTGAGTGGCAACACTCAGGCCTCACAGCAAGAAGGTTGCGAGCTCGATCCCCGGGGTCTCCCGGGCCTTTCTGTGTGGAGTTTGCATGTTCTCCCCGTGTATGGATGGGTTTCCTCCGAGTACTCCGGTTTCCCCCATCAACGCAAACGCCCGCACCCCTATGAACTAACATCAAGGACCATGTTGTCCACCCTCCTGTGGGCTCATCACCTGCAGAGGGGTTCATAGGAAGGGGTCAAGTGCTATGAGGATTGGGCAGCAAGCTGCCCCCGCGACCCACCCGGATTAAGCAGGAGAAGATGGATGGATCATTAAGAACTGGAATAACAAAATAGTCCTTGTTGACCAAAAATGTGAATATTTTATGTGACTACCTTTGGCACAGCTAGCAGCTGCATTCTTACTGCTTTGTTTTTATGTCGTTTTGTAAAGTCTTTTTTTGTTATTGAGTTCCAAATAGTTTGTAGCTGTTCCCAGAGACTTGCTTATGGATTGCAACAATAGTTATATTTTAGCATTAAAGATCATTAAAGATATTGTTTGATAAAAAAGATCTTTCATATACTTGGACATTAACCATTAAAAAAACATAAAAAGATATTTTGGTAAACCGAAATACTGTTAAATTATGTATGGCAGCACTTATACTGGGTGGTGGTTCAATAAATTTGTTAAGCACTGTATAAAACCTTTTTTTATTCTGTAACTTTTTAACAACATACTTTTTCTTCTACTTACTACTTACTAAGATGCTGACACTGTCCATTATATTAACTGGTTCTAACTCTTGGCAGCTAAAGGCTAACCCAGCTTTTACAGCTTTTCTGGGACTCCTGACAGTACCAGGCACTATAGACTTTATATGGCACAAAGAGACTACTGTAACTATAACTATAACTATAACTATAACTATAACTATAACTATAACTATAACTATAACTATAACTATAGCTGCTAAAACCTGCTAAATTATAAATTTTCCATGTTGTTGGTTCTTCTACTTTCAAATCTATTTCTTATTCATGGCTTTTAAATAGCTGTTCTAAACGCTTCATCCTCTTTAAATACAGTCGGAGAGAATTTGCAACATATGTGCAGGGCCACCACTACCCCAGCAGCAAGTCGAGATAAGGCATCATTCAAAGAGAAACTCTGTACAAATGATGCTTTATTTTTACTCATACTTATACTTACTCAAGTATTATAAGTATTCCAACTTTTGCAGTCTTTGGGGCTTGAGGAACTCTTTTTTTGCTTTGAAAGAATGGGAGCAATTACTCTATTTCCTTATAAACAAAAGACTCACATCCTACAACATGAACAAAAAGCAGAAGACAGGACAAGTCCTAGTCCCAATACAATAGATATAAAGGAAACCAATTAAAAGGAGGATTACAGCTATTTTTTATGGGAATTTATGTCAAATCTCTATAAGAAAGAGTTCCACAGGATATTTGAGAACTCCTTTGGGACATCATACTCTTTTCTATTCAGTTCTAGTCTTCTGGTGTTGGATGAAGCAACGAAAGCCGATTACTGATGAAAATCTGGATCTATGGATCATGTGGAGAAAAATAAACGATAATATATGAATAATTAAAGGTACGGTATGTATCTTTCTGGAGGTTACATGTCACCTGGATGATTACATGGAAATAGAAAGTTAAAACCATACTTCAGAACATTCTCCATATGGAGATTGGTCATGTTTCTGCTCACCCTCTTATACTGCGTATCATTGGTGCAACTAGAAGAAGAAGTTTTCAGAGTTTGATAGTGGCCTATAATGACTTTTTGAGAAGATTACTGAATGTGCCCTGTGTTGTCATGATTAGATGTTGTATTTATTATTTATAGTAGAGCCATGAATCTGAACAATCAAATCATTCAAGCTCTACTGCGTCCTGTGAGGAGCTGTCCGATTCACCTCTGTATACATTATAACATCCATCCACATTCTTCCTCTTATCCGGGGCCGGGTCGCGGGTGCAGCAGTCTAAGCAGGGGCTCCCAAGCTTCCCCTCTCCCCAGACACTTCCTCCAGCTCCTCCATACATTATAAGATGCACTGAATATTTAAACTTTTTTTTCTTGTTGTTCTTATATACTTACTACTATGAACCAGATGTTATGTGTTCTTTGTAAAGACTGAATTGAACTGAACTGAATTATAACCAAAGGAAAAAAAAACATTACCATGGAAATAAGCAGAAGACCAAATAAAAGTCAGGTTTGTGGAGATGCAAGCCCACTCAGAGTAAGGATGCTTTTCTACACTGAAAAAAAAATAACATAAGATTTACTAGAAAAAATCCGTAACCATTTGCGCTAGCACTTTTTAGGTACATTTTACTGCTGTGATATCAGGTTACTTGTCAGTATTAAGTAAAATGTACTTACCACCATGATTAACAGTCATGAATTTGGTGAATAATTGTTACTCAATTTTTAAAAAAAGATATAAAATATTGTCAGAATGAATTGCTTTGCTGTGACGAAATAATTAAGTAAATATTATATGTCTAATTTATTTATTGATGTATAATAAATTTTTATTTAGCGCTTTTCCACCTTCAAGGCGCGTAAAGCACTTTGCAATATGGAACCACTCACACATTCACATACCAGTGTACGCATACACTAGGGGCGAAGAGGGTTAAGTGTCTTGCCCAAGGACACAATGACAGCATTCATCTGTGGGAGCTAGAATCGCGCCACCAACCTTCAGATCAGTGGACAAAAGCTCTTACCAACTGAGCTCCAGCTGTCGAGTGCAGGGCAAGTCTAGAAGGACTTGGGTATTACTTAGTATGCCTAGGTCTGTGAGTAGCAACTGTAAAACCTTTTATATTACTGTACATATTGGTGATTATATAGTAGAACTTACTCATTAAAATGATATTTTGACTACATGAGGAAAATGAGTTCATTTTTCCATTGCTATTAAATAAGTTGTTCTCACAGAATAATTTGTGAAAATTACCCCAGTTGATTTACACTATTTTACTACCCACAGAAGTTATGTTTCAGAGCAATAAACACAAGCAAAATGAATTCCTACTTTCTGGTTAAAAGGTTACATACTGCAGCTTTAATAGGTTTTGTCATCATTGCGTTTTTCTTGATATTCCTGTCATTGTAAAGTTTTTTAGAGAGTACAGCCTTAGACTTGCCTTCTCGCTTCACAAATGCCCTAGGTAATATTGGACTAAGAGCACAACTCAGCCTTTGTCACCATGCACTCTAGGTACACGGGGGAACAAATATTAAACCCTAAGGTACAAAATTGTTCTTTTCGGTTTGTTGTTCCTTAAAGGATACAGAACTGTGCCTCTGTGAGACTATGTTGTACCTTTCAAAGTGCAAAACTGGAGAAAGTACATGTTTGTACCATACATATTTGTAATGTACATGTTTGTATCCATAGAACTATAATAAAATCTTATAAAAGCTGTTATTATACATCCATGTATACATGTTTGTACTGTACATGTTTGTACCATATGCATACATGTTTGTACCACACATGTTTGCACTGTACATGTTTGTACCATAGAACTATAATAAAATCTTATAAAAGCTGTTATTATACATCCATGTATACATGTTTGTACTGTGCATGTTTGTACCATATGCATACATGTTTGTACTGTACATGTTTGTACCATATGCATACATGTTTGTACCACACATGTTTGTACTGTACATGTTTGTACCACACATGTTTGTACCACACATGTTTGTACTGTACATGTTTGTACCACACATGTTTGTACCACACATGTTTGTACTGTACATGTTTGTATCCATAGAACTATAATAAAATCTTATAAAAGCTGTTATTATACATCCATGTATACATGTTTGTACTGTGCATGTTTGTACCATATGCATACATGTTTGTACTGTACATGTTTGTACTGTACATGTTTGTACCATATGCATACATGTTTGTACTGTGCATGTTTGTACCATATGCATACATGTTTGTACTGTACATGTTTGTACTGTACATGTTTGTACCATATGCATACATGTTTGTACTGTACATGTTTGTACCATATGCATACATGTTTGTTCTGTACATGTTTGTACTGTCCATGTTTGTTCTGTACATGTTTGTACTGTGTATGTTTGTACCATATGCATACATGTTTGTACTGTACATGTTTGTACTGTACATGTTTGTACCATATGCATACATGTTTGTTCTGTACATGTTTGTACTGTGCATGTTTGTACCATATGCATACATGTTTGTACTGTACATGTTTGTACCATATGCATACATGTTTGTTCTGTACATGTTTGTACTGTGCATGTTTGTACCATATGCATACATGTTTGTACTGTACATGTTTGTACTGTACATGTTTGTACCATATGCATACATGTTTGTACTGTACATGTTTGTACTGTACATGTTTGTTCTGTACATGTTTGTACTGTGCATTTTTGTACCACACATGTTTTGCATTGTAAGAAGCTCCGCCCCTCAAACTTCTCTCAAACTTTTGCCGTCATTTTTTCCTCCTGCTTCACTTCGACAAGTGGCTGCTAACATTGACCTATCTATCGTCTTAAGTAAGAAGTACTTTGGCAATTTCAGCTACATTTCAAGTATAAATGTGCCAGAATGGCTGGGCACGGCAAAGTTATGCATTAACCTTTTCATATTTAAGACATATTAAGCGGTTATAACGGGGTCGCTAGCTAGTTTTGGGGAGAAAAAACGGACACTCGCAATTTGGTATGGTTCCAAATGGATAATTATATTGTAAGGATTCACACTGAAGGAGTAACTTTCGAGCATCATCGTTAAAAATAAGCATTTATTCTCTCTTCAATTCATTTCAATATTGACGGTGATCAGGAATTAGACGGAGCCAATCCCTGATACGTTAACACCCTGGCTCCGTCTCCGTCATGGTCAAATTTCAACTTGGCAAATTTCTTTGCTACGTGTTGCTGTGTGTAATAATGTGCGTGACCTGAAATTATAATGAAATAGAACTTTGCGTTGTTTTACTAAGAAGGAGTTACTGTGTAGAGCACAGTTTGATTGAATCTGGACTATGACAGGGAGCGGAGCAGAGGCGGACCATGAAGTAGTCGGTGACAAGGGGCCATATAAACCGGAGTTTTCTTAAAGTGTGCTCCGCTCATAATAAGCCCAATCGTATCGTGCCCATAGACTGTATAAAATAGGTAAAATATATACGGTCTATGATCGTACCAAAGCACCGAAAGCTAAGCGCGGTCTGTGTTAGTGTGAGTGCAGAGGATCCATATCCAGGCGCGGAACGGTTCCGTTTTGACCCGGATGGGGTGAGTTAGCTTCGGCACATTAGCTTGTTTACGCACACGCGCTTTAGTGTTCGAGTCATAGACCGTATAAAAGAAGAAAATTTGAGAAAAATGGGTATGATCTATTTATTTATCTGCAGCATTTAATGTATAGCAATAGTAACTTATCTGTCTCATTTTGCAGTACATCTCCACTCAGACAAGTGAAAGAAAAATACACCAGAGGAATTGTGAGCTTGTTGCCCCATTTTTCAGACCCCTTCTCAGAAAACGTGAGTAGTATATTTCGGTCAATTACTCATTTCTAATCTACCATTGATTTTCAAAAAATCAGAATTTTTCATTATTACACCCAGGAGCATTATTATTATGTAAACGTGACATTGGCTACTTGGCCCGGAGGCTTAAATACATTCAAAGATGCAATGCTCAAGAAAGAAGATCAATTGAAGGTAACTTTAAAATACACCAAGACAAGTAAGTTTGAGGGCTGTTTTGTCCTGCAGTCTTGATGACATTATTTGTGCATTCTAGCCTCCTCCACTGAGGAAATGAGCTGTGAAGAACTGTTGGGAGGACCAACAGCCAGGTGGGAGTCCCAGTATCTTCCAGAGGCACCCCTGAGTGAAGAAGAATGTCAGGACTTGTTGGCAAACACGCTATTCGAAAATTGATGACCACAATGACAGATTGGGTGAAACAGGTATTTAAGCACAAAACTCTGACAGAGCAGTGGTCGAATCTGACCCGAGCCCGATGAGGCATCAAGATGTTTGTATCCAAACCCGAATTAAAATCACACTATTTTCATAGACCTACTAATGGCACACGTAGGATATTGATTGCGTGTCCTCTAAAAATACAAACTCGGGATTTAGCAAAAATAATGATATAAAAATATATT
Organism: Odontamblyopus rebecca; assembly: GCA_030686955.1. Classification (NCBI taxonomy): domain Eukaryota; kingdom Metazoa; phylum Chordata; class Actinopteri; order Gobiiformes; family Gobiidae; genus Odontamblyopus; species Odontamblyopus rebecca. Next base: position 27,834,067 of record CM060662.1, on the reverse strand, counting down.
ACTCACTTCTGTAAAGTAGTGAATTTAGAGTGCAGCATCTGATCCATATTCTCCATATCCTCCATAGGTAATGACATCCAGTCCACAAAACACTGCTATTAATCCAGTTTGTGCTGTTCTTTGAAAGTACAAAGGCGAAAGTAGTCCCTCACAAGTGTCTGTTTACATGTGCAAACCACACGGACAGAAGTGAAGCTGCAGATTTGCGACACTGACTCTTAATTCCTGTGGACTTTACCGACAATGTTTTATGCTTTCAAAATCAAGTATCAGAAGTATTGCACCACATTTGACAAGTAATAATAATAACACAGTTTTGACTTGTATCTAAACTCTTAGTGCAGAGCTCTGATCTTTTGATTGGTTTTACTGTAGACAGGAAACAGCTGATGTGTCCGAGTCTGACCCGAGCCCAAACATAAGTTCTCTATACTAGTCCGAACCAGGGCTCTACGCTAACTTTTTTTTTCAGGAACACATGTGCCCCTAAGTTAAAAATTTTAGGAGCACAGAAAAAAAAATGGGGGCACAAGTAGGTTTTCATTTCGAACGATTATTGCAGTGCAGAACTTGCGCACACCAACTTATTTGAATTAATTTAATACAAAAAACAAAAGAATTATGACTGTACTTTTCCTGCATGATCGCAGTGTTTTTATAAATATATCTTCATTTTATCTGATTAATATTTAGACTTAAAATAAGCCAAACAAACTGTTCTGCACTGAAACACTCTGTGGCCCTTTTTGGACCTTCACCCACAGTTTGAGAACCTCTTCTTTAAGAGAACTTCCACTGGCACTTTACACAAAACTGCTTCAAAGTGAAAAACATAGGTAAGATTTTTAAACCTGTATTTTCAAATTCCTAGGTGAAGTTACATTCTCTCACTGGTTTTACAGTGTTTTTTAGCCTCTGCACATTTACCAAACTAAACGCACATTGTGACAGAGTTATTTGGCATTTTCTTAGGCAAACTTCAGCCCACATATCACCTGCTCTGTGCTGTGGGTCTGCTCTGTGTGGACACTGACAGAAAATTAGTATTGGCGTATTTGACGTGAGGCGGAAGGATAGGTGGGGATACCTGCCCTGTGACGCACGTTGGTACACAAGGGTGCGCGCTGCGGAGTCTGTGCTGACGGGCCGCACAGTGTCTGCGGGCTCCAGTGCACAGACCGCAGAGGGACGTCCCGCGTGGTCACGCACACCGGTGCAAGTTTATTGCAGCGGCCGTAATGAAATATGATCACACTCAGTATTCAGACCTTGAGTCCGTGATAAGACCGAGTCCAAATGCGCTGGAGACAAGACCAAGACAAAGCTCTCGCTTTAGCTGAGAAGGAAGTCCAGCGGCGTGGGAGTGTTTACTGAGTGGTGGGACAGGTGTGGGTCCTGCTGCGGGGCGCTCCTCGTTGAAGGGGGCGTGGGTGTGTTTTGAAGCGGAGTTTGTTCGTATGAGTGATATCAGCGCACACGCGGAGCTCGTACGCTGGGGTCAGCGCTCGCGCTGGGAAAGCGTGCGGCGCTTTAGGGGCTCCAGGCTTGGGCACGATTCTGAAGCCCTAGTGTGAGTGCGCCCCTAATGTTTGATACATTTAGAACGTTTAACTTGTCACGTTACGTCTGTGCGCAGTTCTCCTTACTGTGGCTGCAGAAGCACTCGCACTGGTGCGACTGTTTTATTTTCCTCGTTCGCACGACGAAATATTTACTCGCAAATGCGAGTGAAATGGGCGCACTGTAGAGCCCTGGTCCGAACCCGTCTGGTTCTGACGGGTCCAGTCGGACTTTGGTTGGGTTTCCATGCTCTAGTTCACATGTTCAGATGGAGACGAGTGCGCAGTTTATTGACAATCCAGCTGCAGACGAACATTCACTCTGATGGCATGGACGTCGCAGGCGCATTCAAGTACGCCCTTGCTAACTGTACCAGGCGGGGGTATATCCTGAGTCAGTTCAGTTGGGCACGTTCCCTTCTCTTTGTTGTAATCCTCGCCAAATAGGGCCGCGGTCCCTTAAGTGAGATATGACTAAAACGGCAAATTACTATTCTAAATTACTAATGGATATTCAAACGTATAACGACTATTCGACTATTCGAAAATCATGTCTCATCCCTACGGACGCCATGTTACTGATGACACACTCCACTGATGAAAACACAGTGAAGAAGAAAATGAAGCAAACCTTTGCTCATTGTCAAAGCATGATCCTGGACCCCAGTTGTCAAACTACATACTGTCACACTTTCCTCGATTCAAAGACATCAGAGGACTGTTAATTGTTAATTATGAGTATTGGAATTGCGGATATGTTATGTTATAATATGTTATGCATATTTGATTAGTTGATAATTTAGTGAAATAGGTCTACTCATATTGCAATGATTAAAAACCTAAATAGATATATTTACCCCTTTTTTGTAGTTACAGTACTGTGGTTAATTATTTTTTACTATTTTGTATTTCAATTCAGTAAACAAATTGTGCTTTTAAAAGTATTTTTAAGTATTTTATGTACCTTTAAGCATACAATTATATACCTGTTGAAAGATACAAAGTATGTTCCTGTAAAGGTACAAGGGTTTGTACCTTTTACGGTATTGAGTTGTACCATTATTTTTTCTGAGTGTGGCAACTGCATGCACAAATCATCAGTATTATATGAACCCTTTCATAGCCTCTTACCCTCCCTGACCCTGACCGTGGGGCAATACTTCTCCTCACACGTTGACACAATACGGCAGTGAGCTGTGAGTCATGTCTAGCGCCTCATAAACTCTGTAATAAAGCCTATAGCACCGTTTTGGTCACCTCTCCCCATTACGCTGCCATTACACAGCAACCATACGAGAAACACAGGCACAGAAATCATCACGGGCGACAATAATGAATCTTCACTGTTTCATTTCATTACATTTTCAATCCTAAATGCCTTTATTGTGTGATCATTGTGCAGTATAGTAATAGCGACCAATTAACTGTTACCTCAGGCGAAAAAGATCAAATGGGATGGAAGTAAATGAGTAATTTGAAACGTGGGAATCACTCAGGTATTGTTTATTATTACTGTACCATTATTTGTGCTTCATATTCCCTCTTGAAGAAAAATACAAATTAGTACACTCTTTGCCTTTAGCTGTGGAATAGCTAGAGGCTAATGAGGCTCTTTCTCGCACTTTTGTTCTCTCCATCTCTCCACCTCTCATGCTCTCTCTTCCTGTCTCTCGCTTTTTCCATGCCTCCTTCTCTCTCCTACTTGCTCTCTAGCCCCACTCCTCTTTCTCTCCACTTTACTCTCTCCTTCCTCCCTTTCCTACTGTAGATCTCTTTCTCTGTCCCTCACTCATTCTTTCTCTTTCTTTTCTCCGACTCTCTCCCCTTGCCACTTGTACTCTCTCCATCTCTCTGCATCTCTCCATCTCTTTCTATTTGTTTCTGTCTCCCTTGGTTCTCATTCACTTTCTTTCCTCATCTCCCTTTCCCCATCTCCCTTTCCCTCCCTCTTTTCCCCCTCTCTGTTCAGTCCTGGTTTATTTCTGGTTTAAACCTGGTTCAGTTCTGGTTTAAACCTTGTTCAAGCCTGGTCAAATCCTGTTTCAGTCCTGCTTTAGTTCTTGTTTAAACCTAGTCAGATCCTGGTCTAGTCCTGGTTCAGCCCTACTTTAGTTCTTGTGTTAACCTGGTCAAGTCCTGGTTTAGTCCTGTTATAGTACTTGTATAGTCTTCCTCTGGTCCTTGATTAGTCCTGGTTTAGTCCTGGATTAGTCCTGATTCAGTCCTGGTTCAATTCTGGTTTAAACCTGGTTCAATCCTGGTCTATCCTGGTTCAGTCCTGTTATTGTACTTGTATAGTCCTCCTCCAGTCCCGGTCTAGTCCTGGTTTAGTCCTGGTTTAGACCTGGATTAGTCCTGTTTCAGTCCTGGTTTAGTTCTGGTTTAAACCTGGTTCAGTCCTGGAGTACTCCTGGTTGAGTCCTGGTTCAGTTCTGATTTAAACCTTGTTCAATCCTGGTCAAATCCTGTTTCAGACCTGCTTTAGTTCTTGTTTTAACCTGGTCTAGTCCTGGTTTAGTTCTGATTCAGTCCTGGTTCAGTCCTCTTATAGTACGTGTATAGTCCTCCAGTCCTGGTCTAGTCCTGGTTTAGTTCTGGATTAATCCTGATTCAGACCTAACGTATTTCTTGTCCTGGTTCAGTCCTGCTTTAGTCCTGGTTTAGCTCTGGTTTAGGAGCTATGATTTACAAACCTTCAACAGCTCTGGGTCCAGTGAACCCGAAGACCCTCTATGGAATATGATTATAAACCTGCGCGGCGGGTGCGAAGGCGTGTCGGGAAAGTGCGCTGCAGAGTTTTGGATGCGTGTCGGGAAAGTGCGCTGCAGAGTTTTGGATGTGTGTCGGGAAATTGCGCTGCAGAGTTTTGCGCGGGTAGTACAAATGGTCTGAGCGGCGTATCGGAGAGCAAGGCAAGTTTGAGTGGTCTGCGTGGCGGATCCGAAATCGAGCGCCGTGGGTCTGAGACAGGAGCCCTGCGGGTTCGAGTGGCCTGCTCGGTTGGTCCAAAAGCGGTGCGCGGCGAGTCCGAGTCATGTGGGTCTTTTCCGAAAGGTGTGTGCGGCAAGTCCCAGTGGCGGTCCTGGCTCAGTCCTGGCTCAGTCCTGGCTCTCTCTTCCTCCCATTCTCCAGCTCTCTCTGCTTTTCTCAAACTCTTCTCATTCTCCATCTTTCTCTCTTTTTCTCCCTCTATATTTTCAGATTTCTCTCCATCCCTCTTCAACCATCGCCCTGTTTTTCTCCTTCACTCTCTTCCCTCTCTCTTTGCCTCTCCCTCTCTCCTATCGTTCTCTCTACCTCCCTTTCTCTCCACCTTACCCACTCCTATATTCTTTTCCTATGTTCATTCACTTTCTCTCCTGTCTCTTTCCCTCCCTCTCACTCTCTATCTCTTTCTCCATCTTTCTCTCTCCCTCTCCCTTTCTCCCTCTATATTTCCTCCCCTCTTCAGACTCTCCCTCTTTCTCTCATTTGCTCTCTCTATCCCTCTTTCTCACTCTCCTTCCCTCTCTCTTACCCCCTCTATCCTTCTCCCTCTCTTTCCATCTCTCTCTTCCTCTCACTCTCCATTTCTCTATGAATTTTTCACTCTCCATCTCTCTCCAGCTCTTTCTGCATCTTTCTACCTCTCTCCCCCTCCCTCCATCTCTCTTTCTCCCTCTATATTTCCCCCTCTCTCTCCACCCCTCTTCAAACTCTCACTCTTTCTCTCCTTCGCTCTCTATCTCTCTTTCTCCCTCTTTTCCCTTTCTCTTTGCCTCTCCCTCTCTCCTACATGCCCTCTCTACCGCCCTTTCTCTCCACCTTACCCACTCACTCCTTCCTATATCCTTTTCCTAGGTTCATTCACTTTCTCTCCTCATCTCTTTTTCTCCTTCTCTCTCCCTCCTCTCACTCTACATCTCTCTCTCTCCATCTCTCTTTCTCCCTCTATATTTCCCCCTCTCTCCACCCATCTTCAAACTCTCCCTCTTTCTCTCTTCCTCACTCTTTTGTTTCCCTTCATTTCTCTCTCCATCTCTCTCTCGTACCCCCTTTCTCTCCGTCTCTCTCTCCGTCTCTGTCCTTTTTACAGGCCTGTAATGAAAGCTGCAGTTGCAGTGAGTTGGAGCCGAGCAAAGATCCTGACACTGTCCATGATATTAACCGGTGTTAGGTCTTAGTGGCTAAAGGCTAACCCCGCTTTTCCACCACCGCTTTGGGATTCCTGACACAGTACCAGGTATATACTTTATATAGCGCACATATCACAGAGACTACTATAACTATAACCTGCTGAATTATAAAATAGGGACTTTTTCAGTTCTCGGTTCTGCTATTTTCAGTTCTATTTCTTATTCATGGCTTTTAAAGTTGTGCTGGTCAAAACGATTCAACCCCTGTAAATGCCGGCGGAGTGAATTCGACTTTACAAAAAGGCTTATGTAAAGGTGAATGAACAAATGTAGTAAGGGCACAACACAATTTAATTTAATTTCACGTGCTTTGTGCAGGGTTAAATAGGGTCCTGTCAGAAGCAAGACAGGCACTTTGGACTATTAAGTCAAAACATTATTTTATCACGATTGTATTCAAAGTTTTCAGTTGTTATAGTGAAACATGCAATTCATATTATCTGATGGTTGGGCTAACACATACACACTCAATTGCAGCTAAAGCTATTCATTTTCAACAAAGATTTGCCTACTAACATTTCATAGTTAAGGCAGAACAGAGATGTATTGTTTTCATCTGAAGTTAAAATCAAGCACATTTGAATCCATGGTTTGTACAGAATGACACATAACTAGAGCTGTTTTTTTGTCTATGAATTGCACGATTGTTGTTAAGTGTGGCCTGACTCACCCTGTTAAAATAACAGGTCTTAACAAACAGCCTGACACTCCCGTTTAAAAGCTTCTGATGGTCTGTGAAAGCATCATTATGATTTTTGGAAATGTTAAATCCATCTCAACAGATGTTTTGTTGAGACACTTCTCTCTTCTCCCATTTAATGAAGGTTTAAAGGTAATTTAAAGGTGCACTGTGCAACTTTTCTGGTAGAAGGTCTACCACCTGCTTGACTTGCATATTGTAGCTGATGATAATGTCAGTATATTTATTTCATGGTAATAAGTCCTAAAATTGTTATTTTACCTGTTTAAGTATTGCATGTGTCAGAATATTGTTGTTAATTTCCATATATTTTATTTGTAAAATCTTTACTTCTTGAGTGAGGTGACCTTTTACTTTGCCACGGAAGTTCAAAGAGAGTGAGAAATAGTAGCCGCGAAAAAGGAGAAAGACGATAGAGAGAAATAAAGGAGAAAAGATGTCAAAATGCTACTTAACTACCGCTGGTGATGTATTGGCGAACACGGTAAATATATTGTGTGAAATTTCTGTTTGCTTAGAGGTAATTTATGCAAGTCTGAGACGTTTTCTCTATCTGTCTTTATTTTAGTTTTCACGGTGTTCCATGTGTTGGTGAATGAATAAATGTTACACATGACCATCAGTATGGAGCGGGAAGTCCTTTTAATTGCGAAGAAAACCAGGGTAGCTAGACATATAGATGTTATAGTTTTTTCCTGGATTTTGCTACAGGATAGTATCTAATTTAACTATCCATGTAAACAAGCAGATCAGATTTGTAGTGAAGTGGGCCCGCTCAAACTGAGAACGCACATTTTTGTGGTAGTTTTGAGAAATCAAAATAATTGAATAGATGTACAACATATTTGTTTGCCTGAGTGACTAGCATCAGAGTTTGAAAAAAAAAAAAAGCTATCTGCTTACATTTGGACTTCATTTGGACAAATAATGAGACTATTTTTCAAAGAGGAACAGTTTAGGTTTGTGGCCCTTGTTAATAATAATAATAATAATAAATTTTATTTATAACGCACTTTACATTTGACAACAACTCTCAAAGTGCTACAGTGCAAAAGACTTTAAAAACAAAAGACAATTAAAAATCTATTTAAAAGCAATAAAACAATAGCAGGTATTAGCTGTAGGCCAGGGTAAAAAGGTAGGTCTTTAGTCCTTTTTTAAAAGCATCCACCGTCTGTGGAGCCCTGAGGTGGTCTGGGAGGGCGTTCCACAGACGGGGAGCAGCCACTGAGAAGGCCCTGTCGCCCATGGTCTTGAGCCGTGTCCTGGGCATGACCAGACGGTGCTGTTGGCCTGACCGGGTCTTAGTGGAGGTGTGTGGTGTGAGCAGTTCAGTGAGGTAAGTGGGGGCCGCACCGTGGAGACAGTGATGGGTGTGCAAGAGGACTTTGTATTGAATACGGAAGTGGATGGGGAGCCAGTGCTGGGAGTGAAGACTAGAATTGTTAACTGTAATGAAATGTTCCAAATAGCATCTAAAACAACCGGACTTGCCATATGAGTGAACAGGTTCACAACATTAGGAAACTGCTGTGGTACTTGGAGCGGAATGTAGACAAACACATGCAACAAATAGAATAAAATAAAGTAGAAAACAAACATTCTGACTTGGAGTGTACACTTGTGTGGTCATATCAATCAGCTGATGCATTTTGATGGATATTTTATGTGTTTAAGCAGGAAGGCAGTCAGTATAGACAACAAAAGCACTAAATATTGTGGAGAATCAGCAGTGCGTTTGTTCTACATGCATTAAACCGTGTTGGCTCAGCCCTGCCTTGGCCTCCTCCAGTGCACCTCCTCAGGTTGGCACTCGGGCTCAGAGGCTTTGGCATCTATAGGGCATGGACAGTTATATCTGTAAATATAGGCAGCTGGCCCGGGCCCTGAGGCCGCTGTCCGCCTCTGGTTTTCAGTCTAGAGGTTTGTGCCTTAAACAGTCTGAATCATTTGCCAGAAGGAAAAGCAGTAAATAGTTTATGTCTAGGGTAGAGCTCTTTGAGACAGTCCAAAATAAAAAGCCCTTATTTATTTATTACCCCTTATTTATAACTTATTTATGTAATTTATATAATTCAAACATATTATAGCATATCCCCTATGGACTAACATCAAGGACCATGTTGTCCACCCTCCTGTGGGCTCACCACCTGCAGAGGGGTTCATAGGGGGGGTCAGGTGCTATGAGTATTGGGCAGCACGCTGCCCCCGCGACCCAGCCGGATTAAGCGGGAGAAGATGGATGGATGGATTATAGCATATGGGCTCTTTAATAACATCCAGAAATATTGTATTTATTTATTTTTTAATGGTCAGTGGTCACCAATGTACCATTGTACACATACAATGGGGGCAAAGTGGGTTAAGGGTTTTGCCCACAACATCTATGAGAGCTGGAATTGCACCACCAACCTGCTGGTCAGTGGATATGACCACTCTGCCAGTGATGTATATGTCAGTTATGTGAGCTCACCTTTAAACCTTAACCTTAAACCATTACTGACCATAGAAAGTTTACATTTGGGACTTGAAATCATCTTTCTCTTTCACTTTCCACATATTGTCCATATAAGAGTCTCCAGTGGTGCTGCAGGACCCATTGTACTGTAAACTCCGTAAGTATTCCCAGTCAGGTCGGTGAGCACCTGTTCATGAATTATTCAACATCTCCACATCCGGATATTCTCAACTCTCTTCAGCTTTTTCTTGTGGTCCAATCCACATGGGGTATGAGAACATGTGTGAGTGCTATCAAGACATTTTTAGAAGCAATCTTAAAAGCTACAACAATCTCACCTCTGCCTTTTCTGCACAGGTCAGTGTCCTTGTCCATTGATATATTTATTCAATGTACAACTTGTGTACAGTAGCAGCAGTAGTTTCGCTTCTCTAAAATTATAATTTGCTGCATGTGGGTTGGCTGGCTGCATTGCATTGGCAGATGTGTCAAAGCCTGGAATACACAGAGGGAAAGAAGATGATAGGTTTAGAAATTTCTATATTTGGCCAAAATGTACAGGAAAGAACTGTTTCCAAAAATGTCTTATCAGGTATAGGCTGGCTTCAAATACGTTTCAAATTTGCTTCTGAAAGTAGCAAATATAACCTTAAAAGTTTCCTTGCCACAGTACAGATATATACTGTATATATAAGCAACTCTGGGGGTCAAAATAAGTCCACTGTGTGCTATCTGCGTCTAATTAGAAAGCATTTATTGTCCTACAAACAGGAAGTGTGTATTAGCTTGCGAGTTGAATAATTAGGATGGTGTGAATGAACTATGAAATGAACTAGTGCTGTTTTTCACATTTTTAGACCATGAAAATCAGGAATAGTGGCTTTAAATATTGCAATGTATAAAAAGTGTTTGCAAGGACAAAAATCAAAAATTGAAAAGGATGTTTACAATATATAGTTTTATTTCTTTAGTATCTTGAATAAATAACAAAACAATACATGCAAAAATAGTTTTAATACATTTATTTTGTAGAAAGTCTTAGAAAATGCCTTACATTTTCTACCACACACAACCAACTTATTCTGAGAACTCCTCCTCCTATCAGTGTCTCCTGGTATAATCGTATTGATTTGAGATGAGCTGTCACAGTCCTTTCCATCTCCCAGCATGCTTCGCTCCTTTCTCTCTTTGTACAAGTTGTGGCATGTAGGTCAGCGCTGGTACCTGGTGCAGGGCTGATAAAGGGAGAATTCATTGGCTCCTCTCTGGACAGGCGTTTTTTTACTCATCGTGCTTCAGTGCTGAGTGAAAAGAGGTCTGCTGCGTCCATATATTGAACAATGGCAATCAATACGTCATCAATATGTAAACTAGATCTGAATAGGCTACTATTTCTTTTTTTTTTTTTTGGCTACAGAAAATCAGCCGACGAGACTGCTCAATGTCAGAGAAGTTTCTTGCCCAACAACATGAGGTTTTGGTTAGACACTTTCCATTCCTGTGCTGTACTTAGGGCTCAGACCTTTTTAGTTTGGCCTATGTCATCAAAAGTATAATACTCCCTACAACAGATGCATGGCCAGACTGGGCTGTACTAGACTAGGACAAAACAAAATCCAGTCAAGTTCAAATGACTTGAATTAAGAAAGTTTTTACCATGATTTGCGTACATTTCACTTGACAAGTTAAATTATCTTCCAGTGCAATAAGATTTTTGTACTTGAAATATAAAAATACATCTTGCTACACTTAAAATAAGAAAAACAACAACTTTTTGCACTTAAAATAAGAAACAGAATCGAATGTTGCTTGAATTAACAAAAACACTTATTCCATTGGCAGATAATTTTACTTGTCAAGTAGAATCTACTCAAATAAAGTAAAATGTTCTTAATTTAAGTAATTTTAACTTACCTAGATATTGTTGTTTTCCCAGTGAATGGACAACACTGTCATGTCTCTGGGTGCTGGGTCCCACACTGATGGTAAATAAACATTTCCTGCATTAGAACTCAAGCATCATGGCTCTTCTCCCAACGCAATTTATTCTACAGTTTTATCCTTGTATCCTCCTCCAAAGCTGCTGCATCACGGTCAATAAATAATGCACACTAAAACACACAAATCCTATAGCCATTTTATTTTATCATCTACCTTTTTATCAAGGTACTGTTTCATATTTAACTTCCTCAGTCGTCCAGGCGACGCATCATAAACCGTGGACTGTATTTTTAGAGCTAATCTCAAGCAGTAATATCAAGGCTTATGTAACTTTTTAGGTTTGGGATCCGTCACCTGCTTGTTTCTGTGGATATGTCATTGCTCTGCCTGGAATGTTCCACAGTATGAAATAAAACATCTTATTCAATTACAAGTGGTTTTATAGCTCAAAAATACCAAGAAAAACATGCATTCTGGCTGTAGGCAGGGTCGCCTCTCCACAGATTTGAGCTGTAATGTGGTTAATATGGTCTGATTTGGTCTCCATGAAGGTAGAAAGGTTTAATACAATACTGTAAACCTTTCCAGATAAATTTCACAGACCCTCCACTAAAAAGTTACACAATGCACCTTTTAAATCCATTTTTGTGTCATTTTTATTTCAAATCAAAGTAAATACATCAATAGATCTTTTTTTTATACATAATCTCAACTTAATTCTTACCCTGTACAAAACAAAACAGCACTTACAACAAAACAGACTGTCAAAACTTATTTCTTCTCACTGCAGATTAACCTCCTGACTAAGCAAAATGAATCTCCAAATGTGAACTCAGCAGACGAGCTCCTCTCATCTGTCCTCAGTGGTTTATAGCGAGACTTTGACTTTGACAAGGCGCACTGAAGCTCCCGTTGTGCCCCGAGAACCACAGCTGGCCCACCTGCTTTTTATCCATTATACACTATTATACGATGATACCTCCTTCTGAGCCATTATTCACTTACTTTACTTTTAGGTCTCCATTCTTCTCACCATTGGGGTTATATAAGTTTAAAATAGCAGTGTGAAGTGCACTCTATGGATTCATAAAACAGCATTAATCTTCAGTAATATCTTCGCTTTTTATGGGCTGAACTATCACGAACAAAGTCTTAATTCCTAATGTACACAAAGTTTATTAAGAAGGATTCAGGCAAGTAACTACTCAGTGAACACCATAACCCCTTAGTAAGTTATTAGTTGAATATTTATTTAGTATGCAGGGTTTTACAAAGAAGATACATAAGGTCGATAGTTCAAACTGAATTCTAGGCTATTCACTCTGCTAAGACTGGGAAGCACAGTAGGTTTCTGCAACTAAACTTGAATTTCCCTCAAGTAAAGTAAGTTTCTCTCTCTTTCGCTCTCTATCTCTGCAGTTGCACCCTTAAGCAAGACACTTCACTCACCATGCCAGCGTGAAAGCTTTTTTCTTTTTCTTTTTTTTGTAGAACCCAAACTCACAACTGCAGTGGCCTCCCTTGGCTTCACAAAATTGCTGATTTCACCAATAGAAAATTAGAAACTCTAACCATGAAACAGTAGGTTTTTTTTTATCTCTATGTGGCAAGTTTGGCAGAGTGGAGATAAAATATATTAAGAATAATAATAATCAATAAAAAAATATAAAACCAAGGAACAATAAAATACATTTATTGGAAAAATAAAACAATAAATAAGGCAAAACTGTTGGGCCCAATGAAATACTAAAATAAAACAGTGTAAAAACAGGAGGGGAGTTAGGAGAGGGTCTTGTCAAGTGTTGGTTAAAACTGTCCAGCATGGGTAGGTTATTAGGTAACTAAAACAGGAAGTAAAACCACTTTCAAAATAAAAGCACAGAAATAAAACATGCAATAAACATACAGATAAAATGACTGAAAAAGTGCTTGTGCTTTTCTCCCTTGTTACATACAGTCCTGGGGCAAATATGTATAAATACCATGAGATTAGTAAGTGATGGTGGTGTTTAGAGCATATATGGGACAGATAGACACAGCTACTTTTTTTAGGTTCTGTTCACATTTACATCACAAACCAGGAAGACGTCTGGAAACATGTGATGACAACTTCCGGTGTAGTTACTGACACTGCGCTCGCCTACATGGATAAAACCCACTGAAGTAAAATGAAGACTGCAAACATTTCTGCTGTTTGGAGTAATCTTGAATTTAGTGCTCTCAGCTCTTCTAATTGCTTGTACCCAGTGTGCTCGGAGTTGTGTGTCAGTGGGGAAATTATGAAAGAAAATGAGGTATGGGTGTAATTGTTGATGAGCCCAACATAACGGAAAAGCTACAGTGACATGTAGATGAAGAAAACTGGGACATTTTCTCATTTTTCCTAGATTTTGTCAGACTTATTATGACAAACAGAAGTTGTCATCAGATGTTTCCAAACGTCTTTGTGTCTGGTTTGTGACGTAAGTGTGAATGGAGCCTATTTTTGCCCGTAGCTTACAACCATTAAGTATGCGGAGAGTCAGTCAGTGAGTACTCTTATTTGCAAAAATACACTAAAAGTACCTTGGGATTAGTAAGTGATTGGTGGTAGTTGGAGCGGTAGTTGGCATAGATTGGCAGCCACTCTTTTTTGCGGTCAACCTAGGCCAAAAGTGACCACAGTAATTTACAACTACTGACGTATATTGAGTGTGAAGAGTGAATGAATGAGTAACTTTAGAATGGCCAAAAATGCTATATGATGAACTGTTTTGCCCATCAGCACAACAAATGTATGGGTGAGGTTTGACACGATGCCTTATCAAACTCAAAGCTATTCAATTTAACTTTGCTTTAGAATTGTGTACTTTACTCTCCTATACTTTTGACACATTTTATAAGCAGCACGATCCTGGCTAGATTCCTTTATTATGCAAAATCAGACGTGTCCTTATTTGCTTTGCGTTTTCAAACCATAGGACATATTATTTACTAATATCACATTTCATCAGAACAAAAAAGTTTCACATTTAAAGGAGGGAAAAGAAAAACATGCAGGAAGTGTTAAAAAGAACAATGAATTGAAAATTTTATTTTAAAATTTCGACTGCTCTCCCTGAACTTCTAACGAGTCTGCAGTCAAAATGACACTTTTATACGACAGGGAATGTTGGTCTATTAAACTCTCATTACACTGGCAATATAGTTCAAATATACATTCACAAGTCTATATTTCAGCTGGAAAAGTTTTTGTTTTGTGAAGTGTGAAATTGTTTAGTTGCTTTTGCACAGAGCCAAATGAGCTGCTGGAGAGGTTTTGACTAAAGTTTATAAATAGGATCAAAATAACCACTCATAATTTATCATATTAGTTGAGAGTACTCCATGTACTTAACTCAACTTTGACAAATAGTTTTGAGTTGAAGTATGGTAGGAAATCTATTCTAAACTAATATTGCCCAACTTCATAATGGGAAGTTTGAAGTTTAATTAAATTACTTTTAATTAAGGAACACTGGCAGCCTCTCTTCCATCCGTCTGTCTGCTCCAGGGCAGCTGGCTACAATATAGGAGCTTTACCACCAAGTATGAAGTGAATGAATAATGCACGGAATTATAGAGCGACTTTGAGCATCTGGAACAGCACCATATAAAACTAATGTATTACCATTAACATGCTGCAGTGTCACTTTAAAACACCTACACAAACAGCAGTAACTGATACGTGATGCCAGTTTTTCATACACCTATTTAATGACTTTAACTTTCTTTCTGGAGAGTCCTCTGTTTACATGGAGATGATATTGCTTTGCCAGGAATGCTTCACAATGTAGTATCAAATGTATTTATCTAGATTTTTGTGTGTGTTTTGTTGCTCAAAAAAATACAATTACATTCGCCTGGCAACAAATTGGTTGCTGCTTTGTGGCAGGTTCACACACAGCAGTTTTGAAACGTTTTGTTTTGAGCTCAGTTTTTAACAGGTTTTTTACACCATATGTGCCCGCGAATGTGGCATAAGACTTTCCAGAAGACATACTCCAGGACTTTCCAGATGAAACACTTGAAGGGAATTAGCCATTTCATCACCAATCGAAACAGCTAAAGGCAAGGCAAGTTTATTTGTCAAGCACAATTTGTACACAAGGTAATTCAAAGTGCTTTACAGAATAAGAAGTACATTAAAATCACAATACAAACAAATCAAAACATAAATAATCATCTTGAAATTTTAAAATAGAGAGGGGACATTAAATTAGAGAGAAGAGAAAAGTGTGGAATGAAAAATGAAGACCTTTCAGTCATATGCACAGCTAAAGAGTAATAACAAGGCCTTTCCTGTTGTGTTCACCTGGTTCCTCCCTGAACATTACTGCGATGCTACAGGACACAGAGGCACTTTTGGCTCTTCCTCTCCTCAAACTGCCCTGACACAGACCTGCTGACCCTGCCTGACCAGTCCTGCACTGAGACCTTTGACTGAAACACAAATGCGACTGAGAAGTGTGGTGTCAGTAAAGTCTCTCATGGAGATATGAGCTTTTCGATGCCACACTGCTAAATATTCCAGGCAAAGCTATAACATATACAATCAAGCGATGCACCGTAGTAAACCACATTCAATAATCGAAACATGAAAAAATGGAAAAACTCAGTGGTTAAAATTGAACGCCTTAATGCAAAACAAAACAATCAAATTACAATAATGTTGCATATTTATGTTGTGTGCATAAGATTCTCATTAGTATATGAAGAGGCCCTTGTATCTGCTGAGTGGGCGCGCTGCTATGGGCCTGTGTTGCAAAGGGCACCTCAATGTTAAGTGATATTAGAAGGCAGTGAGTGTTGATGCATTAGTTCCAGCTTGATTCGATGGTCCTAATGGTTTTGATCTGAGCGAGAAGAGAGAGATGTCCTTCACAGCAAAACAATGAATACTTTTTGAAGTACATAAAGAGCCCAATAACAACGCACAGAAAGATGCACAGTAACATCCTGCTTTTAATTTTTTGTGTGTAAAAAGCTGTACTCCGGATAATATTTAAAGCAATTGCTCAAAAAGTACATTGAGTTCAAATGTTCTCAATAAATACTTTTTAAGAACAGCACTGTGGAAAAGCTACAGTCACAGGAGCAACAACAGAGTTGGGGTTTTTCATTCAGTAGTGTTTAAAAATGCAAAATTAAACTGTAAAAATGCTGTTTGAAGGTAGCAGTGAGTTAGTAGTTGTTGAGGTTTTACAATGAAGCACTATAAATTACTTGTAGTGTCTATGTGAATATGTTTAGCAAATAACTATACTTTATATCTTTATTCTTATCTTCATTTTATAAACATGTGTATTATTATCTGACCTGTGCTATCGTGGAGGAGCTAACATGCATAATGTTTTTCAAGTTACAGGTCAGGCAAACCCACCCACAGTAAGAACACATATTTATTTATTTCAGAATAAAAATAAACTGTAATCTGATAAAGGCAAGACAGACCAGTTTAAAGCCATAATGTGGAATATTCCAGGCAAAACAATAATCTCTCTATAGACACAAGCAGGTGGCGGACCCCAACACCTCCTCCAGAAAATGTACATATGGCACACCAGTCACAAAGTGGTTGTTGTGTCTTTAGGCAAGGCACTTCACCCACATTGCCTGGTATGAAAGTGGTGCATGCGTGAGTGATGATGGTGGTCGGAGGGACCGATGGCGCCGCTTCCATCAGCATCCACCATCCACCACCAGGTATGAAGTGAATGAATAATGCTCTGTAAAGCATTTTTGTGTATGTCTGTGAAAACCGCTATATAAATACACTTACTACATTTTTCTAAAATTAATTTTCTACTTAGGTTTAATATACCATGTGTAATTATACTGCCCCCGCCCCGTTTTATTCTCACATATCAGTAATAGATGCTATCTAAATTATTACAGTGTGCTACCTTTGGCAGGACAGAAGAATACTGTATTCTTCTGTCAGGCACTCTGGTATTCTGAATACCAGACCACCAGGTGAGCCTGAACCACAGACTGTATATATAAACTGACAGAGCTAACCCGCTTGCCGCTACGTCCCAAACAGGAAGTGCGCATGGGGGCGCTTCCAGCTCGATCCATTGTTCCCAGTTGACCCCTCTCTCTGTAATTGCTGCAGTGAACCTCGTCTTTTTGGTCTTAAAATGTTCGTATTAACCTGCTCTACATGATCCTGGTGTTTTGATTTCACTATTTTATCTGTTAATAAATTCATATTTCTAATATGTAACTCTACACCAAATTCACTCCTACAACCACTAGCATTGTGTGCTTCATTTGACTGGAGCCGAACGCTATAGATGAAGTCACACTTCCTTAGTCCACTTCTTTCTACGGTCTGTGGCCCGAACAAAGGCCAGGTGAGGGGAGGGTGGAACATATTTCACGTCTTCAGTCTACTGGTGACAAATAATCAAATACACTTGCAGATGGTAGATTTAAATCCAAATTGTGTAGAGAAAGCACAGTATTTTCCATTTCCGTAGCTTTCATTTCAATGCTCCAGTCAGGTAGATCTCTACAGTGTTTCAGGAGAACGCAGGTGTTATAATCCCCCTTCTCTGTGCCTCACTATTGCTTTGTCCCCATTTTGCACATGCCTCCCACACAATAGCTCTGAGTGTCCAGTGTCCAGTGTGTCGAGTATCTGAATCAGTAACAGCTTTCGTTATCTCGCTTTCTCAGTATTGACACATGCATTTTGAAACAGAAATGCACTGCTTCTTACAAGAACAATAACAAGGTCTACAAACTGATGGCACAGTAAAGGGTATACCCAGACAGCACATATAGATTTTTGAGAGGTAATTTTAAGGTGCCCTATCATATCCATTTTATGAGTAGGTCCAATTAGTGTTTACTACAACAGCGCTGTGTATGAGCCATTGTTTGCCTTTGTGTCAGCATGTTAGAAACCTCCCAAGAGGCTTCCATTCCTGTGTTCATTTGTGCACATTGTGTTCCTCTCTCTGGATCTGACACTCTGCTACTATAACACACATTTAAAGATTTACAAGATTTCACACTATGGGTGTCAAAAGTAACAAGGAAATGACAAATATTCTTGTTATTTTTATTTGTTTACTTTTTGTAGACACTGACAAATCAGACACAGATCTGTACACATTAACATCCTTTGTATGAGCAACATGAACTGTATATATAATTCAATTCAATTCAATTTCAATTCAATTTATTTTTGTAGCGCCCAAAATCGCAACAACAGTTGCCTCTAAGGGCGTTCCAAGATTTGGATGAGTAAAACATACACACAGACATATCAAAACAAGAATAAACAACATTTATGTAAAGCAGCAAATGAAACATTGTCCAGTCATCCCTTGTCCATAGACCCTCCTTCTCAGCAAGGAAAAACTCCAAAAAACCCAGGGTCCTGGGAAAAAGAAGAAACCTCGGGGAGAACTACAGTGAAGGAGGGATCCACTCCCATGGACAGACAGGCTATAGATGTCCAGGCCCGTGGGCCAGTTCGATATGACCACATCTACCCAGGTGGGATGGAGCCGGGCGAGGAGGGGAGGTCGGGCGAGGAGGAGGAAGCCGGGCGAGGAGGAGGAGCTGGGCGAGGAGGAGGAGCAGGGCGAGGAGGAGGAGAGCCAGGCGAGGAGGAGGAGAGCCAGGCGAGGAGGAGGAGCCTGGCGAGGAGGAGGAGCCCGGGCGAGGAGGAGGAGAGCCAGGCGAGGAGGAGGAGAGGGGTCCAGCTGTCATCAGGCGTCTGAAAGTTACACTCCACAGGGGGAGTGGGACAGGGGACAACATGTGAATAGCAATGAACAAACTACAGATGAGAACATAGTAAGTGATGCTGATGAGAAAATAGGAGGAAACAGAGGACAGTGCTCAGGTTGCCACACTTCCCCCAGCTTGTTATCTCCTGCGGCAGCTTGTCTTAGTGACATCAAATAAGTAACCTGGTCGTAAGCTATTCTGAAGAGGAGGGTTTTAAGCCTGGTCTTAAATAAAGAGACTGTGTGTGCCTGTTTAACATCAACAGGGAGTTGATTCCATAAAACAGGAGCTTGGTAACTGAAAGCTCTCCCCCCCACTGTACTTTTAGACACTCTAGGAACCACTAATAATCCTGCATTCTGAGAGCGAAGTGCTCTATTTGGCTGATAGGGGACAATGGCATCCTGAAGATATGATGGGGCCATATTGTTTAAGGCTTTGTATGTCATGAGGAGAACTTTGAATTTAATTCTAAACTCGACAGGAAGCCAGTGAAGTGATTTTAACACAGGACTGATGTGATCACTTCTTTTAGTTCCTGTTAGGACTCTGGCCGCTGCATTTTGGACCAACTGGAAGCTTCTTAAAGTACCTTTAGCGCAGGCGGTGATCAGAGAATTACAGTAATTTAGTCTGGATGTAACAAATGCATGGATAAGTTTTTCAGCATCATTTTTAGGCAAAATCTTTCTGATTTTAGTTATGTTTCGCAGGTGAAAATATGCAGTTTTACAAGCTTGGTTTATATGAGCTGTGAATGAGAGATTTTGGTCAAATACGACTCCAAGGTTTTTTACAGTAGAGCTGGAGGCTATACTCACATTGTCAAGTGAGATTATCTGGTCGGACAGAGAATCTCTCTGACCTTTAGGACCGACAACAATGACCTCTGTTTTTTCAGGATTTAAGAGCAGGTAATTCAGGGTCATCCAGGTTTTGATGTCCTTCACACAGGCACTGAGCTTATCGATTTGATCGGTCTGTATATATATATATATATATAGTGTGTGGGGTGTGGTGACTAATAGTGAATAGGATTATAGTTTTACTTATTGTTTGTCTGGCTGGTGGCACAGTGGCTGAGTGGCAACTCACAGCAAGAAGGTTGCGGGTTCAATCCCCGGGCCTTTGCATGTTTCTCCCCGAGTCTGGATGGGTTTCCTCCGGGTACTCCGGTTTCCACCATCAACTCAAAACATGCAGCACCCCTATGAACTAACATCAAGGACCATGACATCCACCCTCCTGTGGGCTCATCACCTGCAGAGGGGTTCATGGGGGAAGTCAGGTGCTATGACACCATCCGGCCATACAAACTCCGGTCCAAACTCTACCAACTGGGACTCAACTCCTCTCTGTGCAACTGGACTGTGGACTTCTTCACTAACCGTACACAGAGTGTCAGAGTGGGCAAGAACACCTCCTCCACCCTTGTTGTCAACACCGGGGTCCCCCAAGGGTGTGTTCTGAGCCCTCTGCTATACACTCTCTTCACCCATGGCGCGTCCAATCTCATCGTTAAATTCGCTGATGACACCACAGTGCTCGGTCTCATATCCAACAACGATGAGACTAACTACAGGAGTGAGGTGCAACATCTAGAGTCACGGTGCCACGACAATAACTTGGTTCTAAACACTAAAAAGACCAAGGAGATTGTTGTGGATTTCCGTAGAAAAGGTCACAACAGCCATCTACCTCTCCTCATTGGCAACGAGGCGGGGGAGAGGGTGAGCAGCTTTAATTTCCTGGGGGTAACCGTGACTGAAGACCTGTCCTAGGGCAATCACATCACCTCAGCTGTACGGAAGGCCCAACCGCGCCTTTACTACCTGAGGAAATTGAGGAGTGCCCACATTCCCAGACCTCTGATGTTGAACTTTTACAACTGTGCCATCAGCAGTGTTCTGACGTGTGATTTTTAGTGTGGTTCTCCAGCTGCACTAAGGCGGACCAGCAGGCACTCCAGCAGGTGGTGAAAGCAGCCGGTAGAATCATTGGAACAACTCTGCCAGAAATCAGCACCATCTACTCCACTTGCTGCCTGAGAAGAGTGCACAACATCCTGCGGGACCAACATCACCCTGCGCACCACCTTTTTCACCTGCTGCCCTCAGGGAGAAGGTACAGGTCCATACAGGCCAGAACATCCAGACTGGCCAACAGTCTGTATCCACAGGCTGTGAGGCTCCTGAACTCTGCCCCTCTCCCCTCTCTGCCCCCCTCTCACGGACAATAACCACATCCAACTTTTTAATAGCATTGAACTGGTTTGCATTGTTGCATTATGTCACTATTCTCTCTCTCCCTCTCTCCATAGACAATTACCATATCCCATTACATATAATAACACTGAACTGGTTGCATTGTTGCACTTTGTCATGATTCTCAGGTCTCTGTCTGAATGTCCCTGACTATGCACATTACTTGACATGCTCTCATGCTGCTACTATAAGAACTGTCTCATGTTGTACTGAGGTCACACTGGGTCAATGTTTACACTTGGGTGTAGGGGTATTTATTATTATTTATGGGTTTGCACTTAACAATTATGAAGTATGGATGCTCCAAATGCAATTTCGTTGTTCTTCTGTGACAATGACAATAAATACTTGAATCTGAATCTGAATCTATGAGGATTGGGCAGCAAGATGCCCCTTCGACCCAGCTGGATTAAGCGGGAGAAAATGGATGGATGGTTTGTCTGGATGAGTTATTGTATTAATATGGTATGGTATGCTTTTTATTTGTACAGGGGCTGTGCACAACAGTACATTAGTCAAGACAGAATTCGTCGGAAAGATGCTGGTGCCAGGTTGTTGCATGAATGCTAATTTACTCCTGTAGTCCCTGAGCTTGTAGGTGGAAATACTGAGAGTACAGATTCAGTCAAGAGTCCTATTCGCACGGGATAAGTACAACCTGGGGACGTCTGGTAATCCCACATCTGTGTTACTTGCAGCACATTCACACAGGCTAAGCGAAGTCCGTGAATTACTCTATTTTACTGAAATTACCACCGGATATGTCGTAACATCACATCCGTTTCTATGTCTTTCGCGCTTCTAAGTAAGTAAATTTATAAAGTATGCTAAAAAAAATAAAAAATGTTCCTTACTGCATGCGGCTACACATGTCATCCAGGTCAACATCCTGCGAGAATTTCCCTTTTTGTGGATCGGTTTCCATGTTGAGGCTGTGAGGCTGTATTATAATTTGCCCCTAAATGCTCAAAACTGCTAATCAAAATTTCTACCGCAGCCTCCATTACTCAAGACGGAAAGAGATATAAAAGGCGCGCAAAGTGATATAAAATGCGCGCAATATATAGAGAAAAGACTGCGGAAATAAAAGGAATAGACAGAAAAGACACGCAATTACAAGAACAAACACTGACATGCAGATTCGCACGGGACGAGGATTATCACCGCTCGTCTGTGTTTGGTGAAATATAGTAGGTAATTTGCGGCAGAATTTTTACTTTACAAATTACAGACATGACGCATTCGCACGGGATTAAGATCTGAGACATTCTCTGCAATTATTACAAATCACCAAAGGTCCACAGGTAAAACTAATCCTGTGCGAATAGGGCTTAGATTGTATTTTATTGGCATTTACGCCATTTATGACATCAACCTGTCCAGGGACTGCGGCAGGAAATTTGCATTTTTCCTATAATCTGGCATGAACATATTACTTCTTTGTGTAAGTAAATGTTTTTATGTACATTGTCCCTGAGAAATAAACTAATAAACTAAAATAATACACTAAACTAGACACACAGAGGTGTCCAGCAAAAATGAAATCAAATTTGTATCTGCTGAATAAATTATTAGAAAATATTTGTACTTCAACTACAAATATATTCTTTTGCTGTGTCTATTGGTGTAAACACTCCAAAATAACTAGTTTCAGTTAATTTTAAACACATATCTGCCATTAAAGAGGCACTGTGTAACTTTTCTGTTGAAGGCTCTGCCACTGTGAACTGTGGTGATTATCAAGCACTAAGATCAGTCATTAAAATTATGCACTTTATAGCACTGTGAAATTGATTTGATAATAATTTGTATATGTTGAAATGAAGACTTTTTACCATGTTTGTTAAAATAAATAAATAAATCTTTCCTCAAACTCATTACAAATTCTCGGAAATTTCCATCTAAAAGCACTAATCCACCCGAGCACTCTCCTGGAAATGCCACAGAACTGCTGCTGCTGCTAATGCACTCTTTGTAACCTTCAGACCATTTTATCTGAAAAATCCTTGAACTCTAAAACCTCAGGATCTAAAACAGACAAAGACCAGTACATTTAGCCCGACTGATATATGGAGAGAAAACTCATCTTCATTAAACTGTAGCCATTTCCAAAAACATTGGATTCTCAATAGATTCAAAGTGATCTATACATAGGAGGCTGGGAGGACATACATGACACTTTGCTTTTAAGCCTCTGGCAGAATCACAGGAAAAAACTACATGACCAAAATGATTCTTCATATCACTAGGTTAGGGTGACCAGACATCCTTGTTTCCCCGGTAGAGTCCTGTGTCCCTTGTCACAGTGGATTGATTTGTCCCAGTTTTATACAAGAAATTTTATAATCACCTACAGTAAAGAGGGGAATTTATTGTTTGTTTTTTAGCTAAAATACAGAAACCCGTGCTTGAAAATGACCATAAGGCAAAAAATGCACAGACTGAAGTACCTTTTTTATACTGATAATATACTGATCAACATGTGAAACAAGAATGGACATTGCTGCGTGCTCTTTTCACAGTGTTATTTATACCAACCATCCCAACATCTTGTCCCCCTAAACTAGGTAGTAGGCTGATGTAGTAAAAACTTGTGTAGTAAAATGATATTTAAGGCCGGCTTTAGGGATTTGGAGGCCCTAAACAAGATTTTAGTCGTGGCCCCCAAATGGAGTCATAGTTTTTAAAATTGATATACCATCATTATTTATGCAATGACATTATTAGCATAAACAAGCTCACTCAGTTTACTCCTCTTTCTTTGTCCTTCAGCTTCACTCCTAAACTTTCTTTTAGAAGTCACTTCATTATTATCATTATTTCATTGCACATGTTTCTGTTATATTTGCCCCAAGTGAATTGTAACCAAGTTGCAAAGACGTATATGATTTAAGCCTCTCCTGTGGTTTGACTTTTTGAAAAGAAACTTCTTCAAAGGTGTCGGTGTTTTCAGTGCTGCGGAGCTGACAGATAAATATTTTATTTATGAGTTTTATTTGTTTAATTGCCTTCAGTTCCTTCAGCAGATGAATCATAAATGAGATATTTTTTTTAATCTACATGATACATTTGTCTTTGTCTTTGTGCACTGTGACAAATACTTTCAATTGTTTGAATAGGATTTGCATAACTATGATATTTCGCTTATTTTCAACATCCAGTATTGCTTCTAAGTATATACTGACCAAACTATAAAACACAGAAATTAAATAAAAATACTTAAAAATGTGAAAAACATGCTTTCAAAGCCTTCTCTTGATAATAGCAACATATGAGACATTTTTAGGAGATGTAACAGTCACTGACTTAAAGCTGCACTATGTAACATTTATTGTGTGCGGTCCTCTACCAGCTTCTTTCCATGAAGATGTAATTCCTTTCCTGAAATGTTTCAATGTATGGCATTAAACTGACACTATATTGCCAAAAATATTTGCTCATTCACCCAAATCATCAAAATCAAGTGTTCCACTCACTTCCATGGCCACAGGTAAAAAATCCTCAGCCTGCAGATTGTTTCTACAAACATTTATGTTTGCTCTCAGGAGCTCAGTGAATTCCAGCATGGTGCTGTGATAGGATGTCATCTGTGCAACAAGTCCAGTTGTGGTATTTCCTCGCTCCTAAATATTCCACAGTCAACTGTCAGTGGTGTTATAAGTGGAAACAATTGGGAATGACAGCAACTCAGCCACAGTGGTAGACCCTGAAGACTGTAACAGGGCAGGGTCAGTGGATGCTGAGGCGCATAGTGTGCAGAGGTCGCCAACTTTTTGCATTGTCAGTCTCTACAGACCTCCAAATTTCATGTAGGCTTCAGATTAGCTCAAGAACAGTGCGTAGAGAGCTTCATGGAATGGGTTTCCATGGCCAAGCAGCTGCACTGTACAAAGCCGTACATCACCAAGTGCAATTCAAAGCATCGAATGCAGTGGTGTAAAGCAACGCCGCCACTGGACTCTAGAGCAGTGGAGACGTGTTCTCTGGAGTGACCAATCGCACTTCTACATCTGATGGACGAGTCTGGATTTGGCGGCTGCCAGGATAATGGTACTTGTCTGACTGCATTGTACCAAGTGTAAAGTTGGTGGAGGGGGATTATGGTGTAGGCTTAAACCCTGTGGATTAAGAATGGGATGTCACTTAAGTTCATATGCGAGTCAAGGCAGGTGAGTGAATACTTTAGGCAATATAGTGTATCTTGCATCTATTCAGTTCAGGTATTTTTATTGCTTATAACATTTATGAAAAACTTGGTTTCTGACCTGGTGCTGTTGCCGACAGGTCTCCATGGAGATAGATGCCATGCTGTGGAACATTCCAGGAAAAGTATCTCATCTCCGTGGAGACAAGTAAATGGTTGACCCTCTGCTAAATGCAGCTTTAACTTGTCACTTGTTGTGTAAAACCTTCTTTATTGAGCATTTAAAGGGCCCATATTACACTGTTTTCTGATCTATTTTCTGATTCTGTTTAAATTTTGTTCTCTCATTAACAACATACCTGGAGTGATTGTGTTTTATTTCATTTACACGTTTAACACATAGATACTGTATATTTAGTCTGAGTTCTTCTCTAAAACTGAAAAAGCTCCACTGTGCTTTTAAACTCCATACACCTTCAGCTCTGTAATTGCCAATCTCTACTGAACAAAAGGCAAAAGCTGTTAACTCGAGAGAAAAAAACAAAAACATTACATGACATAATAGGGTGGAACCATAAACTGTATAAGGTCTATAAGGGGAACAGAGCATTTTGATCTTTGGAGATGCGGGCAGACTAATAAACCAGGGTTACTCAAACACGTGTGAATGAAACAAAACACAACTCCAGATATGTTTTTTGATGAAACAACATTCTAACATGTATTGAAGCTCACAAAAATACATTTTGTGTAATAGAGGACCTTTAAAAGTGTGTTTAAATGACTGTCCCTCATAATAAGCTTACTCAAAGATATATTTTCATTGATTTGTGTAACCTATGCAATACCTCATTACAAAAATACTGCAATTACTATGTCTTGATATGTACTTTCCCCACTACAACTATTGAAAACTTGTTTGCTTGGGCTCTTTTCAGGTTAAAATGAGATTCATGGGATTGGTAATTGGAGTGTTAGCCCTGGGACTGGACCACATGTAGCCTGAGGAGTGGGCCAGTCTTGTGAAGTGCAGATGAAGAGTGAAAGTGGGGCATGCAGTGACTGATGTGTGGCGTTTAGAGCCACTGGCAGCCCCCCGGTGCAGCCCCCCAGCGGTGTGAGGGGGACCGGTGCTGATAAGAAGGACTGATCAAAACCACAAAAACACAAACTGCTTTGGGACAGTTTACAGGCGCAGGCTTGAGATGCAAAAACTGGCTTTGAAATGTCGCAGTAATCAGAAAATAAGAACAGGTACGAGAGAGGGATTTTGGAGAGAAAACAGAGAGTGAAAGATGGAGATAGTGAGAAGGAGAGAGAGAGAGCAGGAAAGAAAGAGACGGAGAGCGAGAGACAGAAAGAGACAGAGAGAGTGACACAGAGAGAGGCAGAGTGAGACAGACAGAAAGAGAAAGCAAGAGAGAGAGACAGACATGGAAAGAGAGAGACGGAAAGAGACAGAGAGACACAGATGCAGAAAGAGAGAGACAGACAGAGACAGAAAGAGAGAGACAGAGAAAGAGAGGCAGAGAGAGAGAGACAAAGACAGAAAGCAAGAGAGACAGAGAAAGAGAGACAAGCAGAGAGAAAGAGACAGCAGCAGTGGGAGAGAGATAGCGAGACAGAGAGAGAGACAGAAAGAGAGAGAGAGATTTAAAGGAAGCATGGCACCCTTGAGAGCAATTGCTAGAAACTGACTATTCAAACACAGAGAGAGAGAGAGACAAAGAGTCAGTGAGTTAAGGTAACATAACCCTTCAGAGCAAATGGTAGAAACTAACGCCAAACTCCGTGGCTTTTCCTGGACATGCAAACAAAGTTCAACAGTGACCATTCTCTCAGATGAAAAAGTGTTGATTCATCTTCTGTCTTTACACCATCAAATTAGGATATTTCTGCATCCTCCCATTAGTAATCAGCCTGTGAATATTAGCAGCGTTAACTCATTTTTTTTGTTTTAGCCAACCACAGAACACTGACAAAAAGCTTGGCCAAAATTGAAGATATAAACACTTAAATCTATCAGAAAATGACTTAAAAGTAGTGAAATTATCTGTCCATGCAGCAAGATCATTTTACTTGACAAATTATTTTTAAATAAACGACCTCTAGACTAAAGTTAAGCAATCTCAGAACTAGTAGGTATATAATAAATCTGAAAACAAGACGAATAGCCTGATTTTTAGTTTGAAGTTTTAAAATATTGGCCAGATCAGCGAAATTTGCAGTGTAATGACTCCTACTTAAGTAAAAATCCTCATGTAAAATATTCTTGTGTTTTGTGATACGACAGAATTGGTGTTATTACGCATTTTTCAGAACTGTCATCTGATTTAATGGATTAACCCTTATTGACTCATATGCAGACAGTTATCTTTTCATTACCTTCTGTCAGCCAGGCCCTGTATAATCTACCACACCGCCATGCACTGCTGGTCTGAAATCAGGGAGAGAGTGGCAATTTCTTGAGCTGGAGAACTTAAATGTTTCATAATTGTTATCTACAAATTCTGGTGGAATTCCTCTGTATAGGATTTAGTTTGGTCATGCTTAAACTTATGAAAATCAGATAGTTTATTTCAGTAATGTAAGGGGAATGATCAAACATTGATCGTCTTTCATTTAGAACAAAATCAAACTTCTCTTACCTCAGATTCTGCGGAAATCTTTTTTTTTTTTACACTTAAACCACCATACTTTCTTGGATTGGCTAATACACCTGCCCATCATGCCCACCTGAACTTGCAAAGATATGACTGAGGTCCAGACTACACATCTTTGTATCGCATTTGAAAAGAATGTAGTTTTTGGGTGACAGTAGCTCAGTTGCTAAGAGCGTTTGTCCACTGATCTGAAGGTTTGCGGTTCGAATCCCGCTCTCAACACAGGTTGGTCGGTGTTATTCTACCTCCTACAGATGAATGCTTTGGTTGTGTGTGTCCTTGGGCAAGACCGTTAACACACCTCGCCCTCAGTGTGTACATTTGTGTGTGTGAATGGGTGAGTGGTTCCTTGTTGTAAAGCGCTTTGAGTGCCGTGAAGCGCTAAATAAAAAAGACCATTTACCATTTTACTGACACTGCAAATTTGAGCTTTATAAGTAAATGAGATCACTGAATGTGCCTCATAATGCCCAGTTGGCATCTTCTGTAAACTGAAAGTAGAGGCATACACCACAGACATACTGTATTTGATGCTCCAGATGTCCCCTGATCCGTTGCTGCCATTGTCAGCAAATCTAAAAGTGATTCACTGACCCACAGAGCACACCACATACTGTGTCGTAATGAGCTCTGTGTTGTTTGGGGAACACTGGTTTTAGCCCAGAATGGACCCAGGCTAGTGCGAATAATAAGAAGTTGTCTGGACATTTGGCTTGTGTCACGTTTGATGTTTGAGCATTTTCAAAAAGATAAACGCTGCTAATTTGTTTCTATAATTAAACGCTGTGGACACATTTTTTTCCAAGTATTTGAACAAAATATGTCTTACTCCAGTACAGATATATTGTATAAGCAGTTCTTGAGGTTAAAATATGTCAGCTGTGTACAATCTGCATCTTATTATAAAGTGTGGTATTGTTCGATGATCAGGAAGTGCACCTTAGCATTTGTGATGAAAAACTTTGGTCTCTGAAAGTTGCAAAAAGTGCTTATAAACTCATTACTTAGGATGCAAGTGCAAGTGAGGAATAATGGACCACTGCTAATGGTTTAAAACAAATTAGTTGTGTTTTGAAACCTCTAACATTTTTACAGTCACAACTACCACATTTCTCCTTCTGTTTATTCTTTTATCCCCCATTTCTAACCATTGAAATACTTCAGTTCTAATCTTCTAGTCTTGCTTCTATTAAATTTACCACAGCTTGGCCACAAAAAACCTTAAGCTTTTATGTGCAGTGGTGTAACTTCCGCTTTATTGCTCTGATGGTCCAGTGAAGTTTATGGCTGTAGAGCTGTTTTACTTTTCCATCCTCTCCTTTAATGATAACAAAATAAAAGGGATTGTAAAAGCAGAACTTTCTGACAAAATCAGACAGCTGTGTGCTCTATCTATTACGAAACATTTTATTGATCAAAACCTTGTAAGAAGAACCATGTGTGTTGTTGTATAATGCTTAAGGGGAGAGCTGACTGACTGCACATCTACTTTGTTTCATTTCTACTACTGTATCTTTTGGACTATAAGTCGCGCTTTTTTCAGGGTTTGGGTGGTTCTATGACTTATACTCAGGTGTGACTTATATATTACATTTTTCACACTGACAGCCCGTAGACCAAATATATGAATCATATATGAATCAAAAATGAAAAAACAAATCGTTATCCGTTTTTTTTTTCATTTTGGTTATAGAGACAAGTAATAAAGAAAAGAGTATTTTTGTTTTCTTATTTTTGGTTCTATATTAAAAAATAAACAAACAAATATACAGATTGTTCTCAGTTTGGTTGTTTTTATTACTATAACTTCTATAACTCGCCTTTTTTGTTTTTTTCTTCATTGTGCATTTTTTGGCTGGTGCGACTTATAGTTAATAAATACGCTACTTTTATTTACTTAGTTACATTTACTTGAGCGATGTTTTAAAGTGTACTTTTCAGAGTGCTTTTCTGAGCAGCATAATTTGAAAGCCAGCAGAGCAGACATACTTTCTCATTGTATGGTTTATCCTTTGAAAATACCAGATTTTGTGCTGTATTTCTCTCATGTTTTCTCCTTCAAATTACATTAACTTCAAAGTATACAGCAGATGTTACATCCTTTGTTCCCCTGTGCTCTCACACACTATCAGACTGCAGTAACATACAGTAGATAGCATCTAGATATGTGAGAAATACAACAGGGTATAATTACAGACAGAGTCGTTTTCCAAAATACTTTTTTTACTCTTACTTGAATAATTTCTTGGACTTCTACTTTGTACTTCTACTTAAACTTTTGGCTATAGTAGTCAAGCAAGATAGATTTAAATACCTACTTAGTCCTTTCACGGTTCGAAAGTCATGCACTCAGCTTCAGCACATTTCCTGACAATATGCTAGAATTGCACTGACAATTGCCATTTTTAGAGGAAAATATCAAAATTACAATATTGCAGAGGGTAGAGGGGTCTAATTTTATGCCTGATTGGTGTAATTGTAAAAGAATGTGATTTGCGGGTTCCAATGCAGAATACAAAGCCTGATGTTATAACAAAAGCAGTGGAGTGTACAGTTTAATAATGTTAGAGCCATCTGTGTAGCTGCTATGACTGAACTTTGCCTAACATTGCCCATATGGAAGGACAGCTCCCAAACTTTCTTTTGCATAAGTTTGTTGACTTATTGAGAGCAGCAGAGGCATATCTTAAGCACATCTGACACTGAAGGTTACCACGGAGAAATAAATAGTTTCCAACTCACGCAGACTTGACCCTCTTGTCCCCAAACTACTGAAACTTATTGCCATTGATTTATGAGGATTTGCATTGAAGGAGCAACACACAATAATAATATGTACCATCAAGTGGAAAAAGTAAGAGCAACAACTATAGTTAGCTATTTCATTTTTAAGGTTCAAATACTGATGATTATTTATTCGAAGGCATTAATGCTCCTATATTATGCAAAAGCTTTTAGCCATGTTAGAATGATGTTATTTCATCACAAATATACATGAATACTGGAACAAAACAATATCTAGGTTAGTTAAAATGAATTAAATTAAGAACAGTAGATTCATCTTGACAAGTAAAATTATCTACCAGTGGAATAAGTGTTTTTTTCTTAATTCAAGCAACATTTGATTTTATTTCTTATTTTAAGTGCAAAAAGTTGTTGTTTTTCTTATTTTAAGTGTAGCAAGATGTATTTTCATATTTTAAGTACAAAAATCATATTGCACTGGTAGATTATTTTACTTGTCAAGTGAAATTTACTCAAATCATGGTAAAACTTTCTTAATCCAAGTCATTTTAGCTTGCCTAGGTTTTGTTTTTTGCTATGAAGTTCTGTTTTGTTTCATTCACACATCTTTTAGTAACCCTTTATTATTAGTCTGTCTACATCTGCAAAGCTCAAAATGCTCTGTTCCACCTTGTGATATCATGAAGCGTTTCACGTTAACATCTGCATTTTATCTTTAGTTCAGCAGTGAGAATAAAAGTTTTTTGTTTGTAGTGAAGGTTTATAGAGTTTAAAAACACAGTGGAGCACTTTCTGTATTGACACATGACATCACAAGGTGGAGTTTTTCTGCTTGAGAGAAGAGCTCTGCCTAAATATACAAGGTTTGTGTGAAAATAAATCAGAACTCAAGGTATGTTTTAATGAGGAAAACATACACAACAAAGATTTTTTTAAAAAAGCATAATATGGGCCCTTCAATCATATTCTTAAGTGAACAGAACCAGTCAAGGGGTGATACCATTTATCAACATAGACTTAGACAGACTTTATTGATCCACAAGGGAAATAACTTGGACACAGTAGCTCACACATCATATTATTACTTGGCTACAGTAGCTCAGTTGCAGGTTTCTCCATGGAGATGTTACTGCTTTGGCTGGAATATTCCACAATATGGTGTTAAACTGACATATTCTGTGATTACAATCATTTTCACTAATGGCACCGCCACCTGCTTGTCTCCATAGAGATGGAGAAATATACATCTCTATAGGCAATCTCCATAGAAAAGTTACATAGTGGGAAGTTTTTCTTTGGCTATGGGTCATATCTAGACGACTGAGGGATTACACAGACATCCATTTCTCACTGACAAAAGTTACTTTAAAACCACTTGCCACCCACCCGCCCACCGGCGGGTGATTACACAACATTAAAAAGTCAAGCCAGATATTCACCGTCCTTGTTTTTCCACTATTGACATGCTATACATCGTTTGAAAGCTTAACTCCTCAGTAAAACAACCATATCATTAATTTTATTCCACACAGCGAGCCCAAAGAGCCATAATTTATAATTCCTGAAAATATTCAAAACATATTTGCACATTTCTTACCTTTGAGCCGGTTCTGTCGGTCCGAAAGGGGTCCAGTCCAGGAATAGCTGTGCTCAATTAGTCCGTAACAATCTACAGAAAAAGAATATCCAGTTGTTTTTTTCATAAAATAATTCCATGTGGAGAAATAATCCAGAAAGTCCGTGTTTGTCTGAATGGATGAGCGACGCATCTCTCTACTACTCTCGCTCTTGGTCCTTAGCATAGCTAGACGCTTAGCTTCTGTTAGCGGTGCGGGGTATGTTTGTTTTCTTCACACTCTTAGCTACAAAACAAGCGTATCCAGGCTTCGGTGCGGCTTCGGGGCGCTGCGCTACAGCTCGGGGAACAAAAGGAGCGTGTCCAGTTAGCGGCGTATTGCGCATGACCGAGGAACAGTTCCACGGCAAAAGCTCTTCAGTCATTGGTTCTTTCAGGAAATGATTGACAGATCTGAGTAGCCTATGAAAAGACGATTTCGGCGGTGGGCCCCATGTGGGGCAGAGGTGCTGGAGTGAGAGAGGAAATCCGTGCGCAGCGGCCTGAGGTCAGCCTCTGACTCGCTCTTACGCACAGACACTGGTGGGAGGCACCAGAGGCTTTGGAGAGAAATTTTTTGGCTTGTTTTAGTTTTTTATCTTAAGAAAACATGCCTAAAGTTCAGAAGAAGATTTATTTATTATACATTACATCTTATCACAGTTTCGAACATCTGGTACATATTTGGACACTTGTGCCGAATTGACATATTTTTACAAAAGGGTCACAGCATCCAAACCCTTAGGCCTAGAGGTCTGACATTTTACACAGTTGTTGCCAACAAGTTCAGCAGTGGGTGTAGTGAGCCACCAATGTCCAGGATAAAGTATGCCCAAGTTATAGCCTTTATTATTTTGTTTTGTTTTTCTGAGGCAAAAAAAATAAATTTTTAGACATTTTTGAATGTCTCTGCTGTAAGTTAGCCTGCACTCACAGTCTTCATATGCATATCTACAGAAACTAGAAGGTCTAAGCTTTAAAATGATGTATCACACAAGCATGTGGGGTCTAAGATTTTCTTTTTATAAGCTTTGGCACTTGGGTATGTTTTACCGTTGTGCACAGACCAAATTGGGCGGTTGTTAGCAGGTTAAAGGTGAAACTAATATGAAACTTTTTTGGTGGAGGGTCCACCACCTGGTGTTTCCATGGAAATGTTATTGTTTTGTCTAGAATGTTCCACAGTGTATATTAAAATTTATCACAAGGGACACAAGCATTACACTATATTACAATTCAGGTCTGTGGGAAGTCGCTCATATTCACAGAAGGAATTATTGAATTTTTGAGCAATTGAAACACCCAAAATTAATATATTCTATTTCTAGATGGAAATGTTTAAAGTTAGACCACGGAACATTTCAGGTTAAAGCAATAACATGTCCATGGAGACAAGCAGGTGATGAACCATCTACTAGAAAGGCTGTGCAGTGCACCTTTAAATTAAAAATATCCATCTTGCATGCGTCGTCTATTCTATTACCTCTCCATCTCACACAATCTCACGAGAGGCTATTTGGGGGATAAAAGCTTTGTGGCATTAAAGTAAAATTACACATATTACTGTGTGTCAAATTGCTGTAAATATCCCCAAAAAACAAAATATACTGAAAATGTGGCGGAAAACCAAGAGCTACAAAAGCACCTTTGTTCCAGCAGCCACCAGTGCCCTGAGCAAGTCATTTTATTATATTTATCTTGTTTATTCCCCTTTGCACATATGCCATATTTTTATTCTTATTTTAATGATTATTTCTAATAAGGAGTTCTTTTAGCCTGCACTGTGCACTGCTGTCACTTTTGTACCTGGTACCAAGAAAATAACCTTGAACCTTGAACTCTGCAGTGTAGAGCTTTATTATCACAGAAGTTAATACATGTGAGTGCTTATTGGACTGAAATGGTGCTTGAAATGTTAGAAAGCATCAAAATCAATACTATACTAATACTATTGTAAACAAAAATATATTTTATATTAATATTGATTTAATATTAATATTTGTAAAGCTATTGGGATTGTGTCCTCATATCTCAGCCAACAATACTGTATAAATGAAGTAAAATAATGCAGTATGTATGTTTCTGATGTTTGGATAATGTTATAGCATGATAAGGTAAGATGGTAAAGTCAAACATAACATCACCACTAGGGGTGTGTTCAAAAAATCGATACAGGGATACATTGTCGTGAGCCTCTTGGTGATACACGTATCGATACGGAGGCGTCAGTATCGATATTTTACATGCAACAAACATTATTTATCAAGCTTCAGCAAACTGCATCTGATAAGTGATCCTTGCTTGCATTGCGCATTTCGTATTGTCAAAGGCAGCATTCCTTCTGCACTACAGCCTTGTTAAGGCCATATCTTAAGTTTACTTTCATCAAAGGTAGCTGCATGTCAGCATACAGCGTTGTTAAGCCATGTTTACATTAAAACCACTTAACACCCACCCGCGCGCCGGCGGGCGATTACACAACATTAAAAAGTCAAGCCAGATATTCACCTTACTTATTTTTCCAATATTGACATGCTATACATCGTTTGAAAACTTAATTCCTCAGTAAAACAACCATATCATTCATTTTATGCCACACAGCGAGCCCAAAGAGCCATAACTTATAATTCCCAAAAATATTCATCGCATTTCTTACCTTTGAGCCGGTTATGTCGGTCCGAAACGGATCCAATCCAGGAATAGCTGTGCTCAATTAGTCCGTAACAGTCCACAGAAAAAGAATATCCAGTTGCTTTTTTCATAAAATAATTCCATGTGGAGAAATAATCCAGAAAGTCCGAGTTTGTCTGAATGGATGAGCGACTCATCTCTCTACTACTCTCGCTCTTGGTTCTTAGCATAGCTAAACGCTTAGCTCCTGTGAGTGGTGTGGGGTAGGTTTGTTTTCTCCACACTCTTAGCTACAAAACAAGCATATCCAGGCTTCGGTCTGGCTACGGGGCGCCGCGCTACAGCTTGGGGAACAAAACGAGTGCGTCCAGTTAGCTGCGTATTGCGCATGACCGAGGGACAGGTCCATGGCAAAACCTCTTCAGTCATTGGTTCTTTCAGGAAATGATTGACAGATCTGAGTAGCCTATGAAAAGACGATTTCGGCGGTGGGCCCCATGTGGGGCAGAGGTGCTGTAGTGATAGGCTAGCTCCATGCGCTCTGTGTATGGAGACTCTCTCTCTCCTCATTTTACGCACACTCACTGGTGGAGGCACACGAGACATATGGAGCGAAATTTTTTGGCTTGTTTTAGTTATTTATCTTAAGAAAACATGCCTAAATTTCAGAAGATGGTTTATTTATTATACATTACATCTTATTACAGTTTGGAACATCTGGTACATATTTGAACACTTGTGCCGAGTGCAGGTGTTAACAGGTTAATCAAGGGCAGTTTCTGCCTTACAGCCTTCTTCTGTTACATTGTAACTGATGCGCTACACCAAAATAAAAATAACATTTGAGTAAACATCTGTCTTTTTTTTTAATCATAGGTTACGTAATGTAAAATATCGGGATACGTATCGCCTTGAAGACCATGTATCGGGATACCCCTGTATCGCAAATCGTATCGTATCGAGACCCCTGTATCTCGAATAGTATCGTATCGCAAGGTTGTTGGCAATACCCACCCCTAGTTACCACTATATTAGCTTCACTGTTCCATTAATATTACTGTTTGCTGTAGCTTGTCTCATCCTTAACCTTTATGGAGGAGTCTTAGGGGTAATCAACAAACCTGCCCTCAGTAAAATCCTGTTAATCTGTTTGTCCCTGTCATTTTCCCAATAAAGGTTTATCTGATATTGACTATAGTGAAAAGCCTGGATGCCACGTACAAGAATATTTATCATGTTTCTATTCTGTGTGTGAGGAGGGCCGTTTGACAGCAGAGTGAAGGATAGTACCTTGCAGCGTTCACATTCATAATCACATAGGGAGGAGCGGACATATTGGTGGTAGACTGGCAGCCCTGGGTTTACGAGGCCTGTTTAAATATGCATGAATCATAACAGTGATTTACAGATAATTTCCTGTGAATGAAAGTTTAATGAGTCTTGTACTGTGGCATCTGCCCACATGAAACTCCAGTGCCATCAGCGAGATTAACCTGTCTCTCATTATCAAGAGTGCATGAATATTTACTGCTTTCTGAGTACATCGTGATTATAAGTTCTAGCAGTAATTACAGCTGTGTCCTATACTGTTTTTATTCTTTCCACTCCAGTTTGAGCTAAAATGGCGAAATCGTACTAAAATCATCACATAGAGGTGTCATGAAGGACTCTACTGTTGTATGGTTGAATATTTCTATGCATACACCTGCTTATACATCTGTATAAGCAGGTGTGTCTGCAGATTATATACGTACATGTCTTGTTTTCACTTTTATCATGTATATGTGGCATTATGAGCGGTAACAAACATTAAATCCTGAAGGGTTGATATTGAAAATACAACTTTCAGCAATAGAGCTCCCCCTACAGCTCCAGTATGAGGACATACTGTCAGGGAACAGACTAAAAGTATTTTTTCTTTTCTTCTTTTCTGTTAAAAAAGATGATTAGGTTATTATACTTCACCTAAAAACAAATAATGTTGCCAGATCTAATGAAAAAGCCAGTGTTTCCCAGGAGAACTCTCTTCGGGTCTCAGCCATATTGCAAAGTTGGTTTTCTGCACAGAAACAGCAGAGAGAGAATGCTTCAAACATCCTGAAAATACACATGAACATCACAGGGACTTACAAAGACCTTTAATGAGTTAAAAATGTCACTTAATTCTGATTTAATAAACAATGTTCACTCAGACATGAGATTATTCACTGCTTTTACTATTTGCAGTATCTGTCTATACTTATAAACATTGTAAACAAAAGGTGAGTATCCTAACTTCTGTCATAAGGTTGAAATAATAAAAAAAAATACTCTCCATGGTTTTTAGCAATAAAAACTCTTGTAATTCTATAAATACAAGACCATGCCATACTGAGGAACATTAGAAACCATTCAGTAACATCTTTATGGATGTAGACCACAGAAAGGTTAAACAGTGCACCTTTAAATAGTAGCAGTAGCATAGAGTATATCATGGTTGAATTTTACCTTATCTTACCTTTTACCTTATCTTCTCCATCATCACTATTATAAATCTGAAACATATTTTATCTTGAGAACTTATTCCCTTGCTATCACTGATAAACCCAGATTATAGCCAAACTCCTGTGGCGTGTGTATGTGTGTGTGACCTTTTCATCTGCTGCTCTAAGCTCTGATCTTGATGCCACTTCACAAACCTATAGCTCCCCTCTCCTCGCCCTCCGCTCTCGCACTGTAGTAATCTTCTTATTCCAGCACGGGTGGGATTACCTGAGTGTGGATGTGCAGAATAAGACCCCTCTCCTCCACAACCCCACCCACTTTTTCTCTCTCTTGTGTGAGTTTGCACAAGAGAGGTACAGGATGCACCCCATAATCATTTGGTTTCACATAGTGGCAGAGGCACTGTAACATCACACTGTACCCCGAAGGTGAAAATTATCTGAGTGGGTTTTTAGACATGCTCCGCACCCATCCAAACCTGATGAGCTCCATCCTCCTACAAGAAATGAAATTGGTGATTTAGCTGAGGTGACATAATAAAATGATACTTTGAAGTGTGGTCCTGAAATAGACTAGACACCAAGCTCGTGTCAGATGAGGAGGGATATTTCAAAGTTGAAGTGAGAGCACTGACTAGTTTACATAATAGAAAATAATTTGCCTTTTTCTTTGCTTGTGTGATTTCATGACAGATGCAATTCCACAAAACCACCCAGTATGAAATATAATAGAACTAATTAGATTTATGGTGGACTCACAAAGGCTTTGATTGCATATTAATTATCTATACTAATAGGGTAAAACAATTAGGTCTAGGCAGTATGGGAAAAAATGTATGCAATTTTTCTTCTTTAAATTACATTGGCTTTCCTGAAAATAAACTTTAGTCATTGCAATTTTAAGCAGTATATAACTTTTTGCCAGGAGGTCCATCACCTGCTGATATGCCATTGCTCTGCTCTAAACTGTTCTACTTTACATTTATTCAATTCCAGGTGGTTTTATGGCTCAAAAATACCTAGAAAAACAGACATTCTGGCTGTAAGCAGGGTTGCCTTTTTGCAGACCTGACCTGTAACTTGGTCTGGTTTGGTTTGCATTAAGATCGACAGGTTTAGTGCCAGACAATGTAATAACATCTCCAATATTTGACAGGTCCTCCACCAGAAAAGTTACATAGTGCACCTTCCTTGAACTCAAATTGTGAAATGTTTTTATTCAAACCAAAGAAGCACTTGCTCGTATTGACTGAGAATTGGCTGTAGACTCTTGGTTAAATTAAAAAGACCCAAGTTGATCATTGACTTTTACTATGGACTCAACCTCAATCTTAATTAAAACTGGATTAATTGCACAGCCCTAATGGTGATACGAGCTAATGTTGACACGTGGCTGCTTATCTTTCCCAATGCCCTCTCCTGACACACCATGCACATTCAGACTTGACAAAAAACGTAACGACTCTGAGGTGGTTTACCAATATATCCCATTTTTTAGCTATACAAATATGGGAAATACTGAAATCTTGGCTACGATGTGGGCATTAAAGCCTGGAAAGTCCAGAGCCAACAGATGGAAAAACTTCCTCCAACTGTTGTTTGACATTTGAGGCCAAACAAACTGTCCCTCTCTGCATACGAGAGCAGGAAATCCAATATTACCACAATATTAATGGCTCCGCAAGCTGCTTGAATATTGCACAGATATACAAAGATATAATGACCCACTGCTATGGTAACGGCCTATATCCACGGAGGGGTGTAATGTTACGCCACGTTTGAAGACTGGGTTCATACCAGAGGAGGGCAGAGTAAACTAAAAATGTATTAAAGTAAGAGAAAAGCTACTTCAAAATAACCCAGTAGAAGTGTAAAGTAGTGGTCCAAGAAATAACTCAAGTAAAACATATTTGGGGAAACCATTACTCATGTAAGAGTAGCTTAAAGAGAGAACATTTACAATTATAATGTGAAGTTAATGTAATCAGGAGGACAGAAGGTTAAATAAAGCACAAAATATATTTTAAAAGGATGTAACAAAAGAACGAGCTCAACAACCAGGGATGGGAGTTGAAAATTAGCATTTGCTACACTCTGTATGCATCCCATCAGCTGCACGCTTTGTTTGTAACTACTTCTGATTGCATTGTCCCTGCCAAATAAATAAATAAATCAGAAAAACAAAGTCATGTCTGAAGGTGCAGTGCAAGAAACAAGAGTTAAAGTAGACTGCTAGAAAAGTTCTCTGAAAAGATAAGATTTATTTGTCCCACAATGGGGAAATTTCAGTGTTGCAAAGTACAGTTAAGAGAACAGCAAGAAAACAGTAGCAGCAATAGAAGTACGGAATTACTTAAAAGTAGACAAACTAAAAAGATCTATAAAGATTATAAAGATTATTACGATTATAAAACTATATATACAATAAATTGCTATCTAATTTATTGAAAAAATAAATGTAACTGAGTAAATGTAAATGAGAAAGTACATTTAATTTAAAATGTAAATGTAACTGAGTAAATGTAAGTGTACAATTTATTTAATCATCATCAAACTTTATTACAGAATCTTGATCCAGAGTTTAAAAAGATACAATGAACAAACACACAATATTCACAACAAACTGCTGTACCAGTGCCTCCACAGTTCAGACTGGTACCTCGTGGTACTGAGTTTGCCATTTGTTAGGCTCATGATAATTTAAAATGTAAATGTAATGCAAATGTAGCTGAGAAAGTGCAATGAATTTAAAATGTAAATGTAACTGAGTAAATGTAAATGAAAAGTGCAGTTTATTTAAAATGTAAATGTAACATAAATGGTGCTGAGTACAAGCCACCTCTGAGTCACAGGATGTTTTGTTTCAGCCAAGACTCAAAACAATATCCATATTTCATAAACAAAATCAGAATGACTTCACTATTTTCATCATGAACATAAACAAGAGACACTTTAACACAGAAATGAATCTTTTCTTTCTGCAAAATCCGGACTCTGCTCTATGTATATCAAATGCTTCAACCATATCACTGGCAATTAGGCATCACTGAATACTGATTAACTCCCCTGCCCTAAAATACTGGACCTACAAATATGAAATCTGCCTATGAAATTATGCACCTTTCATTGTTTTTGCCGCTTTTTTAATTGACTCTGACGAACATGAAATCATAACATCGCCATAGAAACGCATAGCCTTGCCTTCTGAGTCGGCTTACATTCAGTCTCTAAGAAAATACTGCTTTTCCCTCTTTGTGGTCGATGCTATTTGGTGCAGTGGCTGAAATATTTCTCATTAGTGTGGATGTGTGTGCAGGGTCCAGCTCCCCTATGGAGATGAGATAACTGTACCATTAAAGCAATAGGCATTACAAGGCCCCATTTGTTTGTGGAGATGCATTCAGGGGTAATAGGAGAGATTTGAGAGGGTAAACAGTTTGAGTTATTGTGGTGGTCTCTAAAGCATCTGGATAATGGATTCACATTTGTTTCCAGTGAAGAATATAGCAGCTGTGGGGCCAGCGTTGGGTCATTAAGGGTATATGCAAGTGGCTATGTTAACTAAAGGGCTACTGTGTCATTTTGGCAATAGGTAGAAGCATTAGCATTACGCAGCAGTTAGACTGTACTTGTACTATGTCTACGAACAACTTTGGTGGTAGTTTATATTGATTTGTTTGCCTATGGGTCAACCTTGTTAAAAGAGATCAACTTTTTTAAGAAAAGTCAGTTATGTTTTCCAAATTGGGATTTTCCAAAGGAAATTATGGGTTCATTAGCACCTCTTTGATTGGAGTCTTCACAGTAATTTACAATATGACAGTAAATCATTATCAACAGAAAAATTAATACTCAAAATCTTCAATATTATACGACATTCTGCACTCACGCCGCACGATAAGGAGGTTCCCGGTTTCCCCCCCATCAGTCCAAAACATGCATGACAGCTAAAATCCTCCAGCTAAGGCAGTCCTGAGCAAGCCAAGCTCAAGATCTGGAGGGCCCTGGGTACCACAGCGCCCACTGCCCCTGACAGGTTGCCCCAGAGACACTGAAGGGTGGGTCAAATGCAGAGGACTTTTTTCCCCATGAGGACAATAACTTGTATCTTAACCATAAAGGTGCATTGTGTTACTTTCTGAGGGTCAGTTAATGCTTTTCTTCATGGATATGTTGTTGCTTTGTCTGAAATCTATTCTAATGGAGACCAAGTTACAGGTCACATCTGTGGAGGGTCAATGTCGCTTACTGTCAGAATGTCTGATTTTGGGGGGTATTTTGAGCTATAAAACCAGTTGTAATTGAATAAATGTGAGGTAGAACTGTTTAATGTCATACTGTGGAATATTCCAGGCAAAGCAATGACATCTTCATAGAAACAAGTGGGTGATAGACCCCCAACTGAGCGTATACCTTTAAGAAATGCATCTGCTCAGGATCTAATGGAAATGTGTGTATTTTTTAAATGTTTTTTGTATTATTTGTTGATTTTTGTGTTATTTGTTTTGTTTTAACATTGATACTTTGCAGCTGATGTCTTCGATATTCCCTGGGGTTTGATGCTAACTAGAGGC
Source organism: Odontamblyopus rebecca (assembly GCA_030686955.1). Classification (NCBI taxonomy): domain Eukaryota; kingdom Metazoa; phylum Chordata; class Actinopteri; order Gobiiformes; family Gobiidae; genus Odontamblyopus; species Odontamblyopus rebecca. The sequence goes on along the minus strand of CM060662.1, from coordinate 27,792,348 downwards.
ATTGCTCCGTCAGAGGCTCTATTAGACTTTAATCTCAGTTTTGTTTTAACACAACTGAACATAAAAAACTGACTTTAGTTTGAACTACAACATGGGAGCTGATTTGTGCTAATATTAAACTATTTTAATATTCTGTATTTTTTTATTGAGTTTCAGATGATTTTCAAACCTTTTTAGCCTGTTTTTACTAATGTGTGTATTGTATCACCATGGTAACTGATGAACATTTCACCATACGCATATATAGAACCCCCCAGTGTGATGTCAATGCAACGTATCAATTAAAACAACAATCAAGACCATTATTTCCATGTTTGCTGTATTGAAATAAACAGCTTACCTTGTTTACTTTACGTACCAGGTTCTCATCACTCACTCTTACCTATCTCCTTTCTTGGTAAATGTGTTCACTGGGGTCCCAAGGTGAGATGTGCAGTCCTTTTAGCAGTTTGTATGTTTTGTTTCTGTATATTCACTTACAGCAAAGCAGCCCGTTGTTATTATCGCCTGAAGAGAAGGCCAGGGTTTGTCTGAACTTTAACAACTTGTCTCCCACACACTTGCCCATTAAAAGGTCAGAGCCTGTTCCTCCATAGGCACATAATACCGCTGTCTATTTGAGATCACCACAAAGACACAATGTGAAATGTTCCCCTGATGTGCTATAGATTCCCCAGCTCAATTTAATCAGCGCCTACTGCAATAAAAGACAAACATATATTGAGCTATGTTTACTGTATAGCCGACAGGGGGAAATGTCTTCTGCTTCTGGACTTACAATGGTGTTATTCTACTTTTGTGTGCCTGTCAATATCACTACACTTTGCTCTCAGTTCCTCTGCTCCTCAAATATATTGTCAACAAGACCAGCAAGAAGACACCACAGTATTGCATTGTATTTTGTTGTATTTTTGCAGTATTGTTTTGTAAAACAAAAACATCTATAAGAACAATGAGCAAGATACCAGTGAGCTATTTGTACTGGTCCCATTATGTTTGGATACATTTCAATAATTGTGACAATGAGAATTAAAATCCTTATTACTGAATCTTGAACTCCTATTCCATATGACATAGAGGTCAGATAATTTGCTATATCAACCAAGTGATAAACCAAAAAGGAAAATGCTGTTCACCATATCATGTCTATACAAAAGGAGAAAAAAATATCTTAAAGTTCCCAAAAGTCAATTTTGTGTAATATAGAGCCTTTATTACACAAAATTGACTTTTGGGAACTTTAGGCCATGTTAAAATATGTCTGTCTACATCTCCAAAGCTCAAAATCCTCTCAGCTACTTTTTACCGTTTGTTTAGCAGAGATTGAAAATTCCAGGTGTGAAATTATCCAGATGATTCTAGTGGTGTTTGGAGTTTAAAAATACAGTGTAGCACTTCCTGATAGGAAAACTCATGCTATATATGCAGGGTTGGTGTGTTAAACATGTGCGAATGAAACAAACACAGCTCCAGGTACGTAACAGATGTATTTCTCTTGGTAAAACACCGTGAGTACAGCAGGTGTCAGTTCCAGCCCACAGGTATTCATCTTGCATTACCCCCTGCACAGCCTGCTCAGTCTGGCAGCGACACAATCAAACCAGAGTTAACATGACAAATGGAGGCTAAATGAGACAAACGCAGCACGCAGTCACCGTGAGAGGCCCTTCATTTAACAGCTGACTGCTTGTTTGTGTAGAGGTTGCTGGTTTAATAGATTTACATGTGTTCGGTGAATGCAAAGTGAAAAAGCTGGAGTGTGTCCAGAGCATGACAAAACAACAATTCTATCTTTAAGCTCATGCTGTATGAATAAAACATGAGGCCAAACTAAGATGCACTCCACACCTAACATTTTACTATAGTTTGCCTTGAATTCAAATGTACAACTTAAAGGAAGGATCCACAGAGAGATTAAATATTAGAGATTAAAACTACTTGCATTGATGCTTGGTCACGTCAAGGTGCACTATAACTTTTCTAGTGAGGAGTCCACCACCTGTATGCAGATGTTTTTGCTATAAGGATTCAATTTTGTTCCGACACCACTATTATTTTTTTATTATTTTTTCTCAAAACACTTGCTGCTCATAACAACATGGTCATCTAAGTAATTACAGAAGCATTGTATGAATAAAGGTTCAAACATTATGAGATATTGTGAATCTGGAGCCTCAGTCAATCAGTAAATGGTCCTACACTGCATAAAGCAATATCTTGGTAAGTTAAAATGACTTAAATTAAGAGCATTTTACATTATTTGAGTAGATTCAACTTGATAAGTAAAATTATCTATCAATGGAATGTGTTTTTTTTTCTTAATTCAAGCAACAGTTGATTTTGTTATTTTAAGTGCAAAGAGTTGTTCATATCTGAAGTGTAACGAGATGTATTTTCATATTTTAATTACAAAAAGTCTTGTTCTACTGGCAGATCATTTTGCTTGTTTATTGAAATTTACTCAAATTTTAACAAAACTTTGTTAATTCAAGTAATCTTAACATGGCTAGATTTTAGGTATTGCATTGTATTATTCGATACCAGTACTGGTGCATTCCTAGTTTTTCCTTCCACAGAATGACTATATAGCTTTTATTCAGTTAGACATGTTTTTATTGCCAAATTAAATATCTTGAAAAACACAGTTCTGACTGAATGAACCTTTAACCAGACCTGGTGGCATCAGATCCATAAATAAGCATATTTGAATGCCTTGTTTTGGAACATTTTAGCAGGAAAATTACATAGTTCGCCTTTAAATAGTTGAAGTGGGATCTAAAAACTTCATTCACATGAGGAAAATAGGACCCATTCAGTTCTACTGTGTCAACAAGACAGGAGTACTCGGTGCCCATGCCCACTCCATGGCAAAAGGTAAGTAAAATCCTGAAATATACCCAAAATGAATGTCCTGTCTGCTCCTGTCTGCCCTCTCCTCTCTCTACTGCCCTTTCTGTTCCCATCTGTTCCTCTTCCTCTCTTCTCCAGCTTCATCTGGTCTGCCCCTGTCGGCTATTCTCATGTCTTTCCCCCTCTATCCCCCTTCGCTCCTGTCTGCTCCCTCTCTCCTCTGCTCAGCTTTGCTCCTGGCTGTTCTACAACTTCCTTCTGCTCTGCACCTGTTTGCTCATCTTTCTCTCTGTTCCTGTGTCCTCCTCCTCTCCCCCTCTCTCCACCTCTCAGCTTTACTCCTCCTCTCTTTCCCTCTCTGCTCTGCACCTGTTTGCTCCTCTTTCTCTTCATCTCTGCTCCTGTCTCCTCCTCCTCTCCCTCTCTCCTGTCCACAGGTCTGCTTTAGTGCTTGTCTTTTCCACTCTGTTGCTCTTTATCTCGCTAACCTCCATCCTCTGCCGTCTCGCTGTCTCCGGATCACCCCAATCGCCGATCGCTCTACTGGAACCTGCTCCCATTTCAGCGGCTGCCATGATTGATTACCCATCAGCCCCTTTGGCTCATCTCACCATCACCACTGCACTGTCTCTGCCTCCAATTTTAAGGGCCAAGACGAATCAGATGGAAGCAGCCAAAACAAGAGCAGTGTGGACTTATGTGTCTGAAAGTATTAGATCAAAAACATGAAATTCTGGGTCATAACTTTAACAGCAGCTCAGCGTGTCTCTCCTGGGAGTGGAGCAATCTTCCCTTCTGTCAGAAAATACACATCTCAGACACTGTTAAGGACACTGGGCTCATATTCATTTAGCGTGTTTCAGATTATGCAGTATTTATCATTAGCTTTCATATTACTCACCAATCTTAGTCAAAAATACATTCAGCCTAAATTTTGTGGGATTTGATACACAATCTTGGTAATTTTGATATTAGATTTAATTTGTAATAGAGGCAGTATTTTCCAAAAGCTTTGATCAAACTGAAAGTGTTGACGTCATCTAATTTCAGTGTTCAAAACAAACTCTACGAACTATGGACAATGTAGATGTATTAGGACTTGATTTTTTAAGTCCTAATGCATCTACAATTTCCATAAAACCTGAAAAAAAAAACTTGAAAAAAGACATTTTTAAATATTTTTTGTTTAAACATTCACAAGATATAAGTTAAAGGGCCTGTACCAATTTTTGAGCAAAATGTGTCCCAGTACAAATATATGACATAAGCAGCTCTTGAGGTCAAAATGAGTCTGTTGTGTACTGTCTAATTATATTTCAGAGAATCAGAAAGTGCACATTAGCAAGCTAGTTGTTAACTTTACCATCCTGGCACCAACTCCACTGTCCACTGAATGTTGTGAAAAACACTTCTAAACTTATCCCGTTCATTATCTGAAAGCATACGGCGAGGAATAACCTTGAACCACTGCAAACTTTAAAATATATATATTATAGTGATAAACACTGTAAATGTACAATTATGACTGACAACCTGCTAACCTCTCCTCTCTTTTGTGGAGTTCTCTATATAAGGCTCTGTTGTAATAGTGTGCTTACTTGTGTTGCATTGGCCCTTTCTGCGTATAGTTAAATCAATGCGACAGGTGGTGTGGCTAATTGAGTTCACTCACTGGTTAAATGTGCCCTTGACTTTTGCTGCTCTGCTTTGTTCATATACTTTAAGCTCTGTTATTCACAAACTCAAAAAGTGACATTGTTGTACTACAAGTTTAAAGTTTTATCCTCAAGTGAAAGTGCAAACGTGGGAAGATGTGTAGGAGTTTGTGCCCATTGTTAATATGAACGCACTATACAGTATGTTGTAAAAGTGAGACAAGGTTGTATCAAAAGTTGCCTGGAGTAAAAGAGCTGCACATTCGGATATAAAAATAAAATCTGAGCGTGTACACTAGGTGAGGTTCAATTATTCAGCTGCAAACTCAAGATGAGGCACTGCTGAAGAAATAAAAGAACGCATTATACAAACAGGTCTGTATGATATGAGAAGTGTTTCATTATTACCAAATTATTTTACTATATACTTTTGAAGATGCACTATAACCTTTCTCATGGAGGGTCTCTTGGACCTTTTTGTCTCCATGGCGATGTACTTAACACAGTATGGCATTAAACTTCTATCTCCATCTCCATACAGGACAATTCACAGTTGGAGCACACTCACTATAACTGCATAAATGCAAGAGGGATCATTTTAATACCATACTGTGGAACACAAAGCAATAACATCTCCATGGAGACAACCCAGATCGCATATACTGAAACTAAATAGACATTTTTCTCTCATATTCTCGTACACGGGTTGATTAAAACCAACTGATGTGAGTAGAGAGTACAGTATACTGACTTAACCAACAAACCATCAGCTCTTGTTATAGTTGTTATAGTCTTTAGGTTCAGTCATATGGCAATTAAATTTTTCTAATTGGTGAAAACACTTCGACACACTCAAATCTGTGAATATTTCCAACACTCTGAAGGTTAAACTTTCCCATGTCTCAGCCCTGTGGTACTTTATGCATTAGCACAGAGCTGTAAAATATGATCTCAGCTCTTTGTCAACATTTAATCATTAGGTGCCAATAATACAAACAAGTGTGTATGCCTGTGTTTACTTTCTGCTTACAAAGTTAAATGAAAAGAAAACATTGCTGTAGGAGCTGGAAGTGAAGAGACACCCGACAATCCCCAAGTAAAACACTCAAACTGATGTCTTGCTGTCTGAAAAACAAAATCTACAACCCTCTTTTAGCACCTCGCAAATGCTTTTTCCACTTATTTACTCCCCCTGTGTCACTCTGCTGGCCAATTAACACAGTGCTGCTATGCATCCAGTCTTTGGCAAAGTCATCAAACTTAATTGAATCTGTGCTAATTAGCCGCTAACTCGTGCCTGGACCAAGATGGCTGCTTCTAATTGAAAGTCACACTCCACTGGACCTGTGAGTGCTGATAGAGGATGTACACAGAGGCTCATGCACTTTTATCACTGGGTTTATAGTCTTCATTTGTAATGACAAAGGTGCACTGTGCATTATGACTCCTATAAAAGAGTTCTGCGTGGTGGCTTGCTGTAGCTTTTGCAGCATTCATATGGTAATCAAAGCACAAGATAAGTTATCAGTTAGAGAGGATAGACTAGGAACTGCCTCCGTGTACACTTTTATATGTGGTGTAATTCAGTTCATGAAGAAATTAGAAATAGCAGTGACAGTTTATTATTTCAATTGCCTTTTAGCAGTTAGCTGATTTTATTTGGCTTCTCCAATTTAGTCATTTAGACATATTCAACCGTTCTCATTAAGGTTTGCCTGATTTTTACTCTTGTTGCCATATATTTATGAAATTGAATAGAATGAAATTTCATAACAGGAATGCTCCAAGTGAGAACTGAACCAACAACCATCGAGTTGGAGGGCAATCAACTGCACCACAATTGCTCATTAACTTTTTTTCAACTTTTTAACTTCATAAGCAGAAAGTCAACACAGGCATACACACTTGTTTGTATTATTGGCACCTACTGATAGAATGTTGACAAAGAGCCACAGGGCTGAGGGGATTCATAGATTAAAAGTGTTGTGACCCATAGCTCCAAATTGTGGCAGTTTTAACAAGTGGTTTCCAATGTTTGGTTGGACAATGTTCTCCCTGCCTCTTGTCATAAACCTTAATCCTTTTATATTATATTCCTCTACATATATTGCAACATTTGTACCTGCAAAAATGTGTAACTGTAAAATTTTACTTGATATAATTTATTTGGTGGACAGTTGAGAGGTAGCTAACAGTTTGATTTACTACTATAATTGCAATCAACCATGGCTAGGTAAACCTTTATTTAATTATTATTATTATTATTATTATTATTATTATAAGACATTTTGCTTTAATAAACCATCGAAACATAGTTGTTGGCTGCTCATGTGGTTATCTGGCTCACACACTGAGCAATTTTTGAATTTTTTGTTTTTTGAGCTCAGTTTTTAACATATTATCATGGAATTTTAACTAAGAAGTGCAGCATGTGCAGTTTAAAGGACACAATTAAGGGACTATCGGATGTTGTGAAATAAATGTATCACATTTGTGAATTTGAGATGCTACAGGCTCTTTATATCATATGTGGCAGTAAATGTGGCTGAAGATCTTCTAGGGGAAACACTTTGAAGGAATGGACCATCTCGTCACCATCAGAGAGGAGTAAGAGCAAGACCTTTCCTGTTGTGTTCACCTGGTTCTCCCTGGACACTGCTGTGATGCTGCAGGACACAGAGGACAGACACTTTTGGCTTTTCCACAGAATCTGCTGACCCTTCATGACCAGTCCTCCTCTAAAACTGCACTGAGACCTTTAAATGAGACACAAAGGCCACAGTGGAAATTTTGCAGCAACATCAACTGCAACAGTTTGCTGCAGCGAAACATGAATTTCCCTCAGGATCAATACAGTATCTCTGTCTCTATCTATCGCTCTCTCTCTCTTTCTTTCCCTCATATTTCTGACAATACTTTAATGTTCTTAATTACATTGCCAGGCTCTGAACGCAATTTACTATGTATTTTGAACATTTGTAGGCCTTGAGCTCCTACCACCCCTCTCTATATGATCTGTTTTCTCCAATACAAGACCCAGTTCAATTAAGTGTCAAGTCAATATTTATGATGAAGCCCACCTGATCAATGCAGCTCGAATGGAAGAATCCAATATAAAGGTTCAGAGGATGAGGGAAAGCATATCTTTGTCTCCAGTAGTCACTTCGCTGTCTTTTGTGTGTAAGGCACAGGGTTTAAGTGTATCCATGGAAACAGGGGCTATGATTACATTATTAACAATCTTATATGGCCGCAGGATGCAGTTTCCTTAGATCTTTTGAAGGTCAAATGGATAACGGCGTATTGTTAAACCCAAAAGACAGGATGAGGTTTTCATTTATTGTTGCATGATGTTCCTATTATCAGAACATTAGTCTGTCTATGAAAAAATATTAGGCAGATTTGAATGTTTGTAAATTGTTAATATGTTTATTTTATGTTGAGACGTGTTTTTTATGATTTATATTATATACTATAATGTGAGAGTGAGTATTAAAAATAAAAAAAATATTTCCAGGACTGCAGAACACAGGGCAGATTGTGTAATGGAAGATTTCATTTCACCACCGTTTTCAGCATGGACAACTTGGCAAACAACATAATCATACAGTGTTATTGAAAATGTATGCATATGGATTATAATTTATTTATAATATTTTCTTTGCTTGTGTCCTGAAAGAACAGGATTTGCTTAGCAAACTGTAATTTGCCCTTGCTAAGGCATAAAGTTTAAATATTAGCCAACAGATATCAGCACACAAAAACAAGAGTATCAAGCTGGTTGAAATTTTACTCCGAATAAACCTGTCATCATGGCCAGTGGCTGGATGACTCAGCCTGTTATAATAGTTTTGAGTTTCAAAGCGTACAATAGTACTGTCAGTAGTCATTTTGAAAGTAATTTTACTCCTTGGTTTATTATGATTCAAGCCTTAGTAACCTTAGATTTTTTGCAATATTTGTGAGCAAAAATCCATCTTAGAGTGTGCCCGATGTAGGCCGAACAATCACAGAGCAGCATTGGGGTGTGAAGTCAAAGTAACCAAAACAAACATGGCACTTGGTGCATTTGTGGACAGAGAAGATGTCGGTGCTTTTTCTCTTAACTGCTTGTGACAAAAGTTAGATTTTTCCTTTTTTAGTTTGTTCCTCTGTTGTGATGCTTCAACCAGTTATATTCAAGTACTTTTATTATTATTATTATTATTATTATTATTATTATTATTATTATTATTATTATTATTATTATTATTTTATATTGGGATCTGTTAAGACAAACTGCTGATTCATCTTGGCACCTGTGTTTCTGTGAAAATGGAAGTGAATAGGAAAGCACATACTGTATGTTGGTTTTAAGTGGCCACACTTATACAGCACTTTTCTAACTTAAGGCACTAAAAGCTATTTTAAAGAACAAGCCCCTCACATTCACAGATTCATACACAAGTGTCTGCAGACACTGAGGGCAAGGAGGGCAGGATTATTCACCTGTGAGATCTGGGATTGAACTGTCAACCTTCATATCAGTGGACAAACGCTCTACCAATAGAGAAAAGGTGTTTGTTTGCCACATAAAAAAAACAAAAAAAAAACATTTTTACATCAGTCATTGTTGGGACAACCCTACTGAATCTGAACTTTTACTTAAGTAATTAAAAAAGAGGAAATTTATTCCCATAATAATTTATTTAACTATTTTTGTGGTATTTATTTTAATCTGTACACACTGAAAAAAATACATTTTGAAATGCACATACAAAAATTCACTCTGGTTAATGGTTAACAGATTTCCAATAATGATACAGTTCATTTTACGATTCCTGGAGTTAAAGGCCCACACCCTTTTCCCTTTAGATACTGCTGTGGATACTCCCCAATTTATGCAGACATAGTAATAGTAATAGTAATAGTAATAGTAATAGTAAGACGACATGATGAATTAGACATACATGGTAATAATTAAATATAATCTTTACATTTTATGTTAATCTCCAAAAACACCCATCTACATCCTTCTAACTTCATCCATACCTTTTATTTGAGTTTAATGAAATGGGCAGTGTCTCCAAAACTACGAAGCCAGACTCCAGCGAACAGAGGCTGAGTGAAGTTGATGTGGACTCTGTGGAGGAGGCTCATGCTCTGACCCTTAACACTGTAAAAGGACAGAGCCCCTGCGCCGTCGTCCAGGTAAACCCCGATTCTGGGCGAAAGTGGACCTGAGACCTTAGACGGGACATTATTGAACCAAAATGAGTATGTGCTGTTCTCACAGTGTAGGGCCCAGGATTTATCATTGCACCCAAATCCACATTCCTCTTTGGTCCCTTTTCTCTTAATGTCCCTGTAGGACACTGCTATACTAACCCCCCAGTGCCCGCTCCACTCCACCTCCCAGTAAGAGAGGCCTGTCAGAGTCTCTCTGCTCATGGCCTGCCACCTTTTGATAAACCTCTCTGGGTGATCAGGATAATTCTGCTCTTTATTCATAGCTGTGATTCTTCTGTTGTCATGAGACAGATAGTTGTGTACTGTGTTTGGGTCCAGTGTAATGTCCTGTGCGTATCTCATGAAGTCCTCTCTGGTGCACGGCTCAGGTTCAGTCAGTTTAAACTCTCTCAGAGTTAATCGCAGTTTGTCTCTGAGCATTAACGCAGCTCTGGTCATGTCCTCAAAGTTCCCCCTTAGTCCGGCTTGGACCCTGGGGTCTGTCTCCTTTGTGAGTGTGGACAGTGGGGGACAGTGCAGTATAAACTGGTTATGATCCGAAGTGAGTGACAGTGTGTCCAGCTCAGAGATGGTTCTCTTCAGATCACAGATGTCCCTCTGCAATTGGTCTTGGAGCTCTTGGACTTGACTCAGTTCGGTCTCAAGCTCAGACTGGATCTTCTGCTCCACTTCAGACCGTCTTTCCTCCAGGAGAAGGACCATCTGAGTGAACATGTCCCCAGTTTGCTGCAGTGCTCTCTGGGCAGAGAGGCTGATGTCCTGGGCGTCCTGTTGGAGCTTCTTCAGGTCTGTCTCTTTGTGCTGGAGACTCTGGAGCAGCAGGGACTTGTTGTCCTGCAGCTGTGCCTGTCTCTGGGCCCTCTCTGCTGCAGAGGACATTGTGTCGTGGCCCTTGTGTTGGTCCACAGAGCAGAGGTAACAGATGATCTGCTGATCTGTGCGGCAGAACAACTCCATCAGTTTGTTGTGTTGAGAGCAGAGGTTTTCCTGGAGTTTGTCAGAGGGCGCCACCAGCTGGTGTTTCTGTAGCACTGCCACATCATGATGAGGTTGGAGGTGAGTCTTGCAGTAAGAAACCAGACACTGCAGACAGGAGCTGACAGCCTTCAGCTTCCTCCCAGTGCACAAATCACAACTCACATCTCCAGGTCCAGCATAGCAGTGGTCTGCAGGAGGCGCTGTGAGCCCTGTATTCTTGAACTCCTCCACTATATTGGCTAACACTGTGCTCTTGACCAGGACAGGCCTGGGGACAAAGCTCTCTCTGCATTGAGGACAGATGTACCTTTGTTCTTGGTCCCAGTGGGTTTCGATACAGTCCCTGCAGTAGCTGTGTCCACAGGGGAGAGTCACTGGATCCTTCAGCAAATCCAAACAGATGGGACAGGTTATGGTTTCCTGGTTTAGAGCACTCTGCGCCATGTCTCCGCTCTGTCTGAGTGACTGTGTCTTTTGCAGGAGTGAGTGTAGTGTGCAGGAGGAGCAGAGAGGTCCCGCCCCTGCTCTGAAGTCTAAACATGAGGAAGTGACTGAGGCTGAGTTAAACTAGTAAAGTTTAAAAAAAAAAAAAAGTAAAAGAGACCAAAGAAACTACTGATAAAGTAAAAAATAAATGGGAAAATAAATTTTCAACAGGTAGGTTGGGAACAAATGTATATAAATATTCATCAAGCAACAAATGCAAATTATTAGAGGGAATTCTCTTGTAAGATCATTAATTCTTATTTTAAAAAACTTAATTTATAGACTTGAAAATATGAGATATAAACTGAGATGAAAGATCAAATGAAAAATGAAGTAGAGTTAAATCTACTGCTAAAAATCGAAAAAATATATCTAATCTAATCTCTGTATTACTGAACATATGAAACCTAAACTGTGAAGTCTAAGTAGTATATTTATTATTATGTTTGGGTTTCAGATGGAATCATAGTATTACAGTGGCGGAAAGTAACACAGAATAAATGTTTCTGTAAAAGTAATTTTATATATATATATATATATGCTCCTCCCGGTTGCATTGTCGTGTCATAATTTAATGTTGTGTCATAATGTCTATATGTGCTCTTTTTGTTGTTCTTCCTCTATTTTCCTTCTTCTCTGTAGTAGTTAGTTATAGTTATTATAGTTAGTATTGAGAGTTATGGAAGATAGTATAGAGGTAGATAGAAAGAGTTATGAAAGATAGTGTGTCACGGCAGTAATCTTATAGCTTCCTGTTTCACTTAGTAGTAAATAAAGATAGTTATGTCACAGACTCACTTGTTTAGTTTAGCTTTATGTTGGATTGTAATCTCTAGTCTCATCTGTTTAGTTTAGCTTTGTGGGGGAGTGGAGGGTGGAGGGGAAATGTGGGAAATGTGAGACTGTTCTTTTTTTAATCACTGTAAAGCACTTTCTGTTGCATTTTTGTATGAAAAGCGCTCTAAAAATAAAGTTTGATTGATTGATACTGAGTTAGGATTAGAAATGGTAATGGTAGTAGCAATAATCCTTCAATGTAAAAATAAACATGATGAATTACATTTAAATATGTTTAATGAATTTAAAAACGCTCACATTGTCTACATCCCTCTAACTTCAGCCGTATACATTTCATTTGAGTTTAATAAAATGGGCAGTGTCCATATCCAGAGTCCAGTGAACAGGGGCTGAGTGAAGGTGCTGTGGATGAGGCGGAGACTCATGATCTGATTCATAACATTGTGAAAAGCACCACCTCCCAGTAACAGCAGCCTGAACGTGTCAAGGGTCACTGAGCAGACTTCGATTGTCACATGTTAGAGGTGTATTTCTGTAAACCCTGAGTCTGAAACTGTCTCTGGGTCTGTCCTCAGTGAAGATATAGATTACGGAGCAAAACCGTAACTGTGAAAGAGGATAAACTGTATGAAGAAGTGTATTCCTCAAAAGGAGCAACTGGATCTACCTTAGACTACATATTTTATTTATTATTGTTGTGTCTCAGATGGTATCACTGTAATATCAAAGGATAAAAGCAAAGTTACTTTAAAAGTGCATTTTTAAGTATCTCTATTGTACTTCAGAAAATTTTAAAGTGTATATTTTTTACTTTTACTTCACTGCATTTGAGAGCAGATATCAGTACTTTCTGTTTCACTATAATTTTGAACTGGACTAAAAATAGTGTAATAATAATATAAAGTGAATATGTATATGTACAAAATTTACAAAGAGAATGGAATTGCACTGGTGATAAGAAGATAAGAAAATAACAGTAAAGTAAACCGGGTCTCACTATTGTACTGTACCTTTCTGTAAAAACACCATCAAAACATGAAATGTTGAGGGGAAAAAAACCCTTAACTTGCTTAATCATGCTTTGATTATTATCTTAACTGAGATGAAAGATGAAATGAAAAATGAAGGATAGTTAAATCTACAGACAAAATTAGAAAATGTTTTATCTGGATTACCTGGAAACACCAAAATACGAAATACACTTGATGATAATAATAATTATAATAATCATTTTTACATTTTACATTAATCTCCTAAATCACTTCCATTGTCTACATTCCTCTAACTTCAGAAGAACAGCCATCTTTGTCATATAGCATTTTGAACAGAACAATACATTTATTATGTTGTATTGTTTGTGTGAAATTTGTATTTTTGTTCTCCCAGTTAGATTTGAAATATGAGTAAAATAGAAGTTGTATTACCAAAAGAGTGTATGGTGTATTATGTTACTGACACAAGAACTGTGCAGGATTTCCCCCAAAAATGTATTCTATATGCGTAGTATTGTTAATCAACACGAGCTGCAATAAATAAATGAAACACGTAATTCATCCAAACCCTGCAGCTCCAATGGTATGTTGTAATGTGTAAAAAAAAAAGCATGTCTTGTTATTTCTTATGTTTAATCGTGATCTTTGATGATGAAAAACTTTACTTTACTTTTTAGGAGCAGCGGTCTTCAAAAGCCTTTTGTTGGCCACTCCCTGTTGTTCATTTTACATGTGCAGTTTTATTGTTGGCTGTCAAATCTGTTTCTATGAACTGCATTTTTTTAACAAGTACAAAATAAATAAATAAAATATACTGCAGAAAAGTAACAGAATGTTCCTCAAAAATAAATATTTATCCCCCTAAAATAAATGTTTCATCTATCAGGTATTCAACAATAAAGTCCTACTCATACAGAATCAGTTTTACCTTGGGACATCTGTGAAATTGAAATATCCCCACAATGTCAGTGTTTCTGTGCATTTGCCCGGGATAAGCAATGTCAGTAAACTACCTGTTTTTACTTTATTCCAGAAATGGCAGACTGATAAACACACAGAAACAGGACAAGAACCTATTAATTCATCATGCTGCCAATGTTGTAATTACAGTAATTATTGTGACAGGCCCATATGGACACAACAACAGTAACATTAGAGCTGCCGCTGCCCCACTGTGACTCAGTATTAACCAAGTCCAAGTCTGCTTATTGTTTCATTCAGTGGCTGTATGTACCACCAGTGCTGTTACATCTCATCCACATATAATCAGAGGTAACACAAAGCACTCTGTTTGCATACAAGCCTCAAGTTGAACGGACCATTATTACAGACAGTTGATGTATTCTGCTCGAGTCCAGCACATTCTCTGCCCAAACTGTAATTATGTGTTTTCTCCATTTCCATTATTGAAGCATTATTACATTATTACACTCTAGTGCCTGGGGTCCCATCGGCCAGAGCTGCTGAACCCAAACGTCAAAGGCACAGGAAGCAGAAACTGCCAAATAAAGGCTGATTTATTACCTCTCACTACCTCTAATAAAGGTTTCAGCTGAAGGCAAAACTGCAATCAACTTCTGCCTGAGCCCATAGAAAACAAACAGGTGTCACTATAGAATAAGTGCAATTGTAAACAGAACTACTTTTTGGTACGAAGAAGTGGTGGTTTGAGAAAGATAAACTGTGAAAAGCTGCATGTGAAGCTAAAATCAGTGTGGTACTTGACACACAGACCTACACCACGGCCAGTCAGTCAATATTACCTCCTAATTAGACCAATTCTCTTCACTTTTGGCACACAGAAGCAACTGAAGGTGAGTTTTCCCCATTTGTAGTAGTCAAAGTAGTAAGTGCATATAACAGTTTAGACTATTAATTTCTCTAAAACAAGTTTAACATCATTTTATTTATAAGATTCGACTAAACATCTCGCCTAGTCTTTTCTAGTTTTGTAATTTTGGTGAAGTATATTGTTTTACTTCCTGGTTGGAGATGGACAGCATATATGATATACATACACATTTGACAAAATAAAAATAAATTACAGTACCTTTATTTTGTTAAATTAAGGCTTAAACTGTCAGAAAAATGCCTTCCTTGTGTGTAAATAGTCTCTGAATTTTGACTGGGATTGATGACATAGGTAGAGGGATTATGTTTTAGAACACACCGTTGTGTCAGGGTTTGGTGTTTGTTGTGTGTTCCCCCTCCCTTCTGTGTCTGTCTGCTCCTCTGGGGGCGTGGCTGGGCTAATGCTGCAGTGTGGATCACCTGCTCGGTGGTTCACCTGCAGCTAATTGTCTAATCAGCCCCACTATTTAGTTCTGTCCTCATCCTTTGTTCTTTGTCAGTTCATTCCTCCTCTATCCCTCGTCTACGTCCTCGTCTACGTCCTCGTCTACGTCCTCGTCCTGCTTGTCCATGTCCACGTTGTCGTCCTGCTTGTCCATGTCGTCCTGCCTGACCTTGTGGTCCAGTCTGTCTACCCGTGAGTCTACCCCTGTGTCTTCCCTCCGTCTATGTCTCCAGCCGGTTTCCATCACCACATCCTTCATTCCCGGCAATAAACCTGTTTAAACATCTACCTGCGCCTATGTCTCTGCTTTGGGGTCCTCTACCACTCTCAAACCATGACAGAATGAACTGACCATTTGGACCCCGCAGAGTGTGGAGCGTCGGCGGGCTCCGGTTCCCGGCTGTCTCGTTTGTCCTCACCTGTTCCTCTGGAGTGTTCTGCAGCAGCCGCTAGCCCTACTCCTGTCCCAGCTCCTGTTGTCTCTGCCTCCATGTCCCTTGAACTTTGTGGACCGCCGCTGGACACTGTTCTCCGTCTGGAGTGGTCGATTCCCTTCCTGGACCACCGCTGGACATTGTTCTCCGTCCAGGGTGGTAGATTCCCTTCCTGGACCACCGCTGGACACTGTTCTCCGTCTGGGGTGGTCAACTCCCTTCCTGGGCCACCGCTGGACACTGTTCTCCGTCTGGGGTGGCAGAATCCCTTCCTGGACCACCGCTGGACATTGTTCTCCGTCCAGGGTGGTAGATTCCCTTCTTGGACCACCGCTGGACACTGTTCTCCGTCTGGGGTGGTCAACTCCCTTCCTGGACCGCTGCTGGACACTGTTCTCCGTCTGGGGTGGTCAATTCCCTTCCTGGGCCGCCGCTGGACACTTGTCTCCGTCTGGGGTGGCCGTATCCCGTCTTCGGCCGCTGCTGGACGCTCGTTTCCGTCCGGGGTGGCTGTGTCCCTTCCTGGGCTGCTGCTGGCCGCTCCTCTCCATCCTGGGTGCCAGTTTACCTGTGTCCCTCCGTCCAGGCCCCCTCCACCCTCCCGTGTTTGTGTTGCTGTTTGGGACATCTGAGAGCTGTCCCTTGAGGGGGGGGTACTGTCAGGGTTTGGTGTTTGTTGTGTGTTCCCCCTCCCTTCTGTGTCTGTCTGCTCCTCTGGGGGCGTGGCTGGGCTAATGCTGCAGTGTGGATCACCTGCTCGGTGGTTCACCTGCAGCTAATTGTCTAATCAGCCCCACTATTTAGTTCTGTCCTCATCCTTTGTTCATTCCTCCTCTATCCCTCGTCTACGTCCTCGTCTACGTCCTCGTCTACGTCCTCGTCTACGTCCTCGTCTACGTCCTCGTCTACGTCCTCGTCTACGTCCTCGTCTACGTCCTCGTCCTGCTTGTCCATGTCCACGTTGTCGTCCTGCTTGTCCATGTCGTCCTGCCTGACCTTGTGGTCCAGTCTGTCTACCCGTGAGTCTACCCCTGTGTCTTCCCTCCGTCTATGTCTCCAGCCGGTTTCCATCACCACATCCTTCATTCCCGGCAATAAACCTGTTTAAACATCTACCTGCGCCTATGTCTCTGCTTTGGGGTCCTCTACCACTCTCAAACCATGACACTGTTACTTCCTACGTTTTCCAACATTTTGTTTTGTACTTTTCTTCACAAACTGCCTCATGAATGAAGTCAAATCTCAGGTATTATCCAACCAAACAAAATTATTAAATTTGTTAATCTGTCAAATCCACTTTAAGAGATTTTTTTCTCATTCATTTTTATGTTTGGCACTGTATAATTTTTTCTGTTAGAAGGTGTGCTACCTGCTTGTCTACAGTGTTATTGCTTTGTGCAGAAGGTTCCACAATATGGCATTAAGTATACATATGGATACAACCAGGTGACACTACCAGGCCAAGTTACAAGTCTGATCTGTGGAGAGGCAAGAGCTTACAGTACCACTGCATGTTTTTCAAGGTATTATTTATAGCAGTAAAACCCAATTTGCTTTATCCTATACAGTGGATCATTCCAGGCAAAGGAAAACAATCTCCACAGAGACAAGCAGATACATTACCCCTCTCCAGAAACATTGCATATGCAATCCAAGTTTACCTGGGATGACTGCTGTTGTTTAAATTTGATAGATGGTATAATTAGGCTATAGATTAAAGTTGTATGGTAATTATAAATCGTTCTAAACTTCTTCTAAACTCACTGGAAATCCTAGATAAATAGTTGAACATGATTTAAACCATATCAATTTGGAAATTGCATATTTACATTTAGCGTAGTCATATTAACCTTCTACTAGTAAACAAATTTGGCAGAAAACACCAATGCTAAAACATATCAGCAAAGACACCTGTATGGGCTTAAAATGGCTGAAAAGGGCAATGAGATGAGAGCCTTTTTCTGACCAAATTGACAATGTAACACACCACCGTTTAAGGAATCGTGACATTTCAGGAAGTATTCTTGGCAGCCTCTCCGTACATTTCACTGAGGACATCAATGCAAATTTAATCCTGGATCCATTGAAAACTCAAGTACCAAATTAATCAAATGAAAGATCCCTGTGGTACTTTAGTATTCCCAGCCTCCTGTGCAAAGTGTCAAGTCGCCTTAAAATGAACAGTTGATATAAGTGAGTAAGGTTTTAGAAAAGGGAAAAGAGAAGACATATTTCTTCCAGATATTCCATGTGGTTGAAGTAGTGCGCTCTTATAGAAAATGTTATGGCAAGATGTCACAGTAGGTCTGCAACCCTGGTATGAGTTTAATCTTATAGTTTTAGTGCCATTTTGAGTACTTTTGACTATTCAAAAGATAGTCATGTATTTTGAATTGCTAATTGTTATGACACCTGTGAAAATTTAGCATTACTCTGAAACTGTAAAGGTTGAATTATCATTTTGTTTAAAGTTGCCAGTACATAAAGAATAATGATAAATACAATGGGCATAGATTGACTGCATAATACTGTGACTGCAAAGTGGTTTTCAGTGTGTGTCAAACTAATCAGTAGTCAACCAACATAAAATTAACATGCAAATCAGTGAAGAGCTGCAGGCTATTGTTAAGAAAATTCAATATTCAGCATGACAGAAACCCTATCGTCTAGTTGAACATGTATGGAAGAGGGGCATGCCTGTCTGACAAATATATATTCTGTGTGACTATGAATTTACTGCTGTAGTCACGCAAATAATATAACAAGGAGTTATTAATGAATTAATCATTGCATTTATATAGCGCCTTTCATGATACCCAAAGCACTTCACAGTTCATTATTCATTCACTCCGCACTTGGTGGTGGTAAGCTACTATTGTAGCCACAGCTGCCCTGGGGCAGACTGACGGAAGTGAGGCTGCCAATCAGCGCCATCGGCCCCTCCGACCACCACCACCACTTACGCAGACACACCACTGTCATACTAAGCAATGTGGGTGAAGTGTTTTGCCTAAGGACACAACGACAGTTTTTGCCACTGGCGCCCCACTGTGGCACCTGGAATTTCCAGTGATCTCCCATCCAAGTACTAACCAGGCCCGGCCCTGGTTAGCTTCTGAGATCTGACGGGATCAGTCTTTGACAAGCCGATATGAGTTACCTTGAAAGAAAAAAATATATATTTGTCAGTGCAGCTACCTATTGTTCTCTGCAACCTACCCATCTACAATTTAAAGCAAAATATAAATGCACTTCAAAACATAAAAGGGGTGAAGCTTACAGATAAAGTACAGACGCTGTAGAGGCCACAAGCCATTGGTTGCACTGCCCTGTGTTTGCAAGCTCAAAAAGACACAACAGCCTTAAGAAGCTTTGAGAAAATGCCCAAACCACCAAAAAGTTCATCCACTAAGCAACAGCTTGTCTATATGGGATACCACAAATATATATATAAAAAAAATACCATGTGATTATATTTTCCATACCATATGGTATTTCTTGAAATTTGTATTTGTTCAGTTTAGTGTGATTTTAGATCACATCACAGAGTGTCACAGCATGTGGATAGTTTATAATAAATGAGCTTTGGAAATTGAGCATATTATTTTACATAGATCCATGGTATTATATGAGGGAAAAAAGGAACGTCGCAACTATTGTATTGTTTCTACCCGGCGCTAGATTTAGTAACACGGTACTTCCTGTTTAGAATAGACAACAGCGATTCATAGAAAGCTATCTGTTTTTAACCGTGTTTTAGATCACAAACGTGAATGTGGCGTGGATAGTAACCTTCAAAAATGATTCCTTACACGGTCAACATCAAACTAGCAGCTCGGACGTTGACTGGCACTCTCAATTTGCAGAATAAAATCGCTGTCGACTGGTGAGTGGCGCTGCTCAATGATTAGCTTCATTTGGTAGCACCTTCTCTTTTGACAGATGCAGGGATGTTGTGATGCTCAGGAGATGGCGTTTGCACTGGATCTGTATTTACAACATGCATTTATCCAATCAAGTCATAAACGCTATGAAATGTTCAATAAATACAGCAAATGTAGGCCGATATGCGGCATTGTTTGCATCTAAGAAGGGCATCCTCTGCTGTCATGTGATATGGCATGATGGCCCTGCATTTGTGACTTGTTAGCCTCGCTCAGAAAAGAGTAGCTTATGAATACTGTGTGATCTCTGTAAAATTGTAAATTGAACTAAGGTGAATTTGATTAATTAGTTTTTAAACGTTACTAATGGTACCTTAAACTGTCAGTAAGAATAATTAGTAATAGAGCATTATAATATTCCCACATTTTCATGCATTTCCAAAACACTATAGTTTTACAGCATTAACTTCTGTATTTTCTGCCTCATTTCTTTTTCATATTACTTACCATCATAACTGAGAACATAGAGTTCGCCCTCATTCGGTTTACCTGAGCGTATGGTTGTAGATTGGAGTTTGGAGTTATAGTTGGAGTTACAATAGCAACATGTTTAATGAAAATACTCAGTGAATTATATTTCTTCTAAGTGCATATTGTTGAGTTGTTTAGTGTCTTATTTATATTCCAGTTTACATAGAATGTGTTTATGAATACATTTTTTTTTCCAGGGGTTGGCAGGGGCTCATAGCTCAGGGATGTCACTCCAGCATCCTCATCATTGACCCAAAGACCTCACAGACCATTCAGGTCCTGGAGAAGCACAAAGCCAATGTGGTCAAGGTATGCAGAATGGTTATATTATTATATAAGGTGAAAATAATAGTGTTTACAGTAACTTTGATAAGTAATCAACAAAGTTCCTAGTGTTTCAGTAATTTACTTGTGTTAAAAATCTATTGTTATATATAAAAAAAGTATTCTTTTCCGGGGGTCTTTATGTTAATATATTGGACCCATAAATGGACATAGCTAACGCTAGCCTCCAAATAGGAAGTTAACATGTGGCTCTTCGGGCTCCTACTGACCCTGACTACCATTAACTTACATTGGAATATTGACGCCCTCCTCCCTGTAATTACTGCTGTGAGCCTTGTAATTTTGGTCTTAAAATGTTGTTAACATGTTGTAAAAATGTATTAACCTGTCAATCCAAAATACATGCCCCATAGGTCATTGACTCCATGAAGAATAGCTGTGTGGAAGCATAGCTAATGGAGGTCAAATAAATACAATACATGATCCTGGTATTTTTATTTTGCTATTTTGTTCGTCCATAAAAATCTTATACCTAATATGGAGCCTGGATCCAAATTCACTGTGTAATCACGAGCTTCATTTGCGTGGATCCGAACACTATGGGTCACACTCGTTTAAAAGGAACAGTTTGGAATTTTGGACATAGGGCCTCATTTCCTCGTGAGCCAGAGTGTTGGAGGCGTGTGGAGACATTTTTTTAAAAATATTTCATCCAGTCCTCGAATTTGGAGAGGTAGCACATGTCAATGACCATAGTTGGCCTGCCACTAAAAACAGTCTTACCCACTCCACAGTGCACCAGAGGCAAACAATTATAACGCCAGACTGTCGATGTGAATGTCTGTGTTGAATAATTTTAGAAGTAAAACCTACCTTGCATTTGAAGGATTTATGTCTGAGCAGCAGCAGCGAGTTGTACTTCCTGATAGAAAGCTTGGCTGATATGTGAGAAAATAGTCCCTCAACATGCGTCGATTCATGAGATGCAAGGTCAGTTTTATTTCAAACATTATTTTATCAACACAGACATTTACATTTCGACAGTCTGGTGTAATAACTGATTTGCTGCACTGTTGAGTGGGTAAGACTATTTTTAGTGGCAGATCAACTATGGCCATGACATGCACTAGTCTAGCACCAGCGACCTCTGCAAATACAAGGACTGGATGGAATATTTTAAAAAGTGTCTCCACACGTCTCCAACACTCACTAGGAAATGAGGCCCTATGTCCAAAATTTCAACTCTTCCCCCTTTAATCCACTTTTTAATACAATCTATGATTGGAGCACACCTAATCGCTATAGTATAATATAACATTTTTATTTATTTTATTTTTTTAATAATTCATTGCTTTATTATACATGTTTACAACACTTACGTTCACTCGTCTATTCTTATAATGATCAATATTAATGATTAATTTGAAATAAATAATTATTTTATAAGTAATCACCAAATATAATATGTGGCATTTGTTTTCTACTGCAAATAGCAGTTTGGATGCATGTACAATATCTTACATATTGGCACATCCAACCCACTGATGATCAACTAAATTTTTAGTTTGTCTGTTTAGTCTGTCTCTTTTTCCTGCAGTTTTTGTGCTGCCCTTAGGAGCAAATAATACACTTAGTCAGCCAGTGTTTGAAGTGTTTTTTTTGTTAAAGATTAATATTCTCTTTTTTTTGTTTATTCCTTTTCCTTTCATGTTTATAGACCTTTTTACTTGTATTACATTTTCAAAAAACTCCAAACACACACCTACATTCCTTTTTATTTATCTCACAGCTTGTATTAATGTTAACTTTGTGTCACCTTGGGCAGAGCTGCGTTCATAAGTCTGGCAGCTGTGTTTAAATCAACTGCAGGGGCAGATAACGTTGGCTTTTCACTGGTGGAGAAGTCATGGCTTTAAGGTGTGCTATAGTGTCTGTGTTGTGTATTAGAGTAAATAATGGTCCAATAAATCCAGTGGCGATTATCAGTGGTGCGGCTCAATCCGTAGCTCTCATTTCTCACTGTGAAGCACACTTTAATCTTGTAAGGTGGCGCAGACACAGGGATGGGCCATTCCTCATCATCTGCTCAAGAAACAAAGCAATAGTGCAATAGCATCTACAATAAAATCCATGCTTACAATATTCATGAGAAATGCAGGCCTGATAAAACATTTATGTAAAGTTGTCCTGTTGGAGTCGTAGCCGATGTCTTTTGAAATAACTATCATTTGTAAGCTTCCTTGTTCCCAATTTCTTTCATGCTATAAAGTAAAATTTGTTTTGCTCCAGCCTCCATTACATATCTAATATAAAAGCAACACTTAGGGTCAAAATGAAACTGTACCATGCAAGTATGATAGAAATTGTGTGGAAAAAAGATTTCTCTCAATCTGTCTTTCTGTAAATGAAAGTGATTTCTACAAGAGGCCCAGACCATCATTGACCAACATGTGTAAAGACTCAGCAGACACTGTCTCCACCTGACAGGAACCCCTTTGTTGTAGTGTAAAGGCCGCCACACATTAAAGGAGAATTTGCCAGATTTTGACTGTGATTTCTTCTCCCCGAGTGACCCGACTTTTTGTCTCTGTGTGCGATATTGAAGCTACTGCGCTCCTCATGTGTGGTGTCACTGTCAGATCGTAACCACTAAACATCAACAACACTACAGTAACAGCCAATAAAATAAAGCAGCCATATCCCACTGCAGTCTTTGCAATCGGAGATTTTAAGTCTCATCAGGTTCTCCTCATGTCTGTGGTGTGCGCATTTTGTTTAAAATCACATTTAAAAATCATTTAAGACTGAAAATCCTTTAGTGTGTAGTGGCCTTTAGTGTAAAACTTCATAAACTGATGTCTGAGAAACCAAAGTCACCCTGCTTTGATATGTATGTAGCTTGTATTTCTGTATAAATACTCAGAGTTCAGATGCTCTGAGGTGTCCTGCCCTGGCCACAGACCAAAAGGCTGTTGGTCTGTGGCCAGGGCAGGCCTAGGCCCTGTCCGTATCTGCTGTAACAAAGAAGAAACCTTTGTCTGCATTCCAAAATCTCACCAGGCTTCGCAAATGGATTAATTATTTATCAAGATATACATCATTTTTTTCCCACAACATAAGGCTAGTGTGCTGTTAGCCTGGTAGATGTTGTTGTTGTAGCAGTGGTGTGATGGCCAAACTCCTCTCTGGAATCCCAAAGATATGGAAATCACTTATAAACTCATCCCAGTGAATAATTAGGATGCTAAACATGTGTTAGGAAAGTGAGGAATATTTTTAAAATGCTGCAAACGGTTTAAAATGAAGTTGTTCTGTTTTTCAAGTTTTTAAAGCTGTAAAAATCAGGAACTGTGCTTTTGAAAGGGAAACTATTGATAAAGTAACACATTCTCCCACATCTGTATCCTGACCTCCTGTTTAGGAAAAAGTCTTTCAAATGGACAGATTTAGAAATACCGTTTGGCTCCTTTTGATTCAATCTTTTCTTCACTAAAGCCTCCCATATAATGACCTTCTCTCTCTGTAATGCAGGTGAAATGGTCCAGAGAAAACTATTATCACAACTTGAGCTCTCCATACTGTCTGCGGCTGGCCTCGGGCGACGCCTCAGGGAAAATCATCGTGTGGGACGTGGTCAGTGGGACGGCCCATTGTGAGATACAGGAGCACTCCAAACCCATCCAAGGTCAGCCACACAGAGTTCAAGAAACAGTTGATAACTTTTATTTATGATTATTAACACCCTAACCAAACTGTATATTTTTTTTGTCTTTGCGTTTATTATGCATATTTAGTTTGTAGTGATTGTAGAAAATTTGAGATTGTGTAGAAAAAACATTATTTAGGTCATAATTGATTTTGTAAAATTAGTTATTGTAAAAGTAAATTCACAGAAGCTGCAGGGGCCTCATAAGAGAGTGCTCATGTCATTCAGAAAATAATGTAATGAATAGGTTTCTGTAAATTAACTTTACTTGAATACAGTTAAAGTGGCAATACTTGGCAACTATGACTGTCACTGTGGTCTGCTGACAGCTTGTCTCTTCCAGAAGGAGATACTCCGGGCTTTTCAGCATTCAAATAGACACCGTCCAGTCCTGGCTCTCACTTGAGTTTTCTGTTTTGGCCTCATTGTCTTGTCTTGTTTGTCTTTAGACTTAGAGTGGCTGTGGAATCAGGATGCCTCCCGGGACCTGCTGCTGGCAGTTCATCCTCCAAACTATATTGTCCTGTGGAATGGAGACACAGGCACCAAATTGTGGAAGAAGAGCTACGCAGAGAATATCCTGTCCTTCTCCTTCGACCCTTTTGACCCTTCCAACATGGCCTGTAAGGGTTTTTTATGATGGAGATGTGTTCTGCTATGCTAATTAGTTTGTTTATTTATTTTTTGTGGCAATGTTGTTGCATCAAATGCTTTAAAAACCTGTATGTTTATTAGGGGTGGCACGGTATATGTATTCATATTGAACCGTCGCGGTACGGGGGTCACGGTTCGGTGCGCGCATTTTCACGGAGAATATACGGTACAAAAGTTTAATATTGAACTGACCACGGGACTTTCCTTTTGCGACGGTTTCCTTAACCATTGCCATGTGCAAGCCCTGATTGGTCCATGAACATGTATACATGTCTGGATTGGTCTAGCTAGCAAACTCCGCCTTCAAATACAAAACTGCTGTTGTTGTTGCTGCTGTTAGGTCGTTGCGAAAGGGGTGAAAGACGATGGCGAGTAAGTCAAGCCCGGAGTTAGAAGACCCACCACCATCATTTAAGTCAGTGGTGTGGGCAGGGCTCTACAGTGCGCCCATTTCACTTGCATTTGCGAGTAAATATTTCGGCGTGCGAACGAGAAAAACAAAACAGGGGCACCTGTGCGAGTGCTTCTGCAGCCGCAATAAGGAGCTGCGCACAGACGTAACGTGACAAGTTAAACGTTCTAAATGTATCAAACATTAGGGGCGCACTCACACTAGGACTTCAGAATCGTGCCCAAGCCTGGATCGCCCCTAAAGCGCGGCACGCTTTCCCAGCGCGAGCGCAACCGAACACCTCAGACCGCGCACAACCCCAGCATACGATCTCCGCGTGTGCGGCGATATCACTCATAGAACAATCTCCGCTTCAAAACACACCCATGCCCACCTTAAACGAGACGCGCCGCAGCAGGACCCACACCTGTCCCACACAGTAGACACCCCCGTGCCGCTGGACTTCCTCCTCCGCTAAAGCGAGCGCTTTGTCTTGGTTTTGTCTCGGACTCGAGCGCATTTGGACTCAGTCTCATCACGGACTCAAGGTCTGAATACTAAGTGCGGTCATATTTCATTACTGCCGCTGCTTTTGGCAATAAACTTGTGCCGGTGTGCGGGACCTATGCGCTGGAGCACGCGGACACTCCGTGCGGCACCGCCAGTGCGCGGCTCGTCCACCACTGCGCACCCAGAAGGTACCTAAAAGGCACCTAAAAAGACCATGTGTTAAAACTTCACTGATGTACCCAGCTCAGTAACCAATCAATATACTCAATGTGGTGCTTGCGTGTTCACTTGTTTTACTTTTACTTGTTTTACTACAAGTTGCAGTTATCTCAGCTGGAGATTTAGGCAATAAAAAGCAGCCTTTGAGGACAGCCTTTCTGGTTATGTTTTTTTTCCTGCACTGTACCGAAAATGTACCAAACCGTGGGGTCTGAACCGAGGTACGTACCGTATCGTGAATTTTGTGTACTGTGCCACCCCTAATGTTTATCCATTGCTAAAATGCTCAAGTGGTAGAAAATAGAAAGAAGAATTGTTCAGTCAAAGAATCGTTGCTGCATATTTCTAATGCTTACACTCCATCCATCCATCCATCCATCCATCTTCTCCCGCTTAATCCAGCTGGGTCGCGGGGGCAGCGTGCTGCCCAATCCTCATAGCACCTGACCTCCCCTATGAACCCCTCTGCGGGTGGTGAGCCCACAGGAGGGTGGACAACATGGTCCTTGATGTGAGTTCATAGGGGTGCGGGCATGTTTTAGGTTGATGGGGGAAACCAGAGTACCCGGAGGAAACCCATCCAGACACGGGGAGAACATGCAAACTCCACACAGAAAGGCTAGAGATAGGAAAGAGATAAAATAACTTGAATTCAGTAATATCAAATCATTTGTTTTGAATATCTTGTCCTAATGTGTTGACTGTGGAGTAAGGCAACTTACTAAGTTAACAAAAAAAATCAGGACCACAGTTCTTTTAAAAACTCAGTGGGTCTTCAGAAATATTACATTTTTAACTAATTTATGTTTAATACATTGACAGGTGCATTGTTTGTGAAGCTCTGTATTCCTGAACTGATTATTATCTTCCTCATCAGTGCTGACCAGCGAAGGGATAGTCTTCATCACAGACTTCTCCCCATCCAAACCTCCAGGAAGTGCAGGCAAAAAGGTCTACATCGCGAGCCCCCACGCCAGCCCCGCCCACACCAAACCTGCTCCTGCTGCTGCCCCCGCCCCCACTGGAGCCAAGAAGGCCCTCAACAAGGTCAAAGTCCTCATCACCAACGAGAAGCCCACGTGAGTAAATCTGAATATATTGAAATATATACAGTTCCTATGTTTTATTCAAGTGTGGTCTCCCTGTATGTGAAAACCATGATAGCTATTTGTATGATAATATGACCCTTAACTAAAGTAGATACCAGAGCTCTGCTGAAGCACAGGCAGCAATTATGTTTTTCTGAATAAAATTGTTGGAGTGATAGGTTGAACTTGTAGAGAACAAAAATTGTACAACTGGGGTTCATAAGTCTTTTTTAGACAACTTAGTGTGGCTTAGGAATATGTTGTAATGTGGGTTATACATGTTTAAGTAGCACAATATCTTCCCCTCAATGCATTTTAAATAGAGTTCATATTTTTTGAAGAAACTGCCCTGAGCCAAAGTGAACACAAGGCTCTGAGCAGATGCTAATAGAACAGGCCTAATGGAAGAAGCCATGCAGGGTGGGAGAGAAGGCTCGTTCAGGAAAGACTGGTTTCCATGAGGGAATATAATGGTTCAGTCAGTGGAGTTTTGACAATATAATATTATAAATGGGAGGATTTACATCTGATAATTGCCATTTCCTGTTTATCTGTGGCACAGGCATGTGTGAAATTAGTCAGTCATTCCCTCTTTTTCATTTTTGATCCTTCATTTTGAACAGTACAGTTACATTACATCTTTATTATGATGTGCAATAAGATAAAACAGCAAGAAGTAAGAAGACATGATTATCACTAGTTTCAAGATAATACAGCTTGAGCCCTTTTATAATTGTATAATATGATAATTAGTTATAATTAGCTACATTTATGATACTGAATACTGAGCTCCATTTTGCCTCAATACAACTTTGTGGTTTTTAGCTTTTAATTCACGGCTTTCTTCCCTTATACATTTTGTCATGGTCATTTTGCAGCACCATTTTCCATTGCATTTCAGTGTAGATCTGCTTAAGGATATAGGGCTGCTGAATGGGGTTATATTTGCAATACATGTTTTAAAAGTAGTTCTGGGCACACATTGCAAACATATCAAGACTGAAATATCAACGGAAAAACTAAATATATACTAAACAATCCTTGTAGCCAGTATAGTTTGTTCTTTACTACATTCTCTTGTAGACTTAGACAAACTATTTATCCTCAAGGGCAATTTTTTGGACACAGTATCTCACATAGTAGCACATCACAATATAATATAATATAATAACAAAGACCAAAAAAAAAAAAATGGTAATGATAAATTAAAAATAAGTAGCAAAAATAGCAAGAAATCAGTGTTAAATAAAAATAAAATATAGAAATACAGTAATACAAAGATATATCTCAGCTATAGCAGAATATTGGCCTATGCTGAAAATTCAAGACAGATTGCTGATGCGCTAAAAAGTTCTCATATCGGCCTAATATATCAGTCAACCCGTATATTGGTCTATCTCTAGTTTTTTATCTTCATTATTTGTGCAGTTCAGTTATCAGTTATCACCATTTGTTTGGATAATCCAACTCCACATGTTGGACTCAGGACATCTACGCCTCCAAAGGTCACTCTATTAGATCTATATATACTGAATATATGCATGTATCTGTGATTCAGCTTCATGTCTGCGTGTGTCAGTCTGAATAGAGAAGTTATGTCCTTTGCTTTTGACCTTTGACCAATCAAAGACTCTTGTTGGATAAACCAGAATGAATGTTTGAATGTAAGAGTAGTAACTGGTACTAATAAAAACAGCTAACCCTCTTGTCAAGCATTTTTGCTAAAGGGAAATAGGGTTTAAAAGCAGGTTAAAAATGGAATCAGTTGATTTTCCTATCGCTTGGAAAAATGTAACTATGTAAATATTATAGGGTTTGCAAATGTCTAAATGTCTGCATTATAAATCTCCAAATTAGGCTTAATTTTCTTATTATAATAAGTAACTAGTTGACTAAACTTGGATATGTTGAATTAAAGGTCCATTAAATGCTTGTCTCCATATCCACATCCAATTGCTTGGATGCCGGGAATGTTCCACAGTATGGCATTAAAATGATCTAGCTGTCCTGTATTACAGGTATTTTTATTGCCTTAAAAATCAGCCTCTCCACTGGTTTGACCTGTTAACTGGGCCTGATGGTGTCTACTTGTTTTAGCTAAATGCTAAAGTTGAGTCCAGGGATCTATGGGGGGCCTCAGAAGCATTGCAGGGAGGGCCCTCAAAGGATGTCCACACAACATTAAAATCAACTTTACAAAAGATTTTTCTTTATATTAGTATTAAGCCCACAGGAATGGATTGTTTTAACATTTCATTCTAAGGAAAGAGAGACATATTATTAGGTGGCCCTGTGTCTTTGCATCTATAAGCAGGACCATGGCACAGCAGACTTTGGGTTTGGGTATGACTATGCTACACAATGGAACATTAATAAGAATTAACATTTCCTTGGAGACAAGCAGGCAGCTCCACCAGAAAAGATACAACTGTGCGAGATGGTGGTCGACACATTTATGCAGCACCTGGGATGGCATGAGCAAAATGGTGTGGCTATAAGTTTTAATATGATGTTCTCAAGTTTGCTCCCAAAAAGCTGTGTTTGGCTCTTCTCTCAAAGTAATGATGCTGACTCAGCCGATGTGCATGGAGCTCGCCACTTCTTACACACTCTCCAATTTGTTGCTTGCTTCATTTTTGGCAAGAAAACAGATCTGTTGAAGGCAAATAGTGGCATCTTATTTGTTTTGGAGGGACGCAGAAGAAGGCCAAACTATTCCTCACACCAAGGTTTACTCAGATGGTTAAAGGCAGCGCTAATATGAGATTAATGGATTTACGTCCAAATGAAACTGGATTTACTTTTGAGAGATGACGTGAGCCTGAGAGGAAGAGACGCTAAGCCATTTCATTATTATGTAACAGGAAACTAGGCGGAAATGTTAGCCTGAGCGCAAGGTCTCATGATGGAAACATGATGCTTATTATTAGTCTTCTCACACTGTGGACTGATTTTAATTGGAATGGTTTAATATTGTCTTTTAATTAGCAATTTTAATGAGAATATAAATTAGAACTGCAGTAATCTCTCACTTTGCCAGAATTTCATTGTAAGCTTTATTTTTATTCAAGAGTGTATTTTATTTTATTTTATTTTATTTATTTCTTTGAGGTCCTGCTTTAGTTGTTATTTTTCATTTATAAAGTATTAAGCATGTGCTGAGGCCTGCATATCATATTATCTATACATCAACCAGTATGCAAAGAGGCTATTTTTGCTAGGAAAGACAATCCATCTCTGAGCAGAAGCGGAGGGCTTAGACATCATTTATTATGCATTTACAACTCCCGCCTCAGCCCTAAATCAAAACAAAGAATATAAAGGGAATAGTCAGCATGCTTATAGGTGAGAGATCAGCCATTAGGGACAATTCACAGTTAGTGTAGTTCAATAGACCTAACTAACAAACAGAAATTATAAACAAGTCATAGTGTTAGTTTCAATGCTGTTAGCTCCTCCTGTCAGACAGATATAAGGTAGTGTCCATCAGCACTTGACCAGAACTGATTCTAAACTCTAAAGGCCGCCCCACACTACAGGAGAATTTGCCCGATTTTGGCTGGTATTTCTTCTCCCTGAGTTCGGGGAGGCATGACCTGACTTTTTGTCTCTGGGTGCAATTTTGAAGCCGTTGCTCCTCATGTGTGGTGTCAGTGTCAGATCATATCCACCAAACAACAATGCTACAGTACCAGCCAATTAAACAGAGCGTCAGGTGCAGAGGAGTGACAGACACATACAAACTCGGGATATACATTTAAACAGCATCCACATTATCCATAGAAATTGTCCTCCGCAAATAATGACATCCAGTCCACAAAACCACGCTATTAATCCATTTTGAAGCGTTCTTTGAAAGTAAAAAAGTGAAAGTTGTTCCTCGCATGTGTTTTGTTTACATCCACAGAGCGTAAAGCTGCAGATTAGCGATAGTGACTCTACTTCCTGTGGACTTTATCGCCTCTTTTATGCTTTAAAAATCCTCTATTTGAAGTATTGCACCACATTTCACAAATAATAATAACACAGTTTTGACTTGTATCTAAACTAGAAGTGCAGAGCTCTGATCTTTTGAATGCTTAAGAGTCTCAATGTGAGTAGTTTTACTGTAGACAGGAAACAGCTGACGCGATCGTGCTCACAACTTTATATCCTTTGGTCCACAGACATATTCTGCTGCAGTCTTTGCGATCGATTCTCCTTGTGTCTGTGGTGAACGCATTTTGTCGTACATTTAAAAATCGCTTAAGACCGAAAAATCCTGTAGTGTGTAGCGGCCTTTAGTGTAGTTTAATGGACCTAGCTAAGAAACAGAAACTATAAACAAGTTGTAGTGTTAGTTTCAGTGCAGTTAGCTCCTCCTTTCAGACAGATATAAGGCAGTGTCCATCAGCACTTGACCAGAACGGATTCTAAACTCTAAAACTAGAATCTAAACGTTTATCCAGTTGACTGAATTTTTTTCCCCCTTTAAACCAGTATGGCTTATATTTATTCATCTACAAAATCCATCTACAAAAAGTACGACAATGGTGAAACTATTGCAGTGAAATATGTCTTAAGACCTATTCACATGGGATCGGTATTACCTGTGGACCTTTGGTGATTCGTAATAATTGCGATGGATGCCTGAGATCTTAATCCCATGCGAATGCACCGTGTCTGTAATTTGTAATGTAAAAATTCTGCCACAAAGGACCTACTATATTTCTCCAAACACAGACGTCCCGTGATGACACTAGTCTCGTTCGAAACTGCATTTCATTTTTTGTTGTTGTAATTGCGCGCCATTTCTATCTCTTGCTTTTCTTTTCGTGTTCTTTTCTCTTTCAATCTCACTGTCAGTAAAATAGAGTAATTTATGATCATTTTCAAATCCCCCGTCCCCAGGTTGTACTTGCGCATAGGGCTTTATTCATTTTAGAAATATTAGACCACTCATACCTGACCTGTATATAAGATTATTAAGAGATTTATTGACTATTTATCTTCATAGAACACATTGTGCTGTCTCATCCAAACCACCCGTTAATGGTCCCACACAGCCTTCTGTTTGTCAAAAGGAGATGAATTACTCCCCAAATCTCCAGATCTGGACGTCCCTCGCTGCAGCAGAGCTAATGACAAACCCACATTAATCTACTGTCACTGTTCATTTACTTCCTTTTCACCGTTCCTGTCTGAGCCTCTGTTCTTTGTTAGCTGACACTTCTTACCCTCGCACTGTCTTGTCAAATATAATTGCTATAGAAAATCCCAGGTTTTATTCAAAGGTTGTTAACTTTTTCCTCAGTTGTGCTGCAGTTGATAGATGGTGATTTAAGACACAGTGCTACTTGTTCAATCTATTATCAGAGTCCAGCACAATATCGTGTAAATTACTACCTTCGCTGCCGGCCAATAATGTGTGAAAAGATGTACTTCTTTATCAATGAGTGTCATTTGAAAACCAGTCGATTGGTTTTATTGTTGTCAGTGTGCCATCGCAAACAGCATGGTCGTGATATGAATATTTCAAGCAAGTAATGACAGTAATATTGTCCAAGACTGATTACATACAGGATATCAAGATCTTTATCAAAACCTCTTTTTAAATTTAAAGCTGCACTCCATATCTTTTCTGGCTGGAGTTCTGTCAGCGGCTTGTATTGATGGAAATGCTATAGATTTGTTTGTTATTTTCCACAGATGGCATTAATCTGTCTAGCATTTAATTTGTTAAAGATGTTTTATGCTTTGATAAACAAACAATTTTACTGTAGCAAGATTGACTCTCCACAGACCTGACCTGTAACTTGGCATGGTGCCCCCACCTGTTTGTCTCCATGGAGATTATCGTAAGTGTAATGTCATACAGGCAGGTGGTGGGCCCATCTAACTAGAAGTTACAGCTCATGGCTTTAAACGTAATAACTGTATGAAATGACATGTTATATAGAGCTTTCTATGGTTTGTAGTAAACTGCTTTTAGTTGTAGGGATTTAATGCAAACCAATTGCCTTTAAAACTAGTGCTTGTTATAATTATAAAACAGTATAGTGCTTGCGTTCTGAAGTCTGCTTAAACTAGTTTAATGTTCTCATGCAGTGAGCCATCTCCAGTTGTTTTTTTTTTTTGTTTTTTTTTTTTGCTGCTGGTGGTCTCTGCGCCATAATTAAACAAAGTAATTACTCTCTCAGTGGGATCCATATACTACATTCATGCAGCAAATTATAATCTTCAAAATAATCCATTCTTAAGAAATGTGTGTTTAGCATTTTAAAATGAAATTTTAACAAGCAGATAAAAGCAAAATATTACATTTATCTGTGCATCTATCTGTGCTCTTTCCACTGGTTTCTGATTCTATAGTTCTCAAGTGGACTGCAAGGTTAATCATAATTAAAGCTGCTCACGGCAATGATGGCCCTCGCCCCAGCACGGCCCTCCCACACGAGCACCCCGGCTACTGTCCCTTCCCCACAGCTGCCCAGGCCCACAGATCCTTCATCAGAAAAATTACACAAAGCACCATTAAATGTATTTTTGTGCCCCTGCTGCCAATGTAAAAATGCCCCATATATTTTTTTGCTTCTAGTCATTCATAGAATGTAGTCCCCAAATTTGGTACAGATCCGATAATGCTGACGTATTATGTCAATGGTAGGGGGCGCTACAGTGTACACTTGTCAAATTCTTCATAGTATATTATATTCAGTCTGAGATCACGGATTATTGATTCAAATTTCAGAAACTTGGACTAAGCTTGTGCATGTAAGATTTCTTGCTCTAGCCAGTAACAGATTAACTGTTACAACACAGCTCTGCTAGGGACAGGGGAAGTAACAAAAGAATCAAGATGTAAAATGGTAAAACTAAAGTTGTAATTTATGTAAAAGGAATGTAAAGGTAAAACTAACAATAGGATGATATTTACAAGGATTAACAAAAAGAGGCTCTAAACAGAGTAGTCAAAAGCTAAGTAAACAGAACTAGTATATAAATTACAATAACAGAAAAACAAATCAGTCTCAAATAAAGTCACAAAGGACTATTAGAGTCTCAACCAAAAGCAACTCAAGAGACACAACAAGTGACATGCAGCTCACATGCAGAACAGTGGCCATGAGTGTTCGGGGGTCCTTTTAGAGGTGTGGCAGCTGCAGGTGTAGGCCCAGGATTGGCCAGGCTCTAGGGCAGGGGCCACCAAACTTTTTTCACATTATCACTCCTGACTGTGCTGGGGCCTGGGTCGGATAGGCCGTATAACAGAACTGTATGACCCAGACCAACATGAGCACCAGCCTCATTGTGTAGTTGAAATGACAACTTACAACTTACTATACCCAGGGCTCTACAGTGCGCCCATTTCACTCGCATTTGCGAGTAAATATTTCGTCGTGTGAACGAGGAAAATAAAACAGTCGCACCAGTGCGAGTGCTTCTGCAGCCACAGTAAGGAGAACTGCGCACAGACGTAACGTGACAAGTTAAACATTCTAAATGTATCAAACATTAGGGCGCACTCACACTAGGACTTTAGAATCGTGCCCAAACCTGGATCGCCCTAAAGCGCGACACGCTTTCCCAGCGCGAGCGCTGACCCCAGCGTACGAGTTCCGCGTGTGCGCTGATATCACTCATACGAACAAACTCCGCTTCAAAACACACCCACGCCCAGCTTCAACGAGGAGCGCCCCGCAGCAGGACCCACACCTGACCCACCACTCAGTAAACACCCCCCACACCGCTGGACTTCCTTCTCCGCTAAAGCGAGAGTTTTGTCTTGGTCTTGTCTCGGACTCGAGCGCATTTGGACTCGGTCTTATCACGGACTCAAGATCTGAATACTGAGTGTGATCATATTTCATTACGGCCGCTGCAATAAACTTGTACCGTGTGCGTGACCACGCGGGACGTCTCTCTGCGGCCTGTGCACTGGAGCCCGCAGACACTGTGCGGCCCGTCAGCACAGGCTCCGCAGCGCGCGGCTTGTCCACAGCGCGCACCCTTGTGTACCAACGTGCGTCACAGGGCAGGTTAAGCATCCCACCTATCCTTCCGCCTCACGTCAAATACGCCAATACTAATTTTCTGTCAGTGTCCGCACAGAGCAGACCCACAGCACAGAGCAGGCGATATGTGGGCTGAAGTTTGCCTAAGAAAATGCCAAATAACTCTGTCACAATGTGCGTTTAGTTTGGTAAATGTGCAGAGGCAAAAAACCACTGTAAAACCAGTAAGAGAATGTAACTTCACCTAGGAATTTGAAAATACAGGTTTAAAAATCTTACCTATGTTTTTCACTTTGAAGCAGTTTTGTGTAAAGTGCCAGTGGAAGTTCTCTTAAAGAAGAGGTTCTTAAACTGTGGGTGAAGGTCCAAAAAGGGCCACAGAGTGTTCAAGTGCAGTACAGTTTGTTTGGCTTATTTTAAATCTAAATATTAATCAGATAAAATGAAGATATATTTATAAAAACACTGCGATCATGCAGGAAAAATACAGTCATAATTCTTTTGTTTTTTGTATTAAATTCATTCAAATAAGTTGCTGTGTGCAAGTTCTGCACTGTAATAAACGTTCAAAATGAAAACCTATTTGTGCCCCCATTTTTTTTCCTGTGCTCCTAAAATTTTTAACTTAGAGGCACATGTGCTCCTGAAAAAAAAAGTTAGCGTAGAGCCCTGACTATACCAACACAGAATTCCTGACACATATTTGTTTATCGTTACTAGTGGTTTGTAAAAGTAGTAAGTACTTCACATTCACAAACATTTCTGAAGAATCAACAAGCAAAGCACTAAACTCGTATTTATCCCAGGTAAAAGATGTTTTATATATATTCTTCTAAATGATACAAGGATTGTTAAGAGACGTCGTCTGCAGTGAATTGGGATCTGTAGTTGGACTGTCCCATATTAGGGTAGTTGTTCGTTCTGCCATTGATATTCCAGTTCCAGACATGAATATAGGCGAGACTGGCTGGTTATTTTATTTATTTGATCTTTATGCAA
Organism: Odontamblyopus rebecca; assembly: GCA_030686955.1. NCBI lineage: Eukaryota > Metazoa > Chordata > Actinopteri > Gobiiformes > Gobiidae > Odontamblyopus > Odontamblyopus rebecca. Next base: position 27,756,369 of record CM060662.1, on the reverse strand, counting down.
CTTTTAACACATTTTAGCATATCTTTTATATCTTGGTCTTCATACATGTATCAGGTTATAAGCTTTCTTCATTTTTCCCAAAACATATTTTTCTTTTGTTACATTCTCCCGCCACAAAGCCGTGACGCAGGTTTTTCTCAGATACTTGCACTTTTAAGGTCTCAAATATATTTCTATTTCTGCCCACTGGAAACTGCTGCTGTGATTTTTATTGGTGTGATTTAGTGCCCCATCTTGTCCAAGTGTTCCTGTTGAGTCCTTTTGTATCCAGCAGTCAGTAATGATCAGGGAGATGCTGTAAAGTTTGTGTCTTTTTCATGACCTAGAAGGAATGATTGATGGATAAACCTGCTACAAAGGCTTTATGTCTTTCTTGTGTAGTTTTTTTAACCATTTAACCATATTGTGAAGGCATTAAAACCTGGTATATAGAAGTTTTCATAGTCAACATTAAGAGTTACAATAATGATCTGGGGGTGTGTGAGATCCAAGGACATGATAATATTCTGTATTCTAAGTGTTGCATTGTAATTTGTTGTTATATTGTGTCAATCTGGTGTATTTTCATTGTTGTATGTGTAAATTCCCTGAAGCTCTGACCATTTTCATCATTCAGCTACTACGCCATTATCATTTAAAAGGAAATTTTAGCACGACTTCATTATAAAACCACAATTTCTATTTCGTTTTTTCAGTTTTGATTTCATTAGGATAGATGTTGTGGTGCTATATCAACAAATCATAAATTATGCTCTTTAACAATTTAGCAGCTTAGTATATCTATCGCTTATTACTTGACCACTTCAGACCACTTCACTGCACCAAATGTTAAAGTTATTGTAAGTATAAGTGTGTCTGCTTAAATAATTTGGAATATATTTTATGAAATGAGTTGTAGAAAATAATCAACTATCTGCGTGCCACATTGGTAAAGCCATGGACCGGTTACATCAGTTATAATGTATTAAAGAGACAATAGTGGGTTTATTCTAATTGATTCACACCTGCATCTTCATAATCTTATTTCATACTGAGCTTGATGTTTTCCCACTGTAGATGTTAGATGTAATTTCATGTTATAACAGCGTCACTTCGTGCATTTAGTCCACAATACAAATGCGTTGTGCTGGGAGACTATGTTATCAAACTAATATACTGATAAAATGCTTTTTTTTTTTTTTGCTATTAAATTTTTAAAATGTGCAATGTATGTTCAAAAAAGTAGGAGGTAGGATTCTCTTCAGAGGGCACACTCCAGTAGCATTAACATAAAAGACTGAAATATGAAGTCATAAACAAATCCAAGAATTCATTTCAGTTTGCATTAGTTTTAACTCAAGGTATAATATGATAGTTTTGATGATTTCTTTTTTCCGGACAATAAAAAAAATACCTTTCTATCTAAATAATTGCAGCCTTTGCGATTTAATAATTTCAGAAACTCATTGTGTTTACAGTTGCTGGTTCTCAAATAACTTCACAACTTTCTTTAATACAGTAATATGTCATACAGATGGGAGGCAGCTAAAATGCTTATGTTAAAATGCAAATTTTTGTTATGTTACAGAGAATTGTACTGTCTGCTCACTAATGGAAATATGAAAATGGATATTTCATGTCAAAGTACAATGGTATCAACAGGGAATAATGGTCCTTAAATGAAATTATCACATCTAGACTCTGAAAACCACCAATTGTGCAACGCTAGATTTAATATTTGCCACTGTTGGGTTTTTTCCCAGTGCGGAGGCTGTGACGCTGAATGACTGCCTGCAGCTGTCCTACCTCCCGTCCAAAAGGAACCACATGCTGCTGCTGTATCCCAGAGAGATCCTCATCCTGGACCTGGAGCTGAGCCAGACTGTGGGGGTGGTGGCCATCGAGCGTTCAGGAGTGCCCTTCACACAGGTATGGCATAGGCACATCTTGTCCTCGGGTCCAGGTTAATGGAGCCTAAACTTTGTAAGAGTTTTGTAAAAAGTTTACTACAAAAGTTGGGGTCAGAGATCACTTGTATTTTGGGTGGTCTCAGTATCAATTGTGTGTTGCATTAGTCTCATGTTTATTGTGAGAGGAAACATCACACATTTACAGTTATTCATCCTTATTTACATTATGACCAAATAACAGTGACATTTTCTTTAATTTATGTTGTCTAATTGTTATTACATTACCATTCCTCTATGTTACCAGTTTTGTGAAATAAAACTTTCTGATTAATGTGACTTAAATTCACAAATAAAAGGTTTACTAGGTTTACGTTTATAGGTTTTACTAAGTATAGATTGGACTAAAATTACTTTTTTTTCTTTTGTGAATATGTTGTTAACTAAATAAGCGTGATTATTTGTTTTAGTAAAAATATTGTACAGCCAGTATTAATGTTTAATTAATGTTTTCTACCATTTTTATTCTAGAAAATATCTTAAGATAAATGCATTTTTCTCCCATATCTGTAACTGGAATAGATTACACAGCATGGGGCTCCACTTTATTTCTAGCACATTTTATATACAGACCAAAAGTGATTCATAGTGAAATAAAAAACACAATAAAAGGCAAAGAATAAAAGTGTATATCCTAGACACCATTTGCTTCTTTGTGGTAAGTTTCTCCCCGCACTTGTTTTATGCCTTGTTTTAATAAAAAGAAGCTTAGTGTGTGAATTTCAGAGAAAACAGCTTATTTAGCTTACTGCTGCAGGTGAGATAAATATAGGTAAGACTTTGTTTTCCTGTTTCAAACCTGCTGGATTTTCTATGCCATGTACGTTCCCTCAAATGAACCATCTTTGCAGTTTGTGCTTAAAGAATACAGATGATGCATTATTGTGGCTTTAATTCCAATTTTAAAAATGCTTGTGGTCACCCAAAAATGAATATGTCACATTTTCTAATTTAAAATAATGTCTTGTCAGTTTCCAATAGTTCCCTTTTCGCCTACTGTAGTTGATCCTGCTGTGAGTGTTAAACTCCCTCCTCTCTCTTCCCTCTCACCTTATGTCTGTGTGATGGCGGCTCACCATGTCAGCCCAGTCCTGATTAGACGTCATGTGTGGCACCAACTACCTACACTTACACACTAATGCCAGCAGCTGCCTGACTGCTATAAGTTCCTATGTTTTCTACTTATCTAAATGATATGTGAGAAATGTGAAAAAAAGACTTTTACATGGAGGATTTGTCACAGATCTTCTGTCAGTAATTGAAAAGCAAGTTAGTTTTCCTCGATACCTAACTGTGTAGCCAGAGCATGACCTGGTTAAGTGTTGCATTAAATTAAAATTCTTGAATTTTGGGAACCTTTTAACACATTAATGCTGGATTTACACCTAATGCAGCATGCAGACTGCCTGCTACAACCACTGCAGTGTACTGTGGTGCATATTAGACCAAGGCAGCAGTGTTTCATGTGGGTTCACACAACAACACATGTAATGACTTGAAAACTGCTCTTGACTGCTGCAGACCTGCACCTCAGCCGGACCTTTGCCTGCAGAGGTCTGAGGTCAGGCTAATAGGACACATTGGTTTTAAAGAAGACATGTTGTGCTTGTACTGAGAAGAGGCCAGGAGCTCACTGGATCTGAGGTTGAGTTGAGTAGCCTACCAGGTGCTCTTCAGGATTGTTGGCAAAATAACAACTTTTGACACAACTTTGACTAACTAAATGATGAGGGGAAATAACCACAGCATGAATTTGCAAAATATGTATGCCTTAATAACTTTGCATGTCTTGTGGAACCTATGTGAGTCTGGAACCACATTGGCTTGCAGTTAGTGTACACCTGGAATAAGCAAAAGTGTACCATTGCAAGACAATTTTGTATTGATAAGGGAAAGTCAAAATAATGATATTTACATTTACATGTCCAAAACATCCTGTATTTTCATTTCATAAATCATATTTTATGTGTCTTGACAGTATTTTAGTTAAATCCTTTTACTCATAGTTAAATGATGCCGAAAGTGCAGAGAAAGGCTTTGTTGTCCAGAAGTCGGCCCCAAAGTCACAGCTTGAGAGCGGGTAGTTATTATTCAGCTGTCCTGGCCGGGCCTGGTCCAAGCCTCTCCCCTCTAAGTGTTATAAAGTGCTTGTCATGCAGCCAATTTGCATGACTGATCACACGGCTTCGGGGAAAATGCATGGAGAAGATGTAAGAGCTATGGAGATACAAGCAAATGCAAACGAATGGAGGTCTATCATGTACAGTGCATGAAAGTAATGTATACAGCCTATGGTATTGATGACGTGTTCAGAAATGCATGAACCATGTTTATAATGTGATGCCTGGCTTCCAAGTTTAGTTATCGTCAAAAGGGTTAAAGACCTGTACACATTTTTTCCAACTTATTTGAGAAAAATTTGTCTGGCCCCAGTACCGTTATATTTTATAAGCTGCTCTTGAGGTCAGAATACTGTAGGTCCACTGCATCAAATTATAAAGCATTTTCCATCCATCCATCCATCCATCCATCATCTCCCGCTTAATCCAGCTTGTCGGGGGCAACAACCAGTAGAGCCAATGGCACACTTCCTGATTATTGGACAATAAAGCATTTTATTGTCCAATAATCAGGAAGTGTGCCATTAGCCTACTGGTTGTTGTTAGCATTAGCACAACAGGAAAACTGGTTTCTAAAAGTGGTGAAAAGTGGTTAGAAACTCATTGTGTTGTGTGATGAATAAGTGATGAATAAATTTGCAACACTGCGAAATGTTTGAAATGTTCATCACATTTTAAGACGCTAAAAATTTATTTGAAGGTTGTTGTTTTTTTTCTTTTGGAAGAGTTGATGACTAGTTTTGGGTTGACAGGCTCACAGCTCTTTGATTGAGTGTTGCTTATACAAGGAGGAGCTTAAACATAAATTCACATGATTCTCATCCTTGTTTTTACATAATCTTACAATAAAGTGCCATTTAAATTCATCTTTGGCTCCTGAGAAGTCCCATAGTAAATTGGTGCGGTCTACATGTTTGATAGTGGCATTAAATCAAAGACTCCTCCTGCTGCTGTGGCCCATTGTAAACTTCCACTAGACTAAAACACTGTTATTTGCTTTAACAGAGCTCTGGTTATTTTATTCATTGTTGAACATGTTAATTGCTAAAGGTAATTGAAGATACAACTTTCTTGTTTCTTTTGGTTAATTGTAGGTGATCCCTTGTGCCCAACGGGACGCCCTGTACTGCCTCCATGAAAACGGATGTATTACTCTGCGCGTGTGTCGCTCCACCTCCACTGAAGATGCATCAGGTCTGTAAAATACTGTTCCTCTGTTGTGATTAGTCATGTTTGTCATAATACTCAAAAGAGAAAAAAATCTATCCTTGAAAAGTGTTTCAAATGATTATTGATAAGCCAGTATGAATTTGATCACGGAGGCTTCATTTTAACCAAAAAAAGAAGCAAAACAAAAATACAAAAAACAATACAATAACTTAAAAATACATAAAAGTATAAATATATACCTTAAGTATGCAATCCATTCATCAGCATTAAGTATGAAGTGAATTTTTGTGTAAGACCTCCTATATATGTACACTAGGGATGGAACAATAAGCAATTATATCATAAAATTGACATAAAAGCTATTAGTAGTTATAGTTTTCACTTATTCATTTTGTAGAGATCGATATGATTTTTAAGATGACAATATAATACTATTACTGATCGCATACATTTTGATAATTGTGACGCAAAATTTCAATATCATCCCATGTCTGATATAATCCTGCCTGCACCTTTGTTTTTATATTTTATTACATTTTTATTATATCTGTATTTTATTATATTTTGTTATATTTTTTTTTACTATATTGTTTACTCATTTCCCTTGTATTTGCAAATACTTTATTGCATGCTATGCCTCTACAGAATATACAAATATAGACGGACATTGAAGATATAATATTTAACGGACTATATACATATGCAGCTGTTAAATCCATCTACGGATAATTCATGCCCCAAAATTTGCTGAATGCCTCTTCCTGCTCTCTACCCCATTTCACATTACCTACTGCCTTATCTAATAACTGGATAAAAGAAAATGCTACCACTCTGAAAATAAATGATCCACAAGATAAGACAGACACTTATTGAATTAACCTACTATACTTATCTAACTGGACTGGACTGCTGGCTTAAATTCAATTCAGTTATCAAATTACAGTGTGGAGTGAATTAATAATGCAATGCAAAGCACTCTGGGTATCTTGAAAGGCACTACGTAGTAAATCCAGTGCATTTTTATTTCTTTTAAGCACTCCAGACTAACCTGCCCCTGTGCTCATGAGAGAATTTGCCTTCAAAAGTTTAAGATATCCGCTTTGTGAAATGGGACCTCATTGTCTGTCTGATGTCTCCACCTCACTTGTTACACTTATTTTACTCCTTATCTCATCTGGTCTTTCTTCCTTTGCCATTTACTTACTGTGAGTCATTTATGTGCTCTTGAATCTTATCTTAGTCATTTTTCTATCTCCCCACTCTGCACCTTCTAATGTAAACCTCTTCCTTTCCCCAGCTGCTTCATTATGTGGCTTGCCTAGCGTATCTCTATTTCAGCTCATTTACTCCTAATCATGTATTATCACTTCGTTTTACCACTATCATTCCATATATAGTGGAAAAGTTTCACTTTTTTTGTTTAATATTTTTTTACAACTTAACAATGAGGAGTCATTGGCCATAGAGTAAATAATTCATTTTGATGTGGGTCCCTGTGGATGTTAATGTATTCTGCTTCATTTTAAAAGTGAAATCTTAACTTTTACTCACTAAAAATGAATAGTTATGTCATTGTAGTAAGGTTCTATGGCTCTAGTGAGGAAGGATTGTCTTTGTGTCTGGCGACAGCGCTTCTTACTTTCATTTCAAATGCAGAAGGGTCTAGAACCAGACCATGAAGTGCATCTAAAACTGTATTTACTTGGAACATGGCAGTCACTGTTGCTTATTTATAGCACGCATGTGTCTCTTCAGTGTGGAAGACTAACATTCACAACTACATCTCCTTTTACCACAGATTTACAGAATTTAGTGCAATTTAGTAATATTCTGCAGAACTCTGTGCAGTCCTCTGTGTTCTTTTTTGTTTTTTTTTTCTTGCCCTGTTTGTTTTGGACTATGTGTTTCTCTGACTGGTTACTACATGTGTCAATCACACCCATCACAAATAGTGGAGGCAGGATATGTTCCAGACTATCTAAGGGTTTCAGGATGATAAAACAGTAAGAGTTTCCATAACTATTAACAACTAAATACCCTTTGAATGATGAAAGATTATTAAAATGTGTAAGAGGAAGCTGATCCCATAAATACAATTTGTAAAGTACAGTAGAACCATATAGGCTTTGGTCCCAGGCACATTTACCTCTGTAGTAGACACTTGAATCTTGATTACAGGTCAGGCCACTGTAAATCCGATGCAAAAATAAGACCACTGCTTTTCATCTCTACAATAACATAATGAAAATGTATGTGTTTTTGTGCATTGATTGTTTCATGACTTTAGACTGTTTCACATGAGTTTACATTTCTCATTTTCCTTTCAGACCCAGAGCAGACTGTGCAGGAGCTTGTGTACGACCTGCGTTCTCAGTGCGATGCCATCAGGGTGACCAAGACTGTGCGCCCGTATCGAATGGTCATCTGCCCTGTCAACGAAAACAACGCCGCCCTGATGGTCAGCGATGGAAGGGTCATGCTGTGGGAGCTCAAAGCACACTCCGGCAAGACCACCGTCAATCCCAGGTACAAAAAACTATAGACGTGCACAGTTTGTTTACAAACCACAGGCTGATCATTGCAATCTGAAAACGATTGTTTCAGTTACATTTTTATAAATTGCACAGCTCATGGTATTGTGGGTTAGGTGTTTGAAACTTGTCATGCACATTGCACATACTGTTGTTGTGTCCTTGGGCCAGATGGTTCATCTGCATATTTCATGGGAGGTGAAAATTACAAATCCTTCTATATCTGATTTACATTTTACACGTTCATTGGCATATTTTTGTCACATATGTTTGAGCTTCAAGCATTTATAGCAGAGACAGCAATTGAGGAAGAATGTAGTTAAAAGTTGAGATATTTAGCTGACTGACTCAGTGGATTGAAAGGGCTATAATCCCCTGGGCTAATTTTAGATTTCTCACTAAAGTTCAGGTAGGAGGAGGTATATTTAAGATGATTACAAGCTTCACTGATGTGGCATGTTCTGTGTGATAGAAGCAAAAGATTTGTGTCCTAAAGCATAGCAAGCAAAATGATGTATGTTAAACTGGTACGTTATTTTAATGCATTTCGAAATGACAGCAATGTTTTAGAACCTTATATTTTCCACATAAAGATGTTATAACTTGCACTAGTCAAAGTTGAATTTGTTTTTGCTCTTTTATGATTAGATAAATAAATCTCAGCTCAGACTTATTTTGTGTGATAAGACTTTCTTTAGGATGCAATGTTCTCATAACATAAAACTGACACAAATCCTTTTCATGTTAGTGCTGTTCCTATGCAGGCAGCTGTCTTTTCATGTGAATTCAATTGACATTCAAATCCCTCTCTGCGT